>CM042413.1:39554142-40029142 GCA_023634145.1 Thymallus thymallus | reverse complement strand
ATACGTGTGAAATAATAGTGTTTAACATTATTTATTTATGACTACCTCATCTCTGTACCCCACACATACAATTAGCTGCTATAGACCACCAAGTAGTAACAGTCAGTATCTGGATAATATGTGTGAATTGTATGTGATATAAATTGGCTTTAAAGCAGTGTCCAAATTCATAGGATGTAGTGATCACAATATAATAGCCATATCTAGGAAAACCAAAGTTCCTAATAAGCACGCACCCATTAAGAAAATGACTTTTAAAACGGTTAAATCCCAGTGGATTGATGACAAATTTAAAAAATGTATGGTTGAGAGGGATGAGGCAAAAGGAATGGAAAATAAGTCTGGCTGCCAAGCGATTGGCAAACGTACTGCAAATTGATAAATCATGTGACTAAAAAGAAGAAGAAACTATACTATGAAACAAAGATAAATTATATAAAGAATTATAGTAAAAAGCTTTGGAGCACCTTATATTAGATTTTGGGCAAAAATGCAAACTCATACCCCACAAGACATGCCACCAGAGGTCTCTTCACAGTCCCCAAGTCCAGAACAGACTATAGGAAATGCACAGTACTACATAGAGCCATGACTACATGGAACTCTATTCCACATCAGATAACTGATGCAAGTAGAATCAGATAAAAAAAATTATATATAAAAAAAATACACGATATGCAACAGCAGGGACTGTGAAGAGAGAAACACAGACACGCATACGCACACATGCTAGAACACACACATTGTAATATTGTTGTATGGTGGTATTATACATTTTGTATTGTAGATATGTAGTGGTGTAATAATGTTATATGATGTTCTGTTTTATCTTTTGTTTCATATGTGATATAAGTGCCTAAGCAGCAGCTAATGGGTAACCCTAATAAATACAAATACAACTCTGTAAGATCCCTCAGTCGAGCAGTGAATTACAAACACAGATTCAACCACAAAGACCAGGGAGATTTTCCAATGCTTCTCAAAAAATGGCATGACCTGGAAATGGTTGTCTAGCAATGATTAACAACCAATCAGCTTGAAGAATTTTGAAAAGAATAATGGGAAATGGTGCACAATTCAGGTGTGGAAGAAATCTTATAGACTTACCCAGAAAGACTCACAGCTGTAATCTCTGCCAAAGGTGCTTCTTCAGTGTTGACTCAGGTGGTGTGAATAGTTATGTAAATTAGATATTTATGTATTTAATATTCAATAACTGTGCAAACATTTCTGAAAACATATTTTCACTTTGTCAGTATGGGGTAATGTGTGTATATGGGTGAGAGAAAAAAATCTATTTAATCAGGCTGTAACACAACAAAATGTGGAATAAGTAATATCAGGCTTACTGTACCAGGCTCATCTAGGTGGTTGCAGCTGTTGGTGATTTTCTTTACATGCCTTTGGCCATAGCTGAGTACCATGAAATATATATTGCTGTTAGTTTAGTGGTCTTGTTTGTTTTTAGATTTGATTGGATAACACTGTCTATGAGACGTATAATGAACTCTGAGGGCTCATATGTTATAAGGGGCTATGAGCTGTTATGCATGCTTATATAGTCATATAATGCTATAATGCGTGATAAGACAGGAGGCACTATAAATGTAATATACAGAGATGGTTTGAATAAAATGTTAACTTGTGTTGTCCTTCACCAGGATGAGATGGTGCGTGTGATTCTAGAAGGCTGCCCCACTCTATTCTACCTGAACCTGTCCTTCTCATATGTGACCAACGGGACTCTCAGAGAGCTCTCCAGGTAACACCCATAGACCACAGCTACTCCAGTGATTGAAAAGGTATCCCATTTCATTACAACACAGTGTAGGCACAGTAAAGCAGTTATTGTTTTATGTCCCAAACACCTCTTGGGTTAATGTCAGTTGACATTGAGGACTGCTTTTACCACCTCTGTTCTGCAAAGCCTTTATACGGGCCTGTTATTGTTCCATCTGTGCTGAAGTACCCATTGGCCCAAGCAGACATCTCTCTCTCTCTCTCTCTCTCTCTCTCTCTCTCTCTCTCTCTCTCTCTCTCTCTCTCTCTCTCTGAGAGAATGGAAAATAGTCACTTAAATCCTTGGTCGTTCGCTACCCAACCCCCACAAGACTTGAACTAGTGAAATCAGGCTGATAACGGCTGCAGGTGCACATTGGCTTTAGAAATACTCTGGAGTATTACTTTTCCAATACAAATCATAGAACTTTAGAGGTGCCTTTAGCACATCCAGTATGGATATGAGGCTAATACACAGCCAGTTGTTGCCCAGTACTGCTGACATATTGATCTTAAACCCCCTCTGTCTATCCAGGAGCTGTCTGAACCTGCAGTACCTGAGTCTAGCATGCTGCCGTAGGTTCACTGATAAAGGCTTACATTACCTGGCCTCAGGGAAGGGCTGCCACAAGCTCATCCACCTCGATCTCTCTGGCTGCACTCAGGTCAGTTCCTATGGTCCTCTCTGATCCGTATGTCTCCTCTTCTATCTGCTTCAACTGTATCCAGATCAGTTTGTGTGCGCCTCTTTTCTCCAACACATCTGTGTCCTCTGCTACCCGGCTATACTCTGCTGAGAGAGAGAGAGAGAGAGAGAGAGAGAGAGAGGCTGCAGCCAACTTGTTTGTTTTAAATTTCAAAATTTACTCACTCACCCTCTCTGTCTCTCTCTCACCCACCCCCCTACTCTCTAATGTACTGTGTGTGTGTGTGTGTGTGTTTTTTGTCCCTGCAGATCTCAGTGGATGGTTTCAGGTACATAGCAGCGTGCTGCCCTCTGCTCCAGCAGATAGTCTTCAATGACATGCCTACTCTGTCAGACAGCTGTGTGCTGGTACGTATGGAGCTACCAGACAACTCATTAAGGCTCTGGCCAATAGTATTGCTATAAATAGGGGGTAAGACCATATTGTTTTACCTCTATTGGCTACCTGTGTCTTTAATGAGTGAATGGACCTCTCCCTGTCACTCAGTCTGGTTTCCTCCAATAGGAGCTGGCCTCTAAGTGTCAGTCTCTGTCTGCCATCTCCCTATGGGACACGCCCCATCTCTCAGACTCCGCCTTCAAAGCCATCGCTGAGGTGGCCAACCTCACCAATTTCAGTGTTGATGGTGAGTGTGTGTGTTATGTTCTATGTCTGTCTATTAGTGTTCTTTAGTTGTCTTGGCAACGATCATTGTGGTGAGTCTCATTGCAAGGGGGAAGTCTACAGGGGCTCTGATTGGGTGACTGAGTGAGGCGCTAGGCCTCAATTCATGTGATTGGTCTGTGACATCAAACCATGATGCAGCAGCCGTTAGGTAATGTTGTTGGTCAAACCTGAAACTTTTGCTATCCTCTAACCCTTGGCCTTATACAATGCCGTATCTGGCACAGGTCATTGTTAGGTGATTAGCCAATGATTATAGCTCTTCAGCCAAAGGAGATGGTCAGTTTGTTTCTGAAGATGTGATTAATCATGTGAGACAAATGATTCAGGGGCAGTATCAACACACACTTTGTTTGTTATGGTGCGTGTTATGACAGTATTATCTGTGTGTTTTTATAGGTAACAGTCGTATGTCAGATATCAGTTGGAGGGCTCTGTGTCGTAGCTCTCAAGGCCTTACTAGACTCCATGCTGCTGACTGCCCTAGAATGACTGACTCCAGCCTCAAGTCTATGGGCGCCCTCAAAAACCTGGTCTACCTCAACATCTCACACTGCAGCAGGTGTGTGTGCGTGTGTGTTCTGTCTCTACGTTAGATGATATGGGGCTACCTGACTGCTTATGTGTGCGCCCGTGTGTGTTTGTTTGTTTCAGGGTGAGTGACATGGGGCTGCGGTACCTGACTGAAGGGCCTTCTGCCTCTAAACTGAGGGAACTGAATCTGAGCAACTGCAGCCGCATCAATGACTTAGCTATCATGAGGGTGGCTCAGAAGTAAGGTCATATTAAAAAGGTCATATAAACTCACACCCACAGCCACGCACTGTACACACTGACAGACTGGCATGGTGTGTGTGTACAGGTGCAGTAAGCTGAACCACCTGAGTGTGTCTTACTGTGATAACCTGTCTAATTCTGGTCTGGAGTGGCTCAGTAGCTGTTCATCTCTCCTCTCTCTGGACATCAGTGGCTGCAACATCATGGACCAGGTAATTCTCCAATACCTTGCTATGCACGTGTGTCGTATTACAGTTAGCTATATAAAACACTCCAACAACATAACTTGTGTTTTCAGGGGCTGATTGCTCTGGGTGGGAACCCTGGCCTGAAGAAGCTGATTGTCTCTGAGTGTGTCTGGATCACAGACATTGGCATAGAGGTACTATGTTTACTTTGTTTTCTGCCGTCTGCACAGCACCTTTTGACTGTCTGTGACCCCTCATTGAAAGAGTGTTAAAGGAATGAACTTAAGTAACCCTCCTTCTCCTCTCCTCCTGCTGTCCTTGTGAAAGCAGAAGTTCTGCAGGCAGGTGAGAGGTCTGGAGTATATGGACGTGTCTCACTGTGTAGCTCTTTCTGACCAGGCCATCAAGGCCCTGTCCTTCTACTGCAGAACTATAGTCACGTTACGCATGCCTGGCTGCCCAAAGGTACACACACACACACACACACACACACACACACACACACACACACACAATATCTTGCCTACTGTCTATGCACTCCCCCTATCAGATGACAGACCTGGCGGTACAGTACCTGACAGTAGGGCGTCACTTCCTGAGAGAGCTGGACGTGAGTGGCTGTGTTCTCCTGACTGATCGCACACCACGCTTTCTACAGACAGGCTGCCCACAGCTCAACACCATCAACATGGCCTACTGCAGGGGAATATCCAAGTAAGACACGCATGCACACACGTCAATTGAAATGAAATGTCCAGAAGCTAAAGATGTAACACTAGGAGCACAGTCACGACATGTGTGTGTGTGTGTGTGTGTGTGTGTGTGTGTGTAGGCAGGCAGCTCTGAGGCTCCAGCCCTGCGTTGAGAAGTGGGAGCACAGTAACGATGACGCCCCCTACTGGTTCGGCTATGACAGTCTTGGCCAGCTGCTGCAGCCAATCGGACAACCAGACAAGGCCCAGGACACCTGGGAGGAAGAGGAGCCAGCACCAAGAAACAACAACAAAAAGAGGAATTTGATAAAGGCCTGTGGAGAGGACTACGATTACACAGCATGAATATACACACAGTCCATGCAGACAAACACACGCACAAGGACTGAGTTTATACTGTACACCACCTCACAATCAAATCCCTAACACATACACTGCACCTTACATTATCTCTGGCTCAGATGTCAAGCACAGGAAGTGAACGGCCAAAGATGAATAACCACAATACAGATTATTTTAGGGGAGGAAATATTTTATATCTGAGCATCAATGCAGTATATACTGTACATTATATACATTTATTTTATTTTTTTATTTCACCTTTATTTAACCAGGTAGGTCAGTTGAGAACAAGTTCTCATTTACAACTGCGACCTGGCCAAGACAAAGCAAAGCAGTGCGACAAAAAACAACACAGAGTTACACAGTAAACAAACGTACAGTCAATAACACAATAGAAGATCTATATACAGAGTGCAAATGTAGTGCAAAATGCAGTAAGGTTAGGAAGGTAGGACAATAAATAGGCCATAGTGGTGAGATAAATTACAGATTAGCATTAACACTGGAATGATGGATGTGCAAATTATGGTGTGCAAATAGAGATACTGTAGTGCAAAATTAGCTAAAATAAATATGGGGATGAGGTAGTAGGGTGGGCTATTTACAGAAGGGCTATGTACAGGTGCAGTGATCGATAAGCAGCTTTGACAGCTGATGCTTAAAGTTAGTGAGGGAGATAGGAACCTCTAGCTTCAAGGATTTTTGCAATTCGTTCCAGTCATTGGCAGCAGAGAACTGGAAGGAATGGCGGCTAAAGGAGGTGTTGGCTTTGGGGGTGACCAGTGAAATATACCTGCTGGAGCGCATGCTACGGGTGGGTGTTGCTATGGTGACCAGCGAGCTGGGATTTACCTAATAGAGACTTATAGATGACCTGGAGCCAGTGGGTTTTGCGACGAATATGTAATGAGGGCCAGCCAACGAGAGCATGCAGGTCGCAGTGGTGGGTAGTATATGGGGCTTTGGTAACAAAACGGATGGCACTATTTTGTAAATGACATCGCCGAAGTCAAGGATCGGTAGGATAGTCAGTTTTACAAGGGCATGTTTGGCAGCATGAGTGAAGGAGGCTTTGTTGCGAAATAGGAAGACGATTCTAGATTTAATTTTGGATTGGAGATGGTTAATGTGAGTCTGGAAGTTGAGTTTACAGTCTAACCAGACGCCTAGGTATTTGTAGGTATCCACATATTCTAATTCGGACCAGTCGAGAGTAGTGATGATAGTCCGGTGGGCGGGTGCGGGCAGCGTTCGATAGAAAAGCATGCATTTAGTTTTACTAGCATTTAAGAGCAGTTGGAGGCCACGGAAAGAGTGTTGTATGGCATTGAAGCTTGTTTGAAGGTTAGTTAACAGTGTCCAAAGAGGGGCCAGATGTATACAGAATGGTGTCGTCTGCGTAGAGATGGATCAGAGTCACCAGCAGCGAGAGCGACATCGTTGATGTATATAGAGAAAAGGGTTGACCCAAGAATTGAACCCTGTGGCACCCCCATAGAAACTGCCAGAGGATCGGACAAAAGGCCCTCCGATTTGACACACTGAACTCTGTCTGAGAAGTAGTTGGAGAACAAGGCAAGGCAGTCACTTGAGAAACCAAGGCTGTTGAGTCTGCCAATAAGAATGCAGTGATTGACAGAGTCGAAAGCCTTGGCCAGGTCGATGAAGACGGCTGCACAGTACTGTCTTCTATCGATGGCGGTTATGATATCGTTCAGTACCTTGAGCGCAGCTGAGGTGCACCCATGACCAGCTCGGAAACCAGATTGCATAGCAGAGAAGGTACGGTGGGATTCGAAGTGGTCAGTTATCTGTTTGTTAACTTTCGAAGACTTTAGAAAGGCAGGGCAGGATGGATATAGGTCTATAACAGTTTGGGTCTAGAGTGTCTCCCCCTTTGAAGAGGGGGATGACCGCAAAGATCATACCCCAAAGACATTCTAACCTCCCCTGTTATTGGTAATGGTGAGAGGTTAGCATGTCTTGGGGATAATGATCTTTGACCCTCTAACTTTACATTATCATTCATTTCTATTGGGCACAAAATAATCTGAAACTGAACCAAAATGAGCTTCAAAATGCATCCAACAAGTTTGTAGACTCACAAGCTTCATGTAGTCATGGTGCGCTAGGAATATGGGACCAAATACTACACTTCTGACTAGGGGTGTCAATAATTTTGACTCCTACCTTTCAGAAGAAAGAAAACTTGTTAAACGAACAAAAAACAATTGTATTAGTATAAAATAATAATTCCCCCATTTGTTATGTATACAATATAGCTCAGTATGAATAATTTATTTTATACAGTCATTATTGCTCAACTTTATCAAGGGTGTCAATAATTACCAATATATACCTTTTGTCCCAGAGGACGTAGTACAGTATGTAGGAGGTAAGAAGAACACATTTTTGAAAGTGTAGGCCTGGGAGTGAAGCCTCAGCTGCCCAGCTTTAGAAACTCAAACCAGCTCTGTGTCTTTAGGCTAATGGAGCCTCTGTCTGCCTGGGCCCTGATCCACTAGTCCCCCTGGGACTGCCCATTCATATGGCCTAGAAAGAGGGAGAGAGGAGGGGGAGCAGAAGAAAGAGAATTGGGTGAGTTTAGTACTAACAGTAGTAGATGTGTACTGGACAGCTGTGATGACTCACTGGGTAAGTTCAGTAGGTGGGGTTTGGTGAGTAAACATGGGAGTAAGTGTAGCTCATTGGTGAGTTTATTCCCAGTGGTATTTAAAAGGATGACTGACCGGTGACAGTGGTCATCCCATCTATGGAATCTCTCTCTGGCTGGTTCTGGGCGATCACTGGGCTAATCTCCACTGACACTCCACACATCTGCACCCCTGCTCTTATAGAGGAGGGGGCACGCACTGAAACGGCACCTACGGGAAGGAGAAATAGAAAGCAAAAGGGGAAAAAAAGAGTGATGGAAAGAATGTGACAGGAGAAGACCGGGTCAAAGGTGTAACATTGGAGACAGAGAAAGAAAGAAAGATCAGAGACAATTCATAGATATGCTCATCCTATTGAGTGTTGTATACCCAGTACATCCACCCCAACATGTTAGATTATGTTTATCTTGCTCAGAGTGGAGTTCTGCCACTGTCTCCTACGTACGCATCAATGTTTCCACTGTTGGACAACACCTTCAGGAAGCCATTATTAGAAGTTGAACAATTTTATGGTACATTCATGTTAATCATCTCAAACACAATTTGACTTTCAAGTGTAGCACAGAGTATTGGCCCACTTAAATAAAATGATATATTCAGTCTCATTCTGCACTGTGGCAACACCTGTACGGCAAAGAAACAAAAACGCGAGATACTGTTCCACCCAGAGAGCGAACAAGCTAATGGTTTCCATGTCCTCAAGGAGAACAGTCAAGCGGCCCTGGTCTTTGTGGTTACATCGGCGTTTGAAATTCACTGCTCGACTGAGGGAACTTACAGATAATTGTGTGTGTGGGTTACAGAGATGAGGTAGTCAAAAAATCATATTAAAACACCATTATTGCACACAGAGTGAGTCAATGCAACGTATTATGTGACTTGTTAAGCACATTTTTACTCTTAAACTTATTTAGGCTTGTCATAACAAAAGGGTTGAATACTTATTGACTCAAGACATTTTAGCTTTTCATTTTTTATTAATCTGTAAACATTTCTAAAAACATAATTCCACATTATGGGGTATTGTGTGTAGACCAGTGACACAACATCTCACAATGCTGAAAAAGTCCAGGGGTGTGAATACCTTCTGAAGGCACTGTAATTGGGTAGGTCTCATATAGTTAGAGAGTAACTGTGGGTGTTAACAGTCTCATATAGGTGAGTATAAGTGGAGCTACTGGGACTGGACCTGCACCTGGTGACCCTATAGAATAGAATATTACTCCATCTGTAAGTAACAGTCTGTACTAACCCGCGGAGAAAGATGCATGCCCAAGAAATACTAATCCCCCTAGGCACGTCTTGTAGATCGAGGAGGACTGATCAGCTCGAAGATATACACTATATATACAAAAGTATGTGGACAGCCCTTCAAATTTGTGGATTTGGCTGTTTCAAGTCTAAGATCACCATGTGCAACGCCAAGCGTTGGCTGGAGTGGTGTAAAGCTCGCCACCATTGGACTCTGGAGCAGTGGAAACGCGTTCTCTGGAGTGATGAAACACGCTTCACCATCTGGCAATCCGACTGACAAATCTGGATTTGGCGGATGCCAGGAGAACACTACCTCCCCAAATGCATAGTACCAACTGTAAAGTTTGGTGGAGGAGGAATAATGGTCTGGGGCTGTTCCAGTGAAGGGAAATCTTAACGCTACAGCATACAATTACATTCTAGACGATTCTGTGCTTCCAACTTTGTGGCAACAGTTTGCGGAAGGCCCTTTCCTGTTTCAGCATGACAATGCCGGTCCATACAGAAATGGTTTGTTGAGATCGGTGTGGAAGAACTTGACTGGCCTGCACAGAGCCCTGACCTTAACCCCATCGAACACCTTTGGGTCTAATCGCCCAACATCAGTGCCCGACCTCACTAATGCTCTTGTGGCTGAATGGAAGCAAGTCCCAGCAGCAATGTTCCAACATCTAGTGGAAAGCCTTTACAGAAGAGTGGAGGCTGTTATAGCAGCAAAGGGGGACCAACTCCATATTAATGCCCATGATTTTGTAATGAAATGTTCGACAGGCAGGTATCCAGATACTTTTGATCATGTAGTATATGTTGCCCACGGATATGCTAGGAGTTTCTAACTTTGAACTTATTGGTATCTAATCCTTTCACATCTATAAGTGCCTTGGGATATACTGTTGAGAACGCCTTCAAAACTCAGGTTAAGAACGCCTTCTGAATCAACAAGGAAGAGTCATGGAGGTTCTTAGGACATGCTGCCAGGGACCTCCAACGTAAAAGTTTGAGACGTCACGTTGGTTCGCAGAACAACAAAACATCACGGTCACCGATCTCAAACAGTCCTGAACATAAACATCGCACAAGGGGTGCTTACTGCAGGGTTCAGTGGAAATGAGAAACCATTTGTTGCGCTCCACGTCCTGCGGAAAGACTACTATTTTGGTCAATGGCAGGTTCCAACAATAGACTGTAAAAGGTTCCAACTCCTTTATTGGGTAATCTTCTAGCCCTGGGGTGTAATCATTAGTCCAAACAGTTGCACGTTTCTATTGGACAAATTCATGTAGGTGGAAGCTTTCTGCCCATATAAGATATGTCTATATTCTGGGAAATGTTTGTCACTTACAACATCATGCTAATCACATTAGCACACGTTAGCTCAAGCGTCCCGAGAGCGGAACACAATCCTGTAGAGGATTGTGCAACAGAATCGGGACACAATGCAAATAGCCATTTGATAGCATTTGATAGCATTTGATAGGCATTTGGTAGCCATTTGATTAGCTGTTCAGGAGTCTTATGGCTTGGGGGTAAAAGATGTTGAGAAGCCTTTTGGACCTAGACTTGACGCTCCGGTACAGAGAGAACAGTCTATGACTGGGGTGGCTGGAGTCTTTGACCATTTTTAGGGCCTTCCTCTGATACCGCCTGTATAGAGGTCCTGGATGGCAGGAAGCTTGGCCCCAGTGATGTACTGGGCCGTACGCACTACCCTCTGTAGTGCCTTGCGGTCGGAGGCCAAGCAGTTGCCGTACCAGGCAGTGATGCAGCCAGTCAGGATGCTCTTGATGTTGCAGCTGTAGAACCTTTTGAGGATCTGAGGACCCATGCCAAATCTTTTCAATCTCCTGAGGGGAAATAGGCTTTGTCGTGCACTCTTCATGACTGTCTTGGTGTGTTTGGACCATTCTAGTTTGTTGGTGATGTGTACACCAAGGAACTTGAAGCTCTCAACCTGCTCCATTGCAGCCCCGTCGATGAGAATGGGGGCGTGCTCTGTCCTCTTCCTTTTCCTGTAGTCCACAATCATCTCCTTTGTCTTGATTATGTTGAGGGAGAGGTTGTTATCATGGCACCACATGGCCAGGTCTCCGATCTCCTCCCTATAGGCTGTCCAGGTCTCCGATCTCCTCCCTATAGGCTGTCGTCGTTGTCGGTGATCAGGCCTACCACTGTTGTGTCATCTGCAAACTTAGTGATGGTGTTGGAGTCTTGCCTGGCCATGCAGTCATGGGTGAACAGGGAGTACAGGAGGGGACTGAGAATGCACCCCTGAGGGGCCCCAGTGTTGAGGAGCAGCGTGGCAGATGTGTTGTGACCTACCCTTACCACCTGGGGGCAGCCCGTCAGGAAGTCCAGGATCCATTTGCAGAGGGAGGTGTTCAGTCCCATGATCCTTAGCTTAGTGATGAGCTTTGAGGGCACTATGGTGTTGAATGCTGAGCTGTAGTCAGTGAATAGCATTCTCACATAGGTGTTCCTTTTGTCCAGGTGGGAAAGGGCAGTGTGGAGTGCAATAGAGATTGCATCATCTGTGGATCTGTTTGAGCGGTATACAAATTGGAGTGGGCCTAGGGTTACTGGAATAATGGTGTTAATGTGAGCCATGACCAGCCTTTCAAAGCACTTCATGGCTACAGACGTGAGTGCTATGGGTCGGTAGTCATTTAGGCAGGTTACCTTTGTGTTCTTGGGCACAGGGACTATTGTGGTCTGCTTGAAGCATGTTGGTATAACAGACTTGGTTAGGAACATCATTCGTTCTCTAGCCCATATATACTGCCAATTTTAATATGTTACCTAATATCCACTGTCCTTGATTCTGAAGACCAATAAGCATAGGCTACTACATACTTAATTTTCTTCACAAATATTAAACAATGCAGTTACCTCGCATCAGGCCATAGGTTCTTTTCGATGGAGGACCAGTTTTCCAATTTGAATTTAGCAAGCTGCTAAAACGTTCAGTTTACATCTTACAAATCCCATAACCGTTTTAAAGTTATTCATTCCCCATACCTTTACCAAAAGTGGATATATGCTAATCACTTTCTGATACTATTGCCAACACTTTGTAGACAGTTTAATCATGCTTAAACCTAATCTTTATCAAATTATCCATTAAAAAGGAACCAACTAATAAAACATTAACTTATTATCTTCCCCATATATGAAGCAGCTCCCAGCAGAACACCAAAAAAACAACGCTTGTTGCCCGGACTGTTACCAGGATCCTCAACAGAAACTATAGACCTTCCTCTGCACCTTACTAATGTCACGACTGGGTGTTATGACAGACCAAGGCGCAGCGCAATCATAGTTCGACATCTCTTTTAATGTTTTAAATCAACTCAATGACGAACTAAAACAAATGAACAATGATACAAACGAACGTAAACACACTTACTTCTCGGACATGTAGAATAATGGACCACAACATGGTGTGGGACATACTAACATAAGTAGGATCCCTAATTAGAGACGATGCGTAGCAGCTGCCTCTAATTAGGGATCCAACACAAAATGCTACACAGATGTATAAACCATAGAACTGTCAGACTCTGACCATGGCCACATAGAGAAGCAAAAGGCTTCTCTATGGCCAGAGCCTGACAACTAATCTTATACTATATCATAAATGGTCAAAACATCACATTTTAAATAGTTGGAATTACACCACTTCTGAGGTTCACACAGACGGTCACACAGACACCGCTCAGAATGAGGTCCTTCTTCCAATAGGGCTTCACCAGGTACCGTGCTTCACACAGAACCCACAGTCACCCTGGCCCCCCCTTTACTATGTTCGGGATGTGGTATCCACTCGCTTCCTTTTTAGATTCTTCTGGATAGGTCCATCATCTCCGTTCCCAGAGAGAGGTCTCCCCTGAGATTCCAAATTTGAAGGATCTCTCGTGAAAGATTTACCCAGATCGTCAAGAGCGATCACCAAGTGAAGATTCACATCCCATCCTTGTCACCAAATGAGGAGACAAAAACGAATCACACAAGTCAGAGTTCTACTTAAACTAAACCTTTATTTACTTATAAGTAAATAAAGAATGTCACACCACAAACGCAAGTAACTGATGTGAGTGCTTTACAATAAGGATGGCGGGTCAACGCAACACTTAACTGTTGGGTTGAGCGTCCCGACACATCATGACAGACCTTTTATAGCAAAGATACACCCCTTGAATGTTCATGACAAACAACAGATGTATGGAATAGGTCACAAGGTTAAGCTTGATATATGAGAAAGGAATATCCCCCCGAGGGGCGAGACTCCCCTCCGTGCCTGGTACCTCGTCTTAACACAAACATTAACTCATTCTATCTCAGACCTGTGGAGCCAAGGAATTAACCCCTCCCTTCACATGGTTTAACATAAGCCTCTTCACACAGAACAGGGACATGTAATAGACAAGCTTGAGTCTAAAAGTTTACATTCTAATAACAAAAGGTCACAGTCAATCATATAAGCATGTTATGCAGATAAGACATCTTAATGATCTATGTTACCAGTGTAATTCAGATTTTCCCCCAACAAGTTACTGTGGGGATGATGTCATCGATGCACTTATGGATGAAGCCAGTGACTGATGTGGTGTACTCCTCAATGCCATCGGAAGAATCCCGGAATATATTCCAGTCTGTGCAGCAAAATAGTCCTGTAGCTTAGCATCTGCGTCATCTTACCACTTCTTTATTGACCGAGACACTAGTACTTCCTGCTTTTGTTTTTGCTTGTAAGCAGGAATCAGGAGGATGGAATTACCAAATGGAGGGCGAGGGAGAGCTTTGTATGCAACTCTATGTGTGGTCTACAATTATTTTCCCTCTGGTTGCACATTTAACATGCTGATAAAAATTTGGTTAGACTGATTTAAGTTTCCCTGCATTAAAGTCCTCGGCCATGGGGGACCAGTACGAAAAAAGTATGAACATGTCTGCACCAACTAACTGTAAGTCACTCTGGATAAGAGCGTCTGCTAAATGACTAAAATGTAAATGTAAAATATGCCCGTGTAATATCAAAAACGTCTAGTGAACGGGCCAGGAGGCTCACTAAAATATCTCTGTCGTAAGAGTCGCCGATGGGGTGTTGGGAAATGTAGCCCCAGATAATTGAAGGATGGCGTGAACATTACCATCCAGGGGCTCGTTTACCTGTTCGCTACTGTGGACTCATTGCCCTAAGACTTTCACCTTTCAGGTTGTGTAAATGTTAACTTAATTCTAGATGATCACTTTGAAAGGTCAGCATCAAAATGTATGGGGACTACAGTGACATCACGGCTATCAGAAGTGGGTGGATTTGCAGCGCTTCACGAGGGTGGGGGCTTCACGAGGGTGGGGGCTTCACGAGGGTGGGGTCGCACACTGCGCTGTTGATTAAACTTCTTAGGTCCAGGTGATGATGTCATCTCCTCCGACCATACATATACTGGTCCAATACCTACCTCGAGAAGCATTCCACGTACAAACTTAAATGGAACACTTCGAACAAGGAAGACCTGAGAGATTATCCCATTGCTTACACCAATGTTGCGATTTGAGGGGGAATAGCGGGATTTGGGACTATGGTTATGGGGTCCAGCCAGACCTCTTGGTAGAGGCTGTGTAAGCTTCTCACACAGAGGAGACAAATTGGCATAGTGTAATAGTGTTTAGAGAAGTATATACTGTATAGTAGGGTATTTGAATCAGAAGAGCCTACTTCAGTTCCTGGGCTTAGTTTACATTTTTGTTGTATAGAAATTCAAGACACTGAACACATCAAAAAAGGAAATTAAGTTCCATTTTATTTAACTCATTACATTTTTCCCGTAAAAATTACTTAGAATAAAAAGCATTACAACAATCATCAGTCAATCATTCCAGTACAATGTAAGTCTTTCTCTTCATTACAATAATATATGCAATTTAGCAGTGACTTCTATGCAAAGCGACTTACAGCGATGCGTGAATACATTTTACGTGTTCCCGGGAATCAAACCCACAACCCTGGCAGTGTTCTTTCTCGTCAGAGGCGAAAGAGGGTTTTCCAACACTACTTTCACACAGTTACCTTACATACCATAGATATTAAGGCATTTTATAATAAATTACTTCAGGAACTCTGTACATCTTTTCCACTGTTTCAAATTCTTCAATTTTAATCCACAAAAAAGTGGTGTTTCATTTCAGAACGCTAAGTGGCAATATTTTACCAAGAGAGCAGGCTTTTCCGAGGCCCACTGATATTCGTTTTTTTCAATCCCTTTTGTGCAATTTTCACAAGTATGTGGTATATTTTCACAACGCTTAGTACAAAACTCAAAAGAGACCATCAAAAAGGCAGTTGTTTCAAAACTCGTAAGTAAATTTTTTTATTGACTAAGTACAACAAAAAATAATTTGGTCACTTTTTCACTAAACTTAATCATTGTTTCATCTAGTAATACATGTTACATATCACAATACATGTTCATATAAAGTAATTGCTTTTCACAATGCAATGCTCACATTACTTTTGATATGATTGCCTTCTCAGTTGATAAAATACATTTTACTAAAACTTAATCCGACTGCTCTTAATTGATAATTACTTAACCGTTTGAAACCGATAGATTTTACACTGGTTTGTCTACAAAAGATTTTGAGAACTACATAATGTATTGTATTTTACTGTATTGTAGTCACTTTGGATACAAATGTCTGTAAGTAAATGGCATATATTACAGATTTACAGTACTTTATTTGCCCATGCAATTTTATTAAAACAGTGTGAACCCCCCCCCCCCCCAGGTTCTTTACGACTCCTGACAGGGACTATGACCGCTACTCTTCAGCATATCTCTGAACTTGTCAATATCCACATTTAGTTTTAACTTACTTTGAAGTAAAATCGTAATAGTCATTATCATAATAGTACATTACAGTATATCATATATTTACAGTATATATCACAAACATACATTTCCATTATGTAGTTCTCAAAATCTTTTGTAGACAAACCAGTGTAAAATCTATCGGTTTCAAACGGTTAAGTAATTATCAATTAAGAGATATTGACAAGTTCAGAGATATGCTGAAGAGTAGCGGTCATAGTCCCTGTCAGGAGTCGTAAAGAACCTGGGGGGGGGGGGTTCACACTGTTTTAATAAAATTGCAAGGGCAAATAAAGTACTGTAAATCTGTAATATATGCCATTTACTTACAGACATTTGTATCCAAAGTGACTACAATACAGTAAAATACAATACATGATTACAATACAGGTATAAGGTGTATGATCACCATCCCCATGAGTGTGCCACCCTCCTCCATGCCATGGTTGCAATGCAATGACATCAATCCAGACCTACAGTTGAAGTCGGAAGGTTACATACACTTAGGTTTAAGTAATTAAAACTAATTTTTCAACCACCACAGATTTCATGTTAACAACCTATAGTTTTGGCAAGTTGGTTAGGACATCTACTTTGTTCGTGACACAAGTAATTCTTCCAACAATTGTTTACAGACAGATTATTTCAATTATAATTCACTATATCACAATTCCAGTTGGTCAGAAGTTTACATACACTAAGTTGACTGTGCCTTTAAACAGCTTGGAAAATTCCAGAAAATGATGTCATGGCTTTAGAAGCTTCTGATAGGCTAATTGCCATCATTTGAGTCAATTGGAGGTGTACTGTGGATGTATTTCAAGGCCTACCTTCAAACTCAGTGCCTCTTTGCTCGACATCATGGGAAAATCAAAACAAATCAGCCAAGACCTCAGAAAAGAAATTGTAGACCTCCACAAGTCTGGTTCATCATTGGGAGAAATTTCCAAACGCCTGAAGGTACCATGTTCATCTGTACAAACAATAGTACACAAGTATAAGCACCATGGGACCACGCAGCCGTCATACTGCTTAGGAAAAAGACCCGTTCTGTCTCCTAGAGATGAACGTACTTTGGTGCAAAAGTGCAAATCAATCCCAGAACAACAGCAAAGGACCTTGTGAAGATGCTAGAGGAAACAGGTACAAAAGTATCTATATCCACAGTAAAACGAGTCCTCTATCGACATAACCTGAAAGGCCGCTCAGCAAGGAAGAAGCCACTGCTCCAAAACCACCATAAAAAAGCCAGACTACAGTTTGCAACTGCACATGGGGACAAAGATCATACTTTTTGGAGAAATGTCCTCTTGTCTGATGAAACAAAAATAGAACTGTTTGGCCATAATGACCATCGTTATGTTTGGAGGAAAAAGGGGGAGGCTTGCAAGTCGAAGAACAGCATCCCAACCGTGAAGCACGGGGGTGGCAGCATCATGTTGTGGGGTGCTTTGCTGCAGGAGGGCCTGGTGCACTTCATAAAATAGATGGCATCATGAGGAAGGAAAATGATGTGGATATATTGAAGCAACATCTAAAGACATCAGTCAGGAAGTTAAAGCTTGGTCGCAAATGGGTCTTCCAAAAAGACAATGACCCCAAGCATACTTCCAAAGTTGTGTCAAAATGGCTTAAGGACAACAAAGTCATCACAAAGCCCTGACCTCAATCCTATAGAAAATGTGTGGGCAGAACTGAAAAACTATGTGCGAGCAAGGAGGCGTACAAAACTGACTCAGTTAAACCAGTTCTGTCCGAAGGAATAGGGCAAAATTCACCAAACTTATTGTGGGAAGCTTGTGGAAGGCTACCCGAAACGTTTGACCCAAGTTAAACGATTTAAAGGCAATGCTACCAGTGTATGTAAACTTCTGACCCACTGGGAATGTGATGAAAGAAATAAAAGCTGAAATAAATCATTCTCTCTATTATTATTCTGACATTTCACATTCTTAACATAAAGTGGTGATCCTAACAGACCTAAGACAGGGAGTTTAAATGTATTTGGCTAAGGTATATGTAAACTTCTGACTTCAACCGTATGGTGGGCTTGGATTCACCATGCCAAAAGGTTTTTCTCCATGTGGATGAACAGTGAGGACATTTACTGGGATGTCAATGACTTGATGCAAACTAGTCCCTGTTAAATGTTATGTTAATTTGTTTAATTTGATTACAGTACTCCTATTTTGTAATTGTATATGAACAATAGATTTATTTTTTGCATCAATGATTTTGAATGTTGATCACACCTTTGATCACACATTGGATAGAAATGATGGAAAACACATGTTCAGTCAATTGTGATGCAAGTGTATTACCTAATGTTAAAACAGTGTAATATACTGTAATTTACACTACTGTAGCATATTACATTCAAAGGGAAATTTTGAATCATGTATCTTACATATTTTGCTATTGAATTAACTGGTTGTTATAACAACTAAATTGAGAAGATATCATTATGTTGTGTTTTCGTGATTAAATCAATGTTATCATGGTATTCACAATAAACATATATTTTGGATCAATGGTTGTGTGGTGAAAGATTCACAAACAAAATCAATGCACTGTAAAAGGTTTTGAATATACAGTAAAAAGGTTTTGAACTAAGATTTTAGAAAATTCCCCACATACTTGTGAAAATAGCACCAAAACTATTGAAAATAAACTGTATCAAGAAGATGTAGGGGTTGACCCACCTAAATCAGAGATATACAATTTCAAAGAGTAAATAAGATACAATATATTCAAACTGCTTGTTAAACAACAGCCACTATAAACACCCAAAATATGAAACTACACCGAAAATACATATTTTTAATATTGAGCATTTATCTGCCTTTTTCCTATTTTTGTCGCGGACCCATTGAGAAATTGCTGAGACCTTATAGGGTTTCACGGCCCCACTGTTTGAGAATAGGAACAGCTGAGTACGCCAAACGAAAAGCCAGCCGTCTAGCTCACTTTGCATAGCCTCTCGGCCTGATCATCATTCTGACAGTCTTGAAAGATTGTCTGTCATTAGTCGGGTAGTACTCTGTAGATATGTTATGCCACGTCCCCCAGTAGATCCCGTTCCGCACCCCTTTGTACTTTCCCACATAATATCTCCCGTTGAGATTGGCAGCCATGCAGGCATCAAACCACCAGCCTGAGCCGTAGTAGGCCCCACAGTTCCCTGAAGGGTAGCGGTCATAGTCCCTGTCAGGAGTCGTAAAGAACCTGTTGTTGTGGTTGTAACTCTTGCTGAATTGAAGTGCATCTCCCGCCGTGCCCGAGTACCCACCCACTGACAGGCGGTACCGTAGCCGTTCGCCAGCCACACAGAAGAGCCTGTACTCTGCGTACTCCCTCGCTCTGTTAAAGTCTTCCAGCTCCACCCTGAGGACCATCTCCCTGTGTCGGGTCAGGAGGTGGATGTGGTCATTGCCCAGCCAGAACTCCCCAGCCCTCAGGTTACCGAAGCCCGTCTGGTATTCAGCCCAGGTCCGGTTAAAGTTCACACTGCCGTCCTGACGGAGCTGAATGACGGTCCACCCTCCGCCATGAGACTCCATGTCACAGAACACTGCAATGGTTCCATTCTTAGGGTCAGGGGTCACTTGGTAGACCCCGCTGTTCCTCTCCCCCTTGGCCATGTGGTCAGAGCAGTCTCTGGGTGCCATGGTAACTGTTGAGTGGAAGGATAGTGGAATGAGAAAATAAGATTAGAGTAGTCTGTCATCCTTGCTGACAAAAAGGTGCCTTGGCGCATAAAACAAACAGAAATGTTCTTACTGTACGCCTACAGAGACTAACCTGGTTCATTTCCTGCAATCAATGGCCGAACACGCCCTCTTTGGCCTCATGGGTGGAATGTTATAAAGATTTTTTTTGAACTGATTAAAATGCTGTGTTTCTATGTCAAACAGTTGTGTTATATTTCAGTCTTCTGTGATGTATAAAGTGTAGTATTGGAATCAGTGGCGGATTTAGGTATAGGCGACATGGGCAGCCACACAGGGCGGCATCTTGCCGGGGGCCACGGGACGGGGGTGGGGGCCACGGGGCGGGGGGTGGGAGGCTAAAGGGGGGGTTCACCCAGAGTAACATACAAGCTAGAACCGCCACTGATTGGAATGCAAACTCAAAATTTAATACATTTCAACTCTATATCTGACATGGTACAGGGGTCTATATCTGACATGTGTGTGAGGTGTATACTTTTGTTTCAAAGTAGATTTGTTTAAGACTATAAATAATCACTCTGTGTGACTGATTTAGCCCACTGCAGTAAAATGTTAAATACAAAACATAAAAAATACACAACACTAGAATAGGATTGTATCATAGATAGATAGATAGATAGATAGATAGATAGATAGATAGATAGATAGATAGATAGATAGATAGATAGATAGATAGATAGATAGATAGATAGATAGATAGATAGATAGATAGATAGATAGATAGATAGATAGATAGATAGATAGATAGATAGATAGATAGATAGATAGATAGATAGATAGATAGATAGATAGATAGATAGATAGATAGATAGATAGATAGATAGATAGATAGATAGATAGATAGATAGATAGATAGATAGATAGATAGATAGATAGATAGATAGATAGATAGATGGATGGATGGATGGATGGATGGATGGATGGATGGATGGATGGATGGATGGATGGATGGATGGATGGATGGATGGATGGATGGATGGATGGATGGATGGATGGATGGATGGATGGATGGATGGATGGATGGATGGATGGATGGATGGATGGATGGATGGATGGATGGATGGATGGATGGATGGATGGATGGATGGATGGATGGATGGATGGATGGATGGATGGATGGATGGATGGATGGATGGATGGATGGATGGATGGATGGATGGATGGATGGATGGATGGATGGATGGATGGATGGATGGATGGATAGATAGATAGATAGATAGATAGATAGATAGATAGATAGATAGATAGATAGATAGATAGATAGATAGATAGATAGATAGATAGATAGATAGATAGATAGATAGATGGATAGATGGATAGATAGATAGATGGATGGATATGTACACTATATATTGTTACAGAGTGTTAGGTGAAAAAATGATAAGAATATTGCAAGTTGATACAGTGGGGAGAACAAGTATTTGATACACTGCCGATTTTGCAGGTTTTCCTACTTACAAAGCATGTAGAAGTCTGTAATTTCTATCATAGGTACTCGTCAACTGTGAGTGACGGAATCTAAAACAAAAATCCAGAAAATCACATTGTGTGATTTTTAAGTAATTAATTTGCATTTTATTGCATGACATAAGTATTTGATACATCAGAAAAGCAGAACTTAATATTTGGTACAGAAACCTTTGTTTGCAATTACAGAGATCATACGTTTCCTGTAGTTCTTGACCAGGTTTGCACACACTGCAGCAGGGATTTTGGCCCACTCCTCCATCCAGATCCTTCAGGTTTCGGGGCTGTCGCTGGGCAATACGGACTTTCAGCTCCCTCCAAAGATGTTCTATTGGGTTCAGGTCTGAAGACTGGCTAGGCCACTCCAGGACCTTGAGATGCTTCTTACGGAGCCACTCCTTAGTTGCCCTGGCTGTGTGTTTCGGGTCGTTGTCATGCTGGAAGACCCAGCCACGACCGATCTTCAATGCTCTTACTGAGGGAAGGAGGTTGTTGGCCAAGATCTCGCGATACATGGCCCCATCCATCCTCCCCTCAATACGGTGCAGTCGTCCTGTCCCCTTTGCAGAAAAGCATCCCCAAAGAATGATGTTTCCACCTCAATGCTTCACGTTTGGGATGGTGTTCTTGGGGTTGTACTCATCCTTCTTCTTCCTCCAAACATGACGAGTGGAGTTTAGACCAAAAAGCTCTATTTTTGTCTCATCAGACCACATGACCTCCCATTCCTCCTCTGGATCATCCAGATGGTCATTGGCAAACTTCAGACGGGCCTGGACATGCGCTGGCTTGAGCAGGGGGACCTTGCGTGCGCTGCAGGATTTTAATCCATGACGGCGTAGTGTGTTACTAATGGTTTTCTTTGAGACTGTGGTCCCAGCTCTCTTCAGGTCATTGACCAGGTTCTGCCGTGTAGGGCTGATCCCTCACCTTCCTCATGATCATTGATGCCCCACGAAGTGAGATCTTGCATGGTGCCCCAGACCCAGGGAGATTTACCATCATCTTGAACTTCTTCCATTTTCTAATAATTGCGCCAACAGATGTTGCCTTCTCACCAAGCTGCTTGCCTATTGTCCTGTAGCCCATCCCAGCCTTGTGCAGGTCTACAATTTTATCCCTGATGTCCTTACACAGCTCTCTGGTCTTGGCCAATGTGGAGAGGTTGGAGTCTGTTTGATTGAGTGTGTGGACAGGTGTCTTTTATACAGGTAACGAGTTCAAACAGGTGCAGTTAATACAGGTAATGAGTGGAGAACAGAAGAGCTTCTTAAAGAAAAACTAACAGGTCTGTGAGAGCCGGAATTCTTACTGGTTGGTAGGTGATCAAATACTTATGTCATGCAATAAAATGCAAATTAATTATTTAAAAATCATACAATGTGATTTTCTGGATTTTTGTTTTAGATTCCGTCTCTCACAGTTGAAGTGTACCTATAATAAAAATTACAGACCTCTACATGCTTTGTAAGTAGGAAAACCTGCAAAATCGGCAGTGTATCAAATACTTGTTCTCCCCACTGTATAGATAAATAAGGAATATTTGCATGGTTAACTATACTATACAGGTCGATGGCAGAGAAATACTTAAATAGCTAAATGTACGTATGATATAAGTGAGGATAATAATAGTTTACTTAATATACATTCTGGTTAAATGAACAGGTAAGTTAATATTTGCATGGGTAAATTAACTGTACAGGTAAATGTACAGTTAAATGTACAGGTAAGTGAATATTTGCATGGTTACATTAATTGTACAGGTAAATGACAGGAAGAGATACTTAAATAGCTAAATATGCGTATCTTATAATTTAGGGTAATAATAATAATTCCCTTAAAGGATAAATTCACGTATTGCACATTCAATATACTAAAAGCAATGAAAAAAGATACAGGATATTAATATGCATTCCTGAGTGAATGACTACGTAAATTCAGTCCAAGAATTACTTACAATATTGCACGTGATATGATATAACAACTGTACATGAATATGTATATGCAGTCCTGAATGAATGAGTGCTGAATGAATAAGTCCTGAGTGAATGAGTGATTACAGACCAGAGAGTTACTGACGGATGGATGCCTAATTGTTAAACTTGGTCCTAACAACCCAACAGTTCCAGGTCTATGTTGCCGACGCACCCCAGTGAGGCATTAAATAGTCTAATAGCCGCCGGCTATTAGACATGCTAAAATAGCTAGGATTTATCTGTCACCATAAATTACAAGTCTATGAATCAGGCATGGATGTTAGAGACAATGTCCCTTGGACTTGTTAAGAGAACAAACCAACAGATTTAAGTTAAATGTCAATTACAGTTGTTAAGTCTGTAAGAAATCAGGTGCTTGGCTTAAAGTGGCCTCGTACATTAACAAAAGATAGCATTAGCTTTGTGTGACACTTCATGCATTATTTGATAGACGTGCCACTCAGCAATAACAATGTGTGTTTAAGCTGACTATGACCTCAAAGGACGCTCTGCACAGCTGTCCCTTGATCATACAATAAATGATTAATTTAACAGAGAAAAAATACAAACGAAAGATGATGATCTCAAACCTCCGACACATTGTAATTGGCTCATTAAACATCACCTTAGGTCGCTTGGACTTTAAAATTACAATCCTCGTAACTATAATGGAGATGATATTGCACTGATATAAAGTTTGATCAATATTTTTATTTTTCCAAGAACAACATTGTTCCACTTACAACAATATATTTTCCAATCACAATTTCCATTGTTATCTGCCATTACTTAGCCTACACTTTTCCTCTTTCTCCAACCTAATTTTCACTGGGCTTTGAAGGGTCAACCAGGATTAGAAAGAACACAAATTAATGGTAAATAAGGAAAACACTATTCATATTTAACAGCCCTTGTTGTTCAAAAGGTATTGAATACCTTTGCAATGGGTTTCAATAGAAGTTTATAATTTATCTTAACCACTGAGGATAAGAATAGGGTTTTCGTAGACAGTATTCTGAATTTGAAATCGCCACATCTGTATAGCACAATTCTATAACGTTTACAAAAAAATGTAATCTTACTATGAATAAGTCAACACATTTGGTATCTACTATAGCCTACCTGGTAACACGTGGTACATAATATAGCTTGATTGGCTTGATATGGCTTGATTCAGTGAACCCTTAAGAAAGTTTGAGTTTATTTTTATTTTTACAGGGACAGTGCACATCAATCAAGTAATTATCAATTACAATGTAATTATCAATTACAATGTAATTATCATAATTCCAGTTAAATAGCAGACAATAGCAGGTAAAGTAAAATAGATGTATCTTACCTACTGGTGAAATCTGTGCAGGGCTTTGAGGCTGGTTCCCTATTTTGTCATTCTTGCTGCCTACCTGGTCCTTCTCCGTGAGCAGATTTAGCCCAGGACTGACCTTTGGGTGCCCTCCTTGTGAAACCTTTGGCCCTCCACTTGTGTCCTTTGTGTCATTCAGACTAGCAGATACCCGGCTGGTCTTCACACGAAGTTCTCTCACACTGGGGGTGGGGGACTCAGGGTTGGTGGTAGTAGGACTATGGTTAGAGTTGGTCAATGGGATGGGTTTAGTAGTGGTAGTTTTGGGGCTAGGGCTTATGCTAGTCTGTTGGCTTGAGCTGGTCTTACATTTTAGACTGCCGTTAGTAGTGGTCATTGTGCCAGGGCTAGTGGTTGTTTTCTGGCTAGTGTTGAATATGTTTTTTGAGCTAGAGTGGAGGATAGTTTGTTGGTTAGGTCTTGTAGTTCTTGAGCCAGGGCTTGTGGTTGTTTGTGGACTGGGGTCAGTCATGGTCCTTTGGCTTGAGCTAGTAGATGTCTTGGGGCTATGTATGGGGGAAGTGGTCCTTTGACCATGGGTGGTGGTTTTGGGCCAGGGCTTTGGAGCAGTTCTGGGCTTCAAGACATGTTTAAGCTTCAGTCCATGTTTAGGTCTTGGACCTGGAATAGGCCTTGGGTCTGGTTTGGGTTTTAGTTTGGGTTTGGGCTTAGTGCTAAGTCTGGGGATTGTTGAGCTGGGTTCAGGATGTTGTGCAGACTTTGTCTCAGGATTGATGCTGGTACTGGTGGTCCTTGAACTGAGGCCAGTGAAGTTGGTCATTGAGCTGGGGCTAGCGGAGGTTTTGGTTGCTGGAGTAGGGCTTAGTGTGATGATGCTTGAGCTGAAAGAGCCTGGCCGGATCCTTAAACTGGTGGTCTTTGAGCTAGAGCTAGTGGTGGTTGAGGTTGCTGGAGATTGACTTGGTGTGGTTCTGCTGAGACTGCCTGGACTGGGGGTAAAACTAATCCCAGGGCTGGAGCTGGTAGTCCTGGAGCTTGGACTGATGGTCTTTGGGCTGAGGCTAGTGGTGATGTCTGGAGTTGAGCCAGGTCTGGGAGGGGTCTTTGGGATGGAGTTGGAGGAGCTGGTTGGACTGGGTGGTCTGAGCTTAAAGGCAGGTTTGAGCTTTGGTCCAGGTTTGGATCTGGGTCCTGGAATAGGTATTGTGCCTGGTTTGGGCTTTAAACCGGGTCTGGGAGTCCTCCAGGACCCAATTCTGGAGCTTGGACGGGTGGTCCTTGAGCTAGGTCTAGCGGTGGTAGTAGTTCCTGGAGTTGGGCTACTGCTACTGCTGTGGCTGGCCTCAGGGCTGGAACTTGTGGTCTTGTAACTTGGGTTAGTTATCTTTGTGGTGGTGCCTGGAGAGTGGCCCGGTGGGTTGCTACTTTGGCTTGTCGTCGTGGTCTGTCGACTGTGACTTGTTATCCCGGGGCTGAGGCTAGTGGTGGGGGTTAAAGTTGCACCAGTTATGTTACTCGTCTTTGGATTGAATCTGGTTGGACTTGGTGGTCTGGGCTTTAAGATGAGCTTTGATTGTGGTCCAGGTTTAGTCCTTAGACCTGGAATAGGCCTAATGGGCCTAAGTTCAGGTTTCAGGCCAGGTTTGGGCTGTAGGTCAGGTCTGGGCTGTAGGCCAGGTCTGGGCTTAATCCTAGGTCTGGTAGTCATTGTGTTGGGTTCAGGGTTTTGGACAGACATTGTCTCAGGGCTGGTACTAGTGGTCCTTGAGCTGAGACGAGTGAAGCTAGTCCTTGGGCTGGGGCTTGTGGTGGTTGTTGTTGCTGGAGTTGAACTTGAGCTGGAAGAGCTGGCCTGGATGCTTGAACTGGTGGTCTGTGGGCTAAGGTTAGTGGTGATGGCTGGAATTGAACCAGGTCTGGGATTGGTCTCTGGAATGGAGCTGGAGGAGCCAGTTGAACTTGATGGTTTGAGCTTCAGGACAGGCTTTGGTTTTGGTTCAGGTTTGGGTCTGGGGCCTGGAATAGGCCTTGTGCCTGGTTCTGGCTTTAGGCCAGGTCTGGGGGTCCACCAGGAACCAATTCTGGAGCTTGGACTGGTGGTCCTTGGGCTAGGTCTAGCTGTGGTTGTAGTTCCTGGAGTTGGGCTACTGCTACTGCTGGCCCCAGGGCTGGAACTAGTGGTCCTGTAGCTTGGGCTGGTAATCTTTGAGCTATGACTAGTGGTGGTGGCTGAAGAGTGTCCCGGCATGATGCTGATTTGGCTGGTACTTGTCTTAGTGGACTGTAGACTGGGTCTTGTAAAGCTGATCCCAGGGCTAAGGCTACGGGTGGTGGTTGAAGTTGAGCCAGTTCTGAGAGTGATCTTAGAGTTGAAGCTGGAGGAGCTAGTTGGGCTGGGCTTTAGGACAGGCTTTGGTTTTGGTCCAGGTTTTGGTCTTAGGCCTGGAATAGGCTTTTGGCCTGGTTTAGGTTTTAATTCAGGTTTAGGGCTGAGTCTTGTTTTTATTTTTGTCCTTCTCCATGCAGGGCTCGAGCTGGTGGTGGTCCATGAGCTGAGGCTAGTGAAGTTAGTCGTTGAACTGGAGGAGCTAGTCGAGCTGGGTGGTCTGGGTCTGATGGCCTGGTTAGATTTGTTGGGCTTGTACTTCTGGAAAGGTCTGTTTCTTGAGCTAGTAGTCCTTTTTGATGAGCTGGTGGTTGTTTGGTTTGCGCTTGTTGTGATACTAGGGCAGGTTCTGGCAGTCCTGTAGCTGGTGCCTGAACTTGGGGTTGTGATGGGGTCAGACCTGGTGTCTCCCTGGCAAGGTAAAGAGGAGATGGTCCTTTCACTGGAGCTTGTGTTAAGGCTTGAGCTTGTCCTTGTGCTGGAGATGGAGGAAGATCTGTGGCTAGAGGTTGAGCTGGAGGAAGGACTTGGAATATATCCACGGCTGGTGTCTGAGCTAGGTCCTGGGCTGGGATTGGTGTCAGGTCTTGAGATGGAGTCGGATGTTTGGTCTGGTCCTGAGGAGTCAGGTCTGGGGATTGAGTCATGTTTAAAACCAGTGCTTGGGCTAGGTGAGGCAGTGTCCTGATCATTACTTGACCCATCTGTCATCACCGGTCCTATGCCGTCTCTCCACACACTTTGGACTGTTTTTTCTACCTCTTTCTCTATCTTCTTCCCTGTCTCTTCTCGATCACTCTCTTTCTTTTCTTCTATAAGTCCATGGCTCGGGGTTTGCTTCTCTCTCTTTATCTCCTTCTGACATTCTTTCTCTCCTTGGGTCTTTTTCTCCTTCCCTTGCCAAGGATGTTGACTCTGCCTCACCTTCTCTATCTTCCCCTCACTCTCCCTGTCTATCTTCCCCTCACTCTCCCTCTGATGTTCTTCCGTCTCCTGGATCTCTTCACTATTTCCCCTCCCTCTCTCCTCCTCTTTATCTCTCCCTCTCTCCTCCTCCTCCTCTTTCTCTCCCCCTCTCTCCCTCTCCCTTTCTAAAATTATATCTTTCTCCATCTCTGTCTCCCTGTCCTCCTCTTCCTCTCTCTTGGTCTCATCCTCTATCTTTCTCTCCTTCTCTATCTCCCATTCCCTGTTTCCCTCCCACTCGCTCTCACACCCTTTCTCCCGTTCTCTCTTTCTCTCCTCTACAATATTTATAGAATTCGCCATGGCCCTTTCTTCCACCATTTTTTTCTCCCTGTCTCTTGCCTCCTCTCCCTCCTTCTCCTTCTCCATCTTTCTTTCTCTGTCCCCTTGTCTCTCCAACTTCTTCTCCTCCTCCTTCTCCCGCTCTTTCTCCTTCTTCCTCTTTCTGTCCCCCAGCCTTTCTCTCTCCCTCTCCCTCTGGCTTATCTTGCATTCCATGCAGGCTCTCTTCAGCTGCTCCACAGTCTCCTTTAGCCTTTGCACCTCCTTCACCGTCCTCTCCAACTCCCTGAGCTGCCAGGGCAGCATGATGTCCAGCGGTGGCAGGATAAATTGGTAGGGGCATGCGTCCTCTTCTATCCCCTCTCCCCCACACTTCCCTGCAGGCTTTAGAGTTACCAGGCAGCTCCCAGATTCTGTTCCCCACTGGAAGGTTGCCTTGTTGGGGTTTGCATAGTTTCCAGGGGTCATGGAGATGGACAGCAGGGTTCCGCACACGCAAAGCACAGCTAACCTCATCGCTATCCTGAGTTATAATAAGAATGATGAGAGAAGAGAGGGTGAGAGGGTGAAAGACCCAACTTGGTGTGTGGGAAGCTGTGACAGAGAGAGGGAGGGAGGAAAGGAGGGGCAGAAGGAGGAGGGTGCTGAGGGACTTCTTAAGAATGGTGTCTGCATGTAAGAGAGAGAGAGAGAGAGAGAGAGAGAGAGAGAGAGAGAGAGAGAGAGAGAGAGAGAGAGAGAGAGAGAGAGAGAGAGAGAGAGAGAGAGAGAGAGAGAGAGAGAGAGAGAGAGAGAGAGGGGAATGGACATGAGGGATAAAGAATTTGGCATCCACTTCAAGGTGGTATCCATGTCTGTGAGAGAGACAAGAAAGGAGAAGGGAAAGAGAGAGAGAGATGCTAAACACACATTGTTTTCTCTCCTTGCATGTGTGACAGTTACTGTGGCAGGCATTTACCCATGCTTCCTGACAATAGGGCCGAATGACAGATGAGACACTGGGCTGTAGACAAATATTTGTTGCATTGCTGTTCATACATACTGTATATAATATCTTTCTGTCTTCGGTTCTTTCTGGCTTCGGTTCTCTCTGGCTTCAAAGGAATAACAGGAATTTAAAATGTATCTTCAATATTTGTGGTTGCTAAATACAGTGTATGGATAATGAATTGTCTTAGTTAGAGATAAGGATTGTAGAACAATTCTACACATTGTATTCATGGAAATAACAGAGTGTTACTGCCTTTGAAAAACAATACATTTTGGGCCAGTTTCCTGGTCCCAGATTATGCCTTCTGAAGATTCAACATTGAGCTTTTTAGTCCAGGAGTAGGTTTCAACTGGATCTGAGAGACCAGCCCATTGGGTAGAGTTTCACCACACTACATTCCTAAAGGAAATGATGTACTTTTTACTCCATACATTTCCCTGACACCCAAAAGTACTTGTTACATTTTGAATGCTTAGCAGGGCAGGAAAATGGTCTAATTCACGCACTTATCAAGAGAACATCCCTGGTCATTCCTACTGACTCTGATCTGGCAGAATCACTAAACACACATGCTTCATTGTAAATTATGTCTGAGTGTTGGAGTGTGTCCCTGGCTATCTGTAAATGATGTCTGAGTGTTGGAGTGTGACCCTGGCTATCTGTAAATGATGTGTTAGTGTTGGAGTGTGTCCCTGGCTATCTGTAAATGATGTGTTAGTGTTGGAGTGTGTCCCTGGCTATCTGTAAATGATGTCTGAATGTTGGAGTGTGTCCCTGGCTATCTGTAAATTATGTCTGAGTGTTGGAGTGTGACCCTGGCTATCTGTAAATGATGTCAGAATGTTGGAGTGTGACCCTGGCTATCTGTAAATGTCAGGCTCTGGCCATAGAGAAGCCTATTTTCTTCTCTATGTAACCATGGTCAGAGTCTGACAGTTCTATTCTTTCTGTTTCTGGTGGTGGTTTGTGTTGGATCCCTAATTAGAGGCAGCTTCTGTGCATCGTCTCTAATTAGGGATCCTACATAGGTTTGTATGTTCCACACCGGGGATGTGGGTCATTATATGTTTCGCAGTCACGGTGACAGTAAGTGTGCCACGTTTATTACGTCTGTTCATTCGTGTTTGTTTGTGAACGTGACGTTTTGTCAATTCGTGTTTTGTGTTGCATAGTTCGCATTTTGAGTTACGTTATACTTAGTATATTAACAAATGTAGAACTATAATCCCTGCGCTGCGTCTTGGTCGATGTATGCACCCTCTCGTGACAGTAAATGATGTCTGAGTGTTGGAATGTGACCCTGACTATCTGTAAATGATGTCTGGGTGTTGGAGCGTAGCCCTGGCTATCTGTAAATAAAACAAAGACTTTAAATTTTGATACTGAAGTATATTTTAGCAATTACATTTACTTTCGATTCTTATGTATATGTAAAACCAAATACTTTTAGACTTTTACTCAAGTAGTATTTTACTAGGTGACTTTCACATTTACTTTCATGACAATTGGGTACTTTTTCCACCACTGCCTTCCTGTGCCATAAAGGTTTAGTCCTCTTCACTGAGGCTGTAGTACATTTCAAATACACACTTATACAGTACAGGGATGCTACAATATTACTGCTTGCTATTGGTTTTAGATTTGGCCGCATTCTCTCTTTCAAAGTGGCCATGACAAGGACACAAACCAGGACCAGTTATCCTGCCACCACTTAGCTGAACAGCTAAAAGCAAATCCACCCGTCTCTCAAGGATTGGTGTGAGAGAACTGTTTACACTCTAGACATCTTTTCTCAAGAGGACCACAATGGAAACAAGTCCCAGACTTTATTGTGTGTTATCCTCAATGATTTTAGTAATGTGCATGTATGGCTTTTTCAAATTAATAAACAAATAAACAAAGCCCTTCGTACTATCCCTAATCTCTTGACTGATGGGTATTCATTTAACAACCTGGTATAAACCCACAATGCCTATGTAGTTGAAGAATGAAGTTGTCCCCGAGACACTAGACTAGACTAGACCCCTCACCGAATGGCTCAGGTTAAACTTTGGGTAAGTGAAAACTGATCTTCTAAGGGCGATTTCTACCCAGAGCGATGGATCTACACTGCACAGCCAATTTCCTTTATCATTTTTAAAAACCCAAGCCATTAATACCCTCTGCTGTGGCTGTAGCCATGTATGGTCAGGAGGTTTTTTTTCTCTTCAGGGTGCCCGCTCTGAGCAGTGTTTTGAATTCCCCTGGTAAGCTGGCTTGGCCCAATCTCTGTCCTGGCTTGTGTAAGCACTGCGCAGCACTGTAGTTTTTCCATAAACTGGCTAAAATAAACATCTGACCATCAGTGAGGCTTCGCTGCCTAGACTAGACTAATAGATCAGGCCTTCTGGCAGGCCTTTCCATCTCTATCCCCTCTGGGCAGAGAAGTGACTGTCGTCTGGCCTGTACGTCCGTCTGTGTGTAAGTGCCCTATTCCTGACTGAGCTGAAGTCACATATCTGTCTGTGACGCCATGCCATTTCCCTGTAATGCCTGTATTTCCTGGTAGGCCACTCCAACTCTATAGAGAGAAGTGACAGTTAAGTTTCCTTAGCAAACCAACCAAAGTCTCATCTGTGACGCCATGCCAGTCCCCTGTAATGCAGCACGTGACCTGTGGATAGCATAAACGCAGTTATAAAGTAAAGTATTATGTATGACAAGACACCTGTCAATGCCATGAGGTTATGTTCAGTCTAGATGTTCAGGCTGATCAGCTCAGTTCTGGCTAGATAGGACAAGGTGAGGTTAAGTGCTCTGACAGGAGCTGTAAACTAATTACTATACCAGAATCCACAAAACACACACACACACACACAAACACATACACACAATCCCTAATTCATTAATTAATATCTTCCCCAGCCTCTGTCACAGTCAACCATCTGTGCATATTGTAAATGATAGATTCCTGCTCCTCAGAGTGAATGTTTTCCACTTACTCATTGGTCAGTGGCCAGATGTTTTTTTTTTATGAGAAAGCAAGGGCCTAGAGTCCCACGCATCTGGGCTGGATTTCCTACACAGCGTCAAAAACAGATAACTTCAGGTCATTTTTGTTCCCATTTCAAGAGCCTGGACCTCATTAAGACATTGTTCTGAGTCGATGCAGGGTTTCGAATACGTGCTTTAAAGAGGGAGTGGGTTGTTTGGTTTGGTTCTGACACCTCTCACCCAGGGGAGTCTGGTGGGCCTCAAGGTACTGACTCTCAACCATCCACACAATCTTTATAAAACAAAGTTTATATTTTTCAGTGTTGGGTCAATTCCATTTCAATATCAGTAAATTCAGGAAGTAAACTGAAATTCCAATTCTCTTCAATGCTTTTCAATGAGGACAACTTGGAATTGAAATTGGAATATGGTTTACTTTATGAATTTACTTGGAATTGACCCTTCCACCATGCCTAAACCGGGCAGCGTGTAACACTGATATTTTTCACCTGAAGGAGAAGTTGTGGTGTACGGAAAACAGTGTGTTGGTACCTTTATGTTGGTACCTTTATGTTGGTACCTTTATGTTGGTATCTTTATGTTGGTATCTTTATGTTGGTACCTTTATGTTGGTACCTTTATGTTGGTATCTTTATGTTGGTATCTTTATGTTGGTACCTTTATGTTGGTATCTTTATGTTGGTACCTTTATGTTGGTATCTTTATGTTGGTACCTTTATGTTGGTATCTTTATGTTGGTATCTTTATGTTGGTATCTTTATGTTGGTATCTTTATGTTGGTATCTTTATGTTGGTACCTTTATGTTGGTATCTTTATGTTGGTATCTTTATGTTGGTATCTTTATGTTGGTATCTTTATGTTGGTATCTTTATGTTTGCCATCAAATTTACAACAGGACATTCTATATTTATAATCCTCATATTGTGTCCTGAGGGAACACTATATTGTATACTGTTATTGTCCAGAGAGACCACTATATTGTATACTGGTATTGTCCTGAGGGACCACTATATTGTATACTGTTATTGTCCTGAGGGACCACTATATTGTATAACTGTTATTGTCCTGAGGGACCACTATATTGTATACTGTTATTGTCCTGAGGGACCACTATATTGTATACTGTTATTGTCCTGAGGGACCACTATATTGTATACTGTTATTGTCCTGAGGGACCACTATATTGTATACTGTTATTGTCCTGAGGGACCACTCAGAGGATGAGGAGAGGATGAAGAGAAAATGAGGAGAGGATGAAGAGGATGAGGAGAGAATGAGGAGAGGATGAATAGAAAATGAGGAGAGAATGAAGAGAGGATGAGGAGAGGATGAAGAGAGGATGAGGAGGGGATGAAGAGAGGATGAGGAGAGGATGATGAGAGGATGAAGAGAGGATGAAGAGAGGATGAGGAGAGGATGATGAGAGGATGAAGAGAGGATGAGGAGAGGATGAGGAGAGGATGAGGTGAGGAGGACACTTCAGACAATTGACACACCCTTAAGACCCCTAATGGGTGTGTGGACAGAGAGAGTGTGTGAGGGTCAAAAGGGAGTTACTGACTCTTCCTAGTGAGTAATCACCATATCCATGGTAACCCACTCACTCATTGTAATTTCTCTATCCGATATACACTCACGAACCATTTAGGGCCTGAGAAATAAACAAACTCTGTTAGAGTAATCCACTGTCAGGATATGCTGTGTTTTCTCTATACTCTCCATTCTTTCTGATGGATTTTGAGCCCTATACTTGAATGTTGCATTAGAAGGAGGGAGTGGTATTAAACTGGATTCCTTTCTCAAGTGTGTATTTGAACAGAATGATTTAGATGTGGTGCAGTTTCCCTGTGTTTTCACTGTGTTTATTTGTTGATGTCTGTTACTGCACAAACTTCGCTTTTTCAGATTAGCAGTGCATTATTGGAAACGTTTGAACGCTGTTTACAGCACTTTGGGTTTTTTCTGTAACTGAAAGACAAGATATGTAAATATATAAATAATCAATAAATGTGAAGAAAAAAACTGCTAAAGTTGAGAGTAAACAGGCCTATTATTATTATCAAGGTTGTAAATTAAGAATTAACAGGCCTATTATTATTATCAAGTTGAGAGTAAACAGGCCTATTATTATTATCAAGGTTGTAAATTAATCTCTCTCTTCCTCACAACATTTTTACTAGATCTATGAAAGCAGAAGAGGGTTTTAAGGGTTTAGTAAGCTAGCTGTTTGATCCAAACAGATTTGTCGCTCTATGCAGATGTTGCCTCCGAGACACGTATTACTAGGCAACCCCCCTGCACTTAAGCCAGTGTGAGAGATTTGCTAGCAAACGTTTATGCTATGAAACTAAATAAATATTGCACTCTGACCCACAAAACCTTTTTGCTAGAGTCATGATAGTGTTGTTAGACAAAACAAGTAAAGTGAACTTCAAAACGTGATGTAGTTTTATTGGGATTTACAACTTTTGTTGGTAAGTAATGAATATCTGAAATAACTTACTCATCCTATAAAGTGCACCTGATGTCTCTCTCCAGCTAACATCAAATGTTTTCACAACTTTAGAGAACGTAATTTCAGCCATGAGTTTTGAAAGTCATATATGTTATGAATTCCAATTTGTACAATATGTTATGACTTTGTAAGTGCTTAAGATCTCAGACTGCATCTTTAAGAGTCTCATTAGGTCATAGGAATGTTCCAGTGATTTTCCACAATTTACCCAGAATGGGGTTGCCATGTTCTCAGAATATTAAATATTAATGATCTAGACATGCAGCGATCTAAGGCACTGCATCTCAGTGCTAGAGGCGTCACTACAGACACCCTGGCTTGATTCCAGGCTGTATCACAACCAGTCGTGATTGGGAGTCCCATAGGGCGGCGCACAATTGGCCCAGCGTCGCCCGGGTTTGGCCGGTGTAGGCCGTCATTGTAAATAAGAATTTGTTCTTAACTGACTTGCCTAATTAAATAAAAAAATATATATAAACATTAATGTTCTATACACGTTTCATGGGAACGTTGCAAGAACATTCCTGTGTCCAATGATGTTTAAAACATAGGACGTTTGTTACTGTTGCCAAGCACATAGGGCTGCAGGTAGCCTAGCGATTAAGAGTGCTGTGTCAGTAACCAAAAGGTCGCTGGTTCATATGCTAAAATCATACAATGTGATTTTCTGGATTTTTGTTTTAGATTCCGTCACTCACAGTTGAAGAGTACCTATGATAGAAATTACAGACCTCTACATGCTTTGTAAGTAGGAAAACCTGCAAAATCGGCAGTGTATCAAATACTTGTTCTCCCCACTGTAGTTCCAAAACACTGGTATAGAGTTATTTCAGTGCAAAGACAAATTGTTTTTGAATTCCATAATTTTGAATTTGTATTAGGATGTTTAATTTTATTTAATATTTTTGAATTTGAAATGCACAAATTGAATCATGCACAAATTGAATCATTGAATTCATAAATTGAATTTGTATTTCATGATTTGGAACTGAATTGAATTGAATTAATATTGAATTGAAATTCAATTTAACTTAAATTAATTCTATATTTCTATATTCATTTTCAGTGTTTATTGCATTCATCATCTGCGTATTAAGTTTACAATCTGTAATTTCAAGTTTACCAAAGTTTCATATATTCAACTTCTCAGATTCAGGTCTCAAAGTTCAGATTCAAAACCAGAAACAACAGTGGTGTTCCACTGCTCAGACATCGCTGACACATGAGCGCTCTGGATCTCTCTGTTCTTTGCTCCGTTCATCTTTCCCTCGATCCTGACTAGTCTCCCAGCCACTGAAAAACATCCCCACAGCATGATGCTGCCAACACTATGCTTCACCGTAGGGATGGTGCCAGGTTTCCTCCAAACGTGACGCTTGGCATTCAGCACAAAGTGTTCAATCTTGGTTTCATCAGACCAGAGAATCTTGTTTCTCATGGTCTGAGAGTCCTTTTCGTGCCTTTTACTGAGGAGAGGCTTCCGTCTGGCCACTCTACCATAAAGGCCTGATTGGTGGAGTGCTGCAGAGATAGTTGTCCTTCTGGAAGGTTCTGCCATCTCCACAGAGGAACTCTGGAGCTCTGTCAGAGTGACCATCGGGTTTTTAGTCACCTCCGTGACCAAGGCCCTTCTCCCCCGATTGCTCAGTTTGGCCGGGCAGCCAGCTCTAGGAAGAGTCTTGGTGGTTCCAAACTTCTTCCATTTAAGATTGATGGAGACCACTGTGTTCTTGGGGACCCTTCCCTAGATCTGTACCTTGACACAATCCTGTTTCGGAGCTCTACGGACAATTTGTTCGATTTCATGGCTTTGTTTTTGTTCTGACATGCATTGTGTGTGTTATATAGACAGGTGTGTGCCTTTCCAAATCATGTCCAATCAATTGAATATACCACAGGTGGACTCCAATCAAGTTGTAGAAACATCTCAAGGATGATCAATGGAAACAGGATGCACCTGAGCTCAATTTCAAGTCTCATAGCAAAAGGTCTGAATACTTATGTAAATAATGTATTTCTGTTTTTTTATTTTTAATAAATTAGCAAAACTTTCTAAACCCCTGTTTTCACGTTGTTATTGTGGGGTATTGTGTGTTTATTGATGAGGGAAAAAAATTATTGAATACATTTTAGAATAAGGCTGTAACGTAACAAAATTTGGAAAAAGTCAAGGTCTGAATACTTTCTGAAGGCACTGTATATGGAGGTGTAGGTGATGTCATTGTTCAGTTCTGCTTCCACCGTGTGGTATGTTTTAATATTTCATCATGGCCGTGATCTCATCCCATTCATATTGCCTCGGTGTAGTGATAGTACACAGAGTACCTAAGCAAGGAAAACCAAACAAACGTGGATGGAGAATTACTGAGGATAATAGAGGATGATATTGCCATATCTTCACTCTAAGCCTAATAAAACTAGAACTACTACTACAACTAGAAAGTGTGTTCCCTCCCCCTGGAGGGAAGAAAAAGTCATTCCGCTACCCAAGAATAGTAAAGCCCCATTTACTGGCTCAAATAGCGGACCAATCAGGCTGTTACCAGCCCTTAGTAAAGTTTGGGATAAAATTGTGTTTGGCCAGATACAATGCTATTTTACAGTAAACAAATTGACAACAGACTTTCAGCATGCGTATAGGGAAGGACACTCAACAAGCACAGCACTTACACAAATGACTGATGATTGGCTGAGAGAATATGATGATAAAAAGATTGTGGGAGCTGTTTTCTTAGACTTTAGGGAGGCTTTTGACATTATCGACCATAGTCTGCTGATGGGAAAAACATATGTGTTATGGCTTTACACCCCCTGCTATACTGTGGATAAAGACTAACCTGTCTAACAGAACACAGAGGGTGGTCTTTAATGGAAGCCTCTCAAACATAGAATCAGGAATTCCCCAGGGCAGGCCCCTTACTTTTTTCAAACTTTACTAAGTAAAGCCAGTGTGTCTATGTATGCGGATGACTCAAGACTATACACGTCAGCTACTACAGCGAGGGAAATCACTGCAACACTTAACAAAGAGCCGTAGTCAGTTTCAGAATGTGTGGCAAGGAATAAATGAGTCCTAAATATTTCAAAAACTAAAAGCATTGTATTTGGGACAAATCATTCACTAAACCCTAAACCTCAACTAAATCTTGTAATCAATAATGTTGTAATTGAGCAAGTTGAGGAGACTAAACTTCTTGGAGTAACCCTAGATTGTAAACTGTCATGGTCAAAACATATTCATACAACAGTAGCTAAGATGGGGAGAAGTCTGCCTATAATAAAGTGCTGCTCTGCCTCTTAACAACACTATCAACAAGGAAGGTCCTACAGAACCTAGTTTTGTTGCACCTGGTCTACTGTTCAGTCGTGTGGTCAGGTGCCACAAAGAGAGACCTCGGAAAATTTCCATTAATATAATGTAAATATCTCATGGCTCAAAGTGGAGGAGAGACTGACTTCATCACTAGTTTTTGTAAGAAGTGTTGACATGCTGAATGCACCGAGGTGTCTGTTTAAACTACTAGCACACTGTTCGGACACCCATGCATACCCCACAATCCTCAAGTCAAGAACAGATTATGGGAGGCGCACAGTACTACAGAGAGCCATGGCTACATGGAACTCTATTCCACACAAGGTAACTGATGCAAGCAGTAGAATCAGATTTTGAAAAACAGATAAAAATACACCTTAAGGAACAGCGGTGACTGACGAGACACACACACAGGCACAGACACACATACATGCGATAAGACACACACTCGACACACACGTACACATGGATGTTGTATTGTAAACATGTGATAGTGGAGTAGTGGCCTGAGGGAACACACTAAATGTATTGGGTAAAGTGTTATGAAATCTAATATCATGTAATATTTTAAAATAACATATAACTGCCTTTATGTTGCTGGACCCCAGGAAGAGTAGCTGCTGGGGGATACTTAATAAATACAAATACACATATTAGTCCAATGTCCTCATTTATCTCAAGTACAGTATATCTCTCACATTGAGAGAATGTTACAGTGAGAGATGTTACAGTGAGAGATGTTACAGTGAGAGATGTTACAGTGACTGATCAAATCAAATCGTATTGGTCACATACACATGTTTAGCAGATGTTAATGCGGGTGTAGTGAAATGATTGTGCTTCTAGTTCCGACAGTGCAGTATATCTAACAGCGATATCTAACAGTTACACAACATATACCCAATACACACAAATTTATGTAAGGAATGAATTAGGCCTATATACATATGGACAAGCGGCATGGACTAAGATACAGTAGAATAGAATTAAATACAGTATATACAAATGAGATGGGGAACGCAAGATATGTAAACATTATTAAGTGACTAAGATACCGAAGGATAGAATAGAATACATTATATACATATGAGATGAGTGATGCCAGATATGTAAACATTATTAAAGTGACTAGGGTTCCGTACCTTAAAGTGACCAGTGATTTCTAGTCTGTGCCTTTAGGCAGCAGCCTCTAATGTGCTAGTGATGGCTATTTAGCTGTCTGAGGGCCTTGAGTTAGAAGCTGTTTTTCAGTCTCTCGGTCCCAGCTTTGATGCACCTGTACTGACCTCGCCTTCTGGATGGCAGCGGGGTGAACAGGCTGTGGCTCGGGTGGTGGATGTCCTTGTTCTTTTTGGCCTAGAGCACAGCGGGTGCTGTAGGTGTCCTGGAGGCCTTCCTGTGACAATCTCCGTTATATAAATGCATTGTAAGAATGTAGTTGACTTACATGGTGCACAGTGTAAATTGTATCATGACAGCTAGATTGTCCCGCTTACAACATGTAAACAAGAGTGTTAACTGCTTTCACCTCCCGCCTCGTCTTCTGACGTACAACACAGGGCCCCGCCCCTTCTCTGTCTCTCAGTCACGCAGCAGCTACGTGTGAGCGGAAAAAATAGAAACTTCCAAGATGGCCGAGTCCGTAGGATCCATGCATTTCTCAGCTAATGGCAAAACAAATCCCCCAAACACCTATGTACCCAAAATACCGCCAGAGAGTCGATTACAGTCTTCCGACGATGTCTACCCTCCACCGCCAAAGAAAGTCCGAATCGAGGAGAAGAGTTTGAAACATAAGAAATTGAACGGGGACGTAGTGTGTGCAGGGGAAAAACACAACGGGAAGCAGAGTTATGGAAGCCCAGCGAAATGGAGTTTCGGCCCGGCCAAGCAGAGCAACTCCACCTCGCCAGCTCCCGCACGAAAGATCTTCAAGATCAGCAACTTTCTCGCCTCACCTACGAAAGTGAAGAAACCGAATGAGAAACGGCACAAGGAAAAGGAGAAGAGCGCTAAAACGCAGAGTTCACTCTTGGAGAAAGTGAACCCTGGGAGTTGTCATACAAAGACGGAGAATGGTGATACAGCGTGTGGTAGGGTCAACATTGGCAGTCTTTTGAATCACGGATTGAATGTAAAAAGTCATGAAAACTAGGTTTGAAATTACTAAAGCCAGCTGATACCATTAGTTAAGCAGTGCTACTGTACAGTAGGCCTACATAATGCCACTAGGCCCAGTAGATTATTACACCACTGACTGACAGAAAGGCCTACAGTTGAGATTAAGTTTATTGAAGTGTTGATGGATCAGAATCATTATGTTTGTTACTTAATCTGTATTTAATTTCCGTATTTTAGACCACACTGGCAAAGACGAGGAGAGAGAGAAGAAAAAGGAGAGTGACAGGGAGAAGAAGAACCACCAAATGATGGTTGTGAATGATGTAGGGAGGGAGAACGTAGAGGTGAAATCTCCACTGAAAGGTATGGATAAAAAAAATACGTAATGGTGATTACATGGAGATTCAATGCCATGTTGGTAATTTCCATGTCAGAGGTGTTCACACTGTTTAAACTTCCCTCTCATAATAAATTGATTCCAAAGCTGTGAAGTAGGTAGGTCATGTACCAGGACTGGTGCCTTCAAGGTGTATGCACAGATCTTATTTACACCTGTTGGCTTACACTGTCTTCTCTAACTTGCAGAGTCAACACAGAAGCCAAAAGTCAACTCGGAGGACGAGCTTCTCTTGAAAAAGCTAAAGAAGAAGAAGAAAAAGAAGCACAAAGACTGCGAGAGACGCAGCCGGCCCAAGATGTACCACCGCTCCAGCCAGACGGTGTGTTCTGGTGTATCTGTGGACCTGCCGGACCTGCTCAACACACCAGACAAGAGTAACTACAACACCAATAACAGTTTCTTCCAAACCTTCCCAAGTCCACATCAGGATCCTTCCAGCACCACCACTACTACCTCCGTGTCCACCTCCACCGCCTCCATGGTCAGGGAGAGGTTGGGCTACGGCTCCCCCCTCCACAGTGCCCAGGCCCAGGGCATGTCAGGGCTGGAGTTTGGGCGTCTGATCCACGTGGAGCAGCAGGCCAACGGAGGAGCCTCGGTGGCCCACGCCTACTGCCAGCAGCTGGCCTGTCTCTCCCCGGCCGAGATGCAGCGCTTCGCCCAGGAATTTGTCACCCTGTCATTCAGCGAGGACCAAGCTGACGCAGCCCAATACGTCATGGGTATCATCCATGGAGCGGCCTCCTACCTACCAGACTTTCTGGACTACTTCTCCTACAAGTTCCCCAACGCGCCGGTCAAGATGGAGGTGCTGGGGAAGAAGGATATAGAGACTACCACCATGGCCAACTTCCACACTCAGGTCAGTAGATGGATGAGAATGCTTTATAATTCTGTTGTGCTTTATAATCATCCCAAAGAATCACCACCTCAGTACCAGCCACTTCCACACACTGGTGCTGATGTATTTGTGTGACTTCGAAGTGTCTGACTCTTCCCTAGGTTCTACTAATGTGAATCCTTGACTCTTCACTCGGTTTTGCTAGTGTGACTCTTTGACTCTTCAGTAGGTTCTGATAGTGACTCCTTGACTCTTCCCTGAGTGTTTTTGTTTACTTTCAGAATCTGCATTTATACCCCCCCCCTCCTACTCCTGTATCCTAGCAACCCTGTTTCCTTCCTCCCTGCAGATAGTTTGAAAGGTCTACTGCTCTCTCTGTGAGACACCACATGGTTGAGCATTCAGCGATGCTGAAGATGACAGGCAGTCACTTACTACTTAATGTGATTCTATCATGTGAACAAACACTGCAGGGTGTTGAAGGATTATTAGTGGGCTTCGGTTGCCATTAGCTATGTGAATTGGGGCTTAAGACAGACACTTGCTACTGCTAGATATTGTTGGTATGAATTCATTCTTTATTCAAAACATTTTCTCAATAATTGTATTGTATAGCTAGATGAATTCCCTTGATCAATTACATGACTACTCACTGCGTGAGCTAGTTAAAAAGTAGCAAATCTGAATGACGACACATGGTTGAGTTCCTTGCGTTTTTAACCTTACAAGGTAATTCCCTCGAAGTTCCAGTTTTACAGTTAAGAATAAAAACACGGCAGCAGTTTGTTTTATTACAGTTACAGAGCTTGCACAGTTTTCAGAATTGTCTCTACTAGCAGACACTATCACACGGCTGCATGAGATGTTACACTCTTTAAAAAAAAGGGTTCTTCGGCTGTCCCTATAGAAGAACCCTTTTTGGTTCCAGGCAGAACTATTTTGGGTACCATGTAGAACCCTCTGTAAAGGGTTCTACATGGAACTCAAAGGTTCTACCTCAAACCAAAAAGGGTTATCCTATGGGGACAGCCGAAGAACCCTTTAAGGTTATAGATAGCATCTTTACTTCTAAGAGTGTAGGTTAAACAAAGCTTTAAACATTACAGTGGCATGTACCAACTCAGTGATATCTGGCAGAGAAGCATTAGTTAAAATAGGCTTAAAAAAAGTACAGTTGTAAATGTAATATCTCCCAAATAAAGCCTGACTAATAGTGGTTGGTTGACTGTGGGACTGGGCTTACACATTACAAACAAGAACATAATCAAATGGAGCATTTTAGGTGTTTTCCTGTTTGTTTGCATGCAACGTCAGGCCTCTGAGGTAAGGCAGGTGAGAGGTTAAAGATTGTTGATATGTGAGGTCAGTGGAGTCTAAGCCCTGTCTAGAGAGAGTGTGAGTGTGTGTGGGGGGGGGGGGTGTCTGAGCTAACAAATGGAATTGTTTTAAGATTGTTATACCAACAATTATTTATCTATTTGACCCCTTAAAGTATAATTTTTGATTGAATTTTTTTGAAAACATTTATTGTATGAAACCTTGAATTTACTGCTCTTAGCCATTTGAAACGCATTGAACAACAGTCCCCAAAAAATCAAAAGGAAGTTTGTTCTGAAGTGTCTGTCCTATAGCTGAGATACATTACATTACATTTGTTATATCTCCACATATACTTCTATACATTTTTTGAACTGGTACCGGAGACCTTAACATGAGTCTTGTGCAAAATAGACATCACTATCGTTTTCGTGAGAGTCTCATCTTTCAATAGAGTGGTCATAATAGCTTGTAGGCCAAAACCATTTGGACGCTACAGAGGTGTTCGTGAGAAGACCGATTTTCTGGATGTCTGATGGTCTGACAAACACCACTCTTGCTCTGCCACCTTTTCAACGCAGATGGATTTTGAAGGGGATTTTTATATTATGTTTAATATATTTCTGCATGGGAGCGAAAACTTTAGGCAAAGGATTTTAAAGGACCATCCTGAGGAAATTGCTGCCACTATTTCGATGTAATTTACTGTCCTAGAAACAAAAAGCGTGTTTAGTTTTCACCAACCTCCGAAGAATGACAAAGGCTACTTATACTTATACGGGCAGTAGCGATGCGTGGGTAAAATCACTGGGGTAAAATCACCCCCAAAAAATGTATACCAAGTTGTTGTGATAATTGCGTTGTTTGCTCTATAACCTGTTAGTTCATATGCCTTACGACTGTGATATATAGACTTAAAGGCAGAGACAATAAGAACACACAGTGGCAGAATATATTCAACCACAACCTTTGTTTTATAACAAAACCGGATGGCAACCTCTGTCAAGTCCACAAAGCATATTGCATGTAACAGACAGTTACAGTGCATTCGGAAAGGATTTTACAGCCTTATTCTAATATTTAATCAATTGTTTTTTTTCTTCATCAATCTACACACATAAAGCTGGTTGAGAGAATACCAAGAGTGTGCAAAGCTGTCATCAAGGCAAAGGGTGGCTACTTTGAAGAATCTCAAATATAAAATATATTTTGATTTGTTCAACACTTTATTGGTTACTACATGATTCCATGTGTTATTTCATAGTTTTGATGTCTTCACTATTCTACAATGTAGAAAATAGTAAAAATAAAGAAAAACTTGATTGAGTAGGTGTGTCCAAACCTTTGACTGATACTGTAACTATTCAGACCCTTTACTCAGTACTTTGTTGAAGCACCTTTGGCAGCGATTACAGCCTCAAGTGTTCTTGGGTATAACACTACAAGCCTTGCACACCTGTATTTGGGGAGTTTCTCCCTTTCTTCTCTGCAGATCCTCTCAAGCTCTCAGGTTGGATGGGGAGTGTCACTGCACAGCTATTTTCTATTCCAGAGATGTTCGATCGGGTTCAAGTCCAGGCTCTGGCTGGGCCACTCAAGGACATTCAGAGACCTGTCCCGAAGCCACTCCTGCGTTGTCTTGGCTGTGTGCTTAGTCTTTTTCCTGTTGGCAGGTGAACCAGTCTAAAGTCCTGGGCACTCTGAAGTAGATTTTCATCAAGGATCTCTCTGTACTTTTCTCTGTTCATCTTTCCCTCTCCTGACTGGTCTCCCAGTCCCTGTTGCTAGAAAACATCTCCACAGAATGATGCTATCACCACCATGCTTCACCGTAGGAATGGTGCCAAATTTCCTCCAGACATGACGCATTCAGCACAAAGAGTTAGATCTTGGTTTCATCAGACCAGAGAATATTGTTTCTCATGGTCTGAGTCCTTCAGTCAACTCCAAGTGGCCTGTCATGTGCCTTTTACTAAGGAGTGGCTTCCGTCTGGCCACTCTGCCATAAAGGCCTGCAGAGATGGTTGTCCTTCTGGAAGGTTCTCGCATCTCTACAGAGGAGCTCTGTCAGAGTGACCATCGGGTTATTGGTCACCTCCCTGAACAAGGCCCTTTTCCCCCGATTGCTTAGTTTGTCCGGGCGGCCAGCTCTAGAATCTTGGTGGTTCCAAACTTCTTCCTTTTAAGAATGATGGAGGCCACTGTGTTCTTGGGGACCTTCAATGGTGCAGACATGTTTTGGTACCCTTCCCCAGATCTGTGCCTCGACACAATCCTGTCTCAGAGCTCTATAGACAATTCCTTCGACCTCATGGCTTGGTTTTTGCTCTGACATGCACTGTTAACTGTGGGACCTTACAGTATATAGACAGGTGTTTGCCTTTCCAAATCATGTCCAATCAATTGAATTTACCATAGGTGGACTCCAATCAAGTTGAACTCATGGCTGATCAAAGAAGCAACAATTTCTGAACATTGAACACTGCTTGTCGTTTTTAGGGTATTGTGTTTAGATTAATGAGAAACATTTAGAATAAAGCTGTAACGTAACGAAATGTGGAAAAAGTCAAGGGGTCTGAACTTTCAGAATGCACTGTATATGACCTACAGCATGTTCAAGCAAGTTAATTAAGTTAGTTTCTGACATTCTCGCACCACTAAACGACTATTGTTTTAGAACCACAGTTACCGCACGTTGCGAAGAAAACAGGAGCTGCCGTCACTATTCCAGCACCATTTCAACTTCATCCAATCACCTCAGCTTAGTCTAATAAGGTGACAACTAAAAGATACCAAAAACGATTTAATCCAATCAAAGTTAGCTAAATATAATGTGGCTGTCCATGGTTCTGATTTCTGGGTGCGTTCGTGGGAAAACATGTTGGCTCACCCTACTTGTAGAGGAACGCTAATGCCATCCTCTCTTTCATGTTGACGCAACGGTCTGTCACTCTGTCATATAGTGCACACTTTTTTATTTTTTGTTGTCCTAGGCTACCTGGCAAAAAAAAAATTTTGCGAGCCTAACTTCCATTCATGGGCAACATTAACTAGTTAACATTAGCCTTCTACATTCAGGCACATATTGGACCTCCACCCTCTCAGGCCAGGGACACAACAATGTATGAATTAATGGTTGGATCAGAAACGCTGTTATAATCAAACCAATTGTATTGGTCACATACACGTGTTTAGCAGATGTTATTGCGGGTGTAGCGAAATGCTTGTGCTTCTAGCTCATACAGTGCAGTAATATCTAACAAGTACTATCTAACGATTTCATAACATATACCCAGTAAACACAAACCTAAGTGAGGAATGTAATTAAGAATATATACATATATGGACGAGCGATGTCAGAGCGGCATAGACTAAGATACATTAGGATAGAATACAGTATATAAATATACTGCCAGGTCGCAGTTGTAAATGAACTTGTTCTCAACTGGCCTACCTGAGTAAATAAAGGTGAAATAAAAAAATAAAAATGATGAGATGAGTGATTCAAGATATGAAAACATTATTAAAGTGACTAGTGTTCCATTTCTTAAAGTTTCCAGTGATTTCTAGTCTGTCTATAGGCAGCAGCCTCTAATTTGCTAGTGGTGGCTATTTAACCGTCTGATGGCCTTGAGTAGGGTTGGACATTTTGGGGAATATTCAGAGGTGGAAACTTTCCGTGGGAATTAACAGGAATATATGCAAATTAATAGTAATACCATTTAAATGTAGATGTTTTTTGCATTGGATATATTTACCACATCATATGATGGACAGAAACATAAACATTTTACCTTATCATAAGGAGACATAATTGCAAATGATTAAATCCTTTCAATAGAAAAGAAGAAAAAAAATATTTAGTTACGAATTGAACTTTAATTAAATGAGTTGACTCTTCACATGGGATGATTTCACTGAACAACAAAAGAAAGGGAATATTGAATGATCCCCAATGATCCATCGCATCTCCCAAAAACCTTTTCAACATACATCTGTAAATTGATAGTCTAGAAACTAAAGCTTTGGTTGTCTTCCTCTCAGGCTTCAATGTCTTCCTCTCAGGCTTCAATGTCTTCCTCTCAGGCTTCAATGTCTTCTCCCTGGACCTCCTCAATGTCCACCTCTTGAACATCAGACTCTGAGGCTTATCTTCACTGTCACTTTCCAACCTTGTTGAGGATGCCTCGTTGTCAGGATCAAAAAGCCTAAAATTTGCCCGGATGGCCACCAATTTTTCAACCCTTATATTGGTCAGCCTGTTGCATGCTTTGGTGTGTGTGTTCCAAAACAAGGACCAGTTGCACTGGTGGGATTTGTTGGTGTGATTTGGAGGATGATGGAGACAACAGGGGAAAGAGCCTCAGATCCACAAAGTCCCTTACACCAGGTGGCTGATGAGATATGTTGGTACGACTGCCATATTGCATCTCCATCCCAAAACCCTTGCTTGGAAGTGTACTTCGCCAGACTGCCAAAAACCTTGCCCTCATCCAGGCCAAGGTGGCGAGACATGGTAGTGATGACACCATAGGCCTTGTTGATCTCTGCACCAGACAGGATGCTTGGAGTTACAGTGAAGTGGGCAGGGCAGTATGGATTTCTTCTCTTACATCTGCAAGCAGAGTCTGAACATCAGACAGGATGGCATTGTCTCCACTCAAACTATCTTTTGGTATTTTTTTAGTCCACTGTTGATCCAGTCCCAAAATGTTTTGTTTTTTTAAAGATATCCGCCAAGCCAAATTACTTCTTTGACACAATGCTTGCTTAACTCGGAAGAAAGCCACACCAATGTGTCAGAGGAAACGCCGTACACCTGGCGACCATGTCAGTGTGCATGCGCCTGGCCTGCCACAGGAGACACTAGAGCGCAATGGGACAAGGACATCTCGGCCTAACCTTCCCCTAACCCGGACGATGTTGGCGCCAATCGTGTGACGCCTCATGGGTCTCCTGATCGCGGCCGGCTGAGACACAGCCTGGGATCAAACCAGGATCTGTAGTGACACTGCTTGCACTGCGATACAGTGCCTTAGACCGCTGCGCCACTCGCGAGGCCCCATGCAAAAATATTCTAACCTGTTTCCCCGTGTTTCTGCCCCCAGGTGAAGCGTACCTACTCCCAGGGGACGTACCGTGCGGGGGCCATGCGGCAGGTCAGCCTGGTGGGGGCCGTGGACGAGGAGGTGGGAGACTACTTCCCTGAGTTCATCAACATGCTGGAGGAATCTCCCTTCCTAGAGGTTGGTTTAGAGTGTGCGTCTGACAGTGTAATTCCGTGCAATTATTTAGTGTAATTTCATCAGCACTGTATTATTCTGTTTATTTGCACATAAAAGAAACTGAAATAACAGACATAAATTTATAACAGTAAACGAGCTGAAGCGTAATTATGTGTGTGTGGTCCCAGCGTACCCTGCCCTGGGGCACGTTCTCCAGCCTGCGCCTGCGGAGCCCCACAGAGAGTGATGATGGACCCATCATGTGGGTCAGACCAGGGGAACAGATGATCCCTGTGGCTGACATTCCCAAGTCCCCCTTCAAGAGAAAGAGGTGAGTTGCTTGGTTTTGTTCTGCATGGTTGTTTGTCCACCAATAGTCAAAAGATTGTTTTAGGTCTAGGTTTGCTAGGGACAAGAACCCAGGCATGGCAGCAAAGCCACCAACATGACAAAAGACATTCTACTTAATATCTGACACGACAATGAAGCAGCCTGTGGTATCCTCATGCCACATCCTATGGCATTTAGTTTTGACTTTTAAAAGCACATTTACATTTCCCCCTCTTCCAGGTCGACCAATGAGATAAAAAACCTGCAGTACCTGCCGCGGGCCAGCGAGCCCAGGGAGATGCTATTTGAGGACCGGACCAGAGCCCACGCCGACCACATCGGACAGGGCTTCGAGAGACAGACCACCGCCGCCGTGGGGGTGCTCAAGGCCGTGCGCTGCGGAGAGGGGTGGGTACACACCTGGTCTCTGTAGCCCTGACCTAATATATACACATACACACACACACCTTCCGTACCTGTACACACCTGAGTTCCTCTTTATGACTGTCTCTCTCTGTAGTGATGCACCTGCCAGGGTAACCAAAGACGTGGTGTGTTTCCACGCTGGGGATTTCCCTGAGGTGGTCCAGAGGCTCCAGCTAGACCTGTATGAACCACCCCTCTCACAGGTACGTCTGAGATCAATGGATTCTTAAAACAGATTATTAACCAATGATTGTGTGTGAATGGTGGCTTTAACCAACAAAATAATCTTTCCTCACCTCCCTCCCATTCTCCTCTCCTCCCACTCTCCCCCTCCGTAGTGTGTGCAGTGGATAGACGATGCCAAGCTAAACCAGCTGAGGAGAGAGGGTATCCGCTACGCCCGTATCCAGCTCTACCACGACGACATCTACTTCATCCCCAGGGGAGTGGTGCACCAGTTCAAGACTGTGTCTGCTGTCTGCAGCCTGGCCTGGCACATCCGCCTCAGAAAATACCACCTGGACCAGGAGAGGGAGGAGGAGGAGAGCTGTACTTCTACAAGGGCAACAAGTCAAGTCATAGAGGAAGAAACAGAGGAGAGTGAGGAGGAGGAGTGGAGGAAAGAGGAGGACACTCGTACACAGCCACGGACGCAGGTGAAGACTGAGGACAAGGCAGAGGGATGGGAAGGGATACCCGTACAGGAGCCGCCACTAGTTTGCAAGGATGAAGACGACACAGAGGAGGAGAAGGGAGGGGAGAGAGGAGGCTGTACTTCTACACTGACATTCCCTTTAGTCAAGGCGGAGAGAGGGGAAGGAAACCCAGTCACAGAGACACTTCTGGAAGTCCAGGAGAGAAAGGAGGATGATGGACATCACAAGATAGAAGAGAGGGAGAGAAAAGGAGCAAGAGATGGCAGTACACCCACACAGATGGAGGGAGATGGCAGTACATCCACACAGATGGAGGGAGATGGCAGTACACCCACACAGATGGAGGGAGATGGCAGTACACCCACAAAGATGGAGGGAGATGGAGAAGATGGTGAACTCTCAAAGGCATCACAGCAGGCTGGCATAGAGAGAGAGGAGGAAGACAGGAGACAGAAGACACCGCCACAGAAACACAGAGAGAGGAGGAAGGATGTTACCACAGCCACACAAACACCACCACAAGTCAAGAAAGAGAGGGTGAAAGAGGAGAGGGTGAAAGAGGAGAGGGTGAAAGAGAAGGAGAGAGAGAAGAAAGAGAGGGTAAAAGATAAGGACAGAGAAAGGGAGAGAGGGAAAGATGGGGTGAAGGGGAAAGAGGAGAGTGTGACAGAAAGCACCACACAAACACAGACGTCTCCACCCATTAGGAAAAGGGAGGATGAGGAGAGGAAACACACACATCCATCCCAACACAACCAGAGGGAGGAGAAGGTAGTGAGGGAGACAGACACAGCCTCAAAGACACAGCCTCAAATCAAGAAGGAACGAGACCGGGACAGAGGTGGCAGTGGTACACAGTCACACACACGGCAAGAGAGAGAGGAGGGCAGAGAGAGCAGCACACACAGACACAAACCCTCACATGGAAAGAAGGAGAGAAACGGGTGTAGAGAGGGGAAAGGGGGTAACCCATCCACACACACTTCACACACCAAGCCAGGGAGAGAGGAGGATGGGAAGGCTGTCACTTCTAGACCCACACCCTCTCATGTGAAGGAGGGGAAGAGGGATAGAGGGGTCAACCATAAGGAGGAAAGGAAGAAACCGCCCCCTGCCCCTAGCTGCCCCCCCTCGGACCACAAACCCCCACGGACACTCGTAACCTTTGACCTCTTTAAGCCTATGGAGGCATTTCAAGCCCCGCCCCTCTCCCTGGCAGACAAGTCTCACCACCACAGCGACTGTCGAGGTGCTCTCTCCAAGTCTGACAGCCGGACGCTTGCGCCCTCTAAAGGACCAAAAGTAAAGGACACGACACACACCAAACCTGCAGTTCCACTCCAGGACACACGACAGCAGCACTCCCTAAAACACCCCATGAAACCACACACCACACACACACAGCAGAAAGCCTTTTTATTATGAATGTGTAGATGTGTAGTTTTCCCTTTTACTTACCAGAGCTGTTGCTGCTTCAGACATACTATCATTGTCATGCCATAGTACATATATACAGAGGACATACAGATCTGGGATCTTTCCTCCATTCCTTAAAGTAATCACTGATCTAACACAGTTGGGAAGGTAAAAGCAAATGTTCTACCATGTAGCTCATACCAACACAGTCATGTCAGCATCAGATCCAAGGAAGGAAGGAAGGATGCATTTTATTGCATCTGAAGAGGGCTAAAGTAAGAATGTACGCTAAGTAGCTCACTTCACGTTTGTTAGTGAATGTTCGTAGGTTCTTTATATGAAAAGCGTTGTGTGACCTGTCCGTTAGTGCCTGTGCACTACTTAGCTACACTTTTCTCGTCCCAAAACAGACCCTTGGTTCCTTTGTCTTCTCTTTGCCTTTCCCCCTTTGAAGTTTGCATATCTGACGGGACCAGATTGGTGTTCTTTGGCAATATGGTTCCCCATCTAGACAGAATTTCAAACCCCCCAATCTCTATACTAGACTATACAGAAGTAGGTAGTAGGGGATAGGGTCTATTTTAAATTGAGAACTAGCCTGCCTGTATGCTATGTGGAGCTTCTACCACATTCCTTATACTTATCCAGGCACTTCAGTTCTGCCAACACTGAAGGGCTCAGAGCTAGGGGTTGTTTTTGGATCAGGCTTACATGTATGATTCAACACAGGGCTGTAAAATGATGCGTACCGAATCTGTACAGTATGGATGTACTAGTACTGATGTGAGAAAATGTATACAAAAATGCATATATTTTTTTGTAAGACAAGTTTTATTTTCCATAGAACGTATTTATCATTTTATGTATTTTTTTGTTCAGATGTACAGTACCAGTCAAAAGTTTGGACACACCTACTCATTCAAGGGTTTTTCTTTGTTTCTACATTGTAGAATAATAGTGAAGACATCAAAACTATGAAATAACACATATGGTATCGTGTAGTAACCAAAAAAACGTATATATATTTTAGATTCTTCAAAGTAGCCACCCTTTGCCTTGATGACAGCTTTGCACACTCTTGACATTTTCTCAACCAGCTTCACCTGGAATGCTTTTCCAACAGTCTTGAAGGAGTTCCCACATAAGCTGAGTTGTTGGCTGGTTTTCCTTCACTCTGCGGTCAAACGTATCCCAAACCATCTCAATTGGGTTGAGTTTGGGTGATTGTGGAGTCCTGGTCATCTGATGCAGCACTCCATCACTCTCCTTCTTGGTCAAATAGCCCTCACACAGCCTGGAGGTGTGTTGGGTCATTGTCCTGTTGAAAAACAAATGATAGTTCCACTAAGCGCAAACCAGATGGGATGGCGTATCACTGCAGAATGCTGGTGTAGCCATGCTGGTTAAGTGTGCCTTGAATTCTAAATAAATCGGAGAGTGTCACAAGCAAAGCACCATCACACCTCCTCCATGCTTCATGGTGGGAACCACACATGCGGAGATCATCCGTTCACCTACTCTGCGTCTGTTGGAACCAAAAATCTCAAATTTGGACTCATCAGACCAAAGGAGAGATTTCTACCAGTCTAATGTCCATTGCTTGTGTTTCATGGCCCAACCAAGCCTCATCTTATTATTGGTGTCCTTTAGTAGTGGTTTCTTTGTAGCAATTCAACCATTAAGGGACAACTGTTAATTGAAATGCATTCCAGGTGACTACCTCATGAAGCTGGTTGAGAGAATACCAAGAGTGTGCAAAGCTGTCATCAAGGCAAAGGGTGGCTACTTTGAAAATAAAGAAAAACCCTGGAATGAGTAGGTGTCCAAACTTTTGACTGGTACTGTATGTGAGAAACTCTTGTAAATACCTTTTATTTCTTAAGATTAAGACTTGGTAGTGTGATTTATACTTTGACCAGAACCTCTCAATAAAAGGTTCCTAATATTACAATGGTCTCTTATTCATTGTGCTCATTCTCAATTGAATAAGTTGAAAACTGAATTGAACCCAGCTCCTATCACACACACTCACTGAATCCACCAATCATCAAAAGTCTGTAGTTAGTTTATTTACAGAATGTCTGTTTTCAACCTCATTTTCATTATCTCCAGTGTCAACATATGCAAAAACTGCGCATTTCTATGTTTTGTTTTAAATAAATATAAAGGTATATGAGATTTGCGGTGACATGTGGAGCAAGAACATACACTCGCTAGAAACTCGATCCTACCCTGTGTTGTCACAGAGAAGCATTTTTTCCCCTTATCTTTTTAACCACAGATCATAAACGTGCTGTTTTCACATGTAGACAATGGTTTGGTGCTGGAGATGATTAATATGAGGTTAAAAAGTGTCAGGATTGCCCTTTAACCTAGTACAACCATATGGAAGTCTGGCGAACTTACCTTCTGTTTCGCTACATGGATAGTAGCAGTAAAAAATCTAGTAAAAAAAATTTTTAAATTCACAAACATCATACCCCACCCCCCCATAATGCTAACCTTCCCTGTTATTGTAATGGTGAGAGGTTAGCATGCCTTGGAGGTATACTATTTGTGCGTCTAACTAACCAATCATTATTCATGATTCATTCATGATTATCTGTAATCATGGTAGCATCTACATTATGTAGAGGTGTTTAGAAACATATTATATTCTTATTTACAATAAGAGACTCCCAAAATGACACAATACATTATTTACCATTCATTTCTATTGGGCACAAAATAATCAGAAACACAACCAAAACAAACAGCAAATGCATCCAACAAGTTTGTAAAGACACAAGCTTGATGTAATCATTACGTGCTAGGAATATGGGACCAAGTACTATACTTTTTACTACTTGAATACACATTCAAGAGTTTGGGGTCACTTAGAAATGTCCTTGTTTTTGTAAGCAACTGTTGTGCTGATTAAAGAAGCAACAAAACTGGCCGTCTTTAGCGCGTCGGCATTTGTGGGTTCAATTACAGACTCAAAATGGCCAGAAATAAAGGCTATTCTATGTGAGAAATTGTACGAGATCTTCAGTGTCTTGGCAATTTCTCCCATGGAAAAGCCTTAATTTCTCAGAACAAGAATAGTTTTAGAAGAACGTTCTTTTTTTCTGGCCATTTTGAGCCTGTAATCGAACCCACAAATGCTGATGCTCCAGATACTCAACTAGTCTAGTTTTATTGCTTCTTTAATCAGCAGTTTTCAGCTGTGCTGACATAATTGCAAAAGGGTTTGATCAATTCCGTGTTCCAACGTGCCATTGGAACACGGGAGTGATGGTTGCTGATAATGGGCCTCTGTACGCCTATGTAGATATTCCATTCATTTTCAGCTACAATAATCATTTACAACATTAACAATGTCTACACTGTATGTCTGATCAATTTGATGTTATTTTAATGGACACAAAAATGGCTTTTCTTTCACATTTGAAGTGAAACTCCCAACACATACCATGGACCCGACAAAGCCTGGTGCTAAAAGTAGGCACATTTGAGTAAACATAATTCATTTCAATGTCTTCATTTTAATTAGACTTCACTAACAACAAATGAAGCCTACCCCTTGTTAGATTAAGATTTTGAAGAAAATGAAACGGATCCGACTATACAAAGTGATCTATAACAGCGATTTGGTCCGTGATGCTTTATGCTAGAAAACAAGCTGTAAAATGCCTGGGAAAGATATGCCGCCGATGCATATGGTGATATAATTTTTTTTGTTTCTTTGACATTCAGAGGCTGAGCCCTGAACAAGGAACAGTTAACCCACTGTTCCCCGGCAGGCTGTCATTGTAAATAAGAATTTGTTCTTAACTAACTTGCCTAGTTAAATTTTGAAAAAAATATTAAAGCTTAGAATTTTCTGTGTCGATAGGCCTACTCTGTCTGTGGTGGAAAGGTAGGCCTAACTTTTAAAAGTACCGTGCTCAGATTCTTAATGATGTCTCATAATTAATTGCAAACAGGGACAGTTTCGTTGCAAACTATTGATTTGGCATTGGAGAAATATGATAAGATGAACAGCCTATCTCTCTGTCCATTCTTAGCCTGTAGTTTCAGTAATTTGTTTGGTATTAAAAAATATTCTGCTAATATGTACAATTACGTAGAATTGCAATAAATGTTTATAAACTGCAATTTTTTCTCAGACCTTCAATTACATGCTTTTACTATAAAGAATATCTTTCCATCACTACTCTTGTCCACAGTGGTCTGTTGACCCCAAAACCTTCTGATCAAAATTCCTGCGTTGCCATATAATGCTTATAGGATGAAGAACAGTTTCTAAAACTGCATATCTACAGTGCCTTCAGAAAGTATTCAGACCCCTTGACTTATTCCACATTTTGTTGTGTTACAGCCTGAATTTAAAGTTGATTAAATATTTTTAAAAATCTCACCCATCTTCACATAATACCCCATAATGACAAAGTGAAAACATGTTTTTAGAAATGTTTGCAAATTTATAAAAAATTAAATACAGAAATATTCATTTACATAAGTATTCACACCCCTTAGTCAATACTTTGTAGAAGTTATCTATTACAGCTCTGTCAAATTGGTTCATTGTTAGACAACCATTTTCAGGTCTTGCCATAGATGTTCAAGTAGATTTAAGTCAAAACTGTCACTCGGCCAGGAACATTCACTGTCTTCTTGGTAAGCAACTCGTGTAGATTTGGCCTTGTGTTTTAGGTTATTGTCCTGCTGCAAGGTGAATTCATCTCCCAGTGTCTGGTGGAAAGCAGACTGAAACAGGTTTACCTCTACGATTTAGCCTGTGCTTAGCTACATTCCATTTATTTTTTATCCTGAAAAACTCCCCAGTCCTTAACGGTTACAAGCATACTTATAACATGATGCAGCCACCACTATGAAAATATGGACAGTGGGACTCAGTAATGTGTTATATTGGGTTTGCCCCAAACATAACACTTTGTATTCAGGACAAAAAGTTTGCCACATTTTCTGCAGTATTACTTTAGTGCCTTGTTGCAAACAGGATGCATTTTTTTGAATGTTTTTATTCTGCACAGGCTTCCTTTTCCCACTGTCAATTAGGTTAGTGTTGTGGAGTAACTAAAATGTTGTTGATCCATCCTCAGTTTTCTCCTATCAAATACATTAAACTCTTTAACTGTTTTAAAGTCACCATTGGCCTTATGGTAAAATCCCTGAGTGGTTTCCTTCCTCTCCGGCAACTGAGTTAGGAAGGATGCCTGTATCTTTGTAGTGACTGGGTGTATTGATACACCATCCAAAGTGTAATTAATATCTTCATTCTCAAAGGGATATTCAATGTCTGCTTTTTTTTTGCCCTTCTTTGCGAGGCATTAGAAAACCTCCCTGGTCTTTATGCTTGAATCTGTGTTTGGAATTCACTGCTCAACTGAGGGACCTTACAGATAATTGTATGTGTGGGGTACAGAGATGAGGTATTCATTCTAAAAGCATGTTAAACACTATTATTGCACACAGAGTGAGTCGATGCAACTTATGTGACTTGTTAAGCACATTTTACTCCTGAACTTATTTAGGCTTTGCATAACAAAGGGGTTGAATACCTATTGACTCAAGACATTTCAGCTTTACATGTTTTATTAATTTGTTGAAAAATTTACAAATTCCACTTTGACATTATGGGGTATTGTGTGTAGGCCGGTGACAAAAATAATCTTAGTTTAATCAATTTTAAATTCAGTCTGTAACACAACAAAATGTGGAAAGAGTTAAGGGGTGTGAATACTTTCTGAAGGCACTGTAAGGCTCTGGTCTGTCCAAGAAATTAGGGTACAAATGTTCTCTGCTATCCACATTGTTTTAATTATTATTTTGGATATAGGGTCACTTGTTTTTTTCCCAGCATTCAGGGAGGGTTTATGTAAAATGTATTTTTGCTGAAGGGAGGGCCATCCATTTTCATTTCGGAGAATTCTCCATGTAACCCTTATCATAAATAACGTTCACTTCCTAAATAGGGCTTTACAATGATTGGAAAAACCTAAAGAGATTTTGGGGATTAGTGGGTTAAAATCTTCCTGGAAGTCACAGAGGAACACGAAAACATGAGGAATTTTAGCAAAAATATCAAAGGAACACAAAAGGCACTAATTTAGTGCAACAACCCAGTAACAGTACAAGTCCTGTCCCTGAGTCATCAGTGACCTCTTACACAACACAGCACCCTGAAGGGCAGGCAATCCCTCCCACCATCCTCTCTGGATTGGGTCAGGTTACCAGTTATGTATTTCACTTTATATCAGACTCGGAGCCATATTCCAAAACATAGGACATGTACAACTCCTCCCTTCTTTGAGGTAGTCACTGATTTGCATGTGATTGGATAAATGAAAGCAGGGACATACTGTTGTATAGTCGGTCATACTGCTTTCACCGATCCAACCCAGTCAGATCTTTGAAAACGTCAGCAAAGTAAAGGAATTTGATATATTTCATGATTTAGGTGTTTCTTCATGGTCTCCAGGGGAAAACAGATCCCTATCACACTTCAAAGAAACATAATCAATACCAATGTTCACATATAAACCCATTGGACCTAACTGTCCCAGTTATCAGAGAATAACACATGCACAGACCAGTCAGTCTGTCTGTCCGGAGAGCAAGGGTTCGAGTCTGCTTATGAATACCCTGAATTCTCAACCAACATGTCTCAAATCTCACACAGTAGAATAATTATCCACTGGAGCATCAAATGAGTCCATTACCACAGAATCCCACACATATATTTGAAGAACTGTGCAGATGCAAAGTTTGTTAACAGTGACGGCACAAACAGCACAAACTTTGCATCTGCACTGTTCTTCAAGTACATTTATTTTTGTAACATTTTCTGTAGAAACAGGAAAAGGTCTCTGCACACTTCCAGTCAGATGCAAATGTATTTTAATTATAGCTAAGCTTTGGGTTTGCGGTAGATTCTGCCTATTATCTACAGTAACATTTTCTGTGGACATTTTTTATTAATTAGTCCTTGTGCATAGTTGTATGGGTTGTTAACTTTGCAATCATTGGTTTTTGTTTGACATACATTTTAAAATGTCGAAGAGCTGAGTCTCAGAATCACTCGGTTACCATGGAATTGCCCCAGTCTTGACTCCAGTTCCCCTGGCAGAGACCATCATGGCTGCAAAGTTGCTTGACGTATCCCCATAGTGAAATAAAGATTACATTTAGCAGCATCATAAACCCATTAAATACATTGTAATTTGTACCATATCACTCCTCTCTCCTCCCCCTCAGTCTCTACTGTAGTAGTCTTTACATCCTGTACACCCCCCCCCCTTTCAGTCTCTACTGTAGTAGTCTTTACATCCTGTACACCCCCCCCCTTTCAGTCTCTACTGTAGTAGTCTTTACATCCTGTACACCCCCCCCCCCTTTCAGTCTCTACTGTAGTAGTCTTTACATCCTGTACACCCCCCCCCCCTTTCAGTCTCTACTGTAGTAGTCTTTACATCCTGTACACCCCCCCCCCCCCCCCTTCAGTCTCTACTGTAGTAGTCTTTACATCCTATACACCCCCCCCCCCTTCAGTCTCTACTCTAGTAGTCTTTACATCCTGTACACCCCCCCCCCCCTCAGTCTCTCTTGTAGTAGTCTTTACATCCTGTACACCCCCCCCCCTTTCAGTCTCTACTGTAGTAGTCTTTACATCCTGTACACCCCCCCCCCCCTTTCAGTCTCTACTGTAGTAGTCTTTACATCCTGTACACCCCCCCCCCTTTCAGTCTCTACTGTAGTAGTCTTTACATCCTGTACACCCCCCCCCCCTTTCAGTCTCTACTGTAGTAGTCTTTACATCCTGTACACCCCCCCCCCCCCCCTTTCAGTCTCTACTGTAGTGAAAATAAACCAATCCATGTTTTATCTTAATCTCCGTCCTTTTCAGTTCAATTTCTCCTGCGGTGGATTACAATAATCACCCATTCACCTCCCTTACAGACTCACTTGCAGTCTTTACACAGAGTAAATAAAATCAATCTCCATCTTTCTCCCTCTCCATCCTCTCAGTCTCTACGGTAGTGAAAGACATTGTAGCCAAGCTCCACCATGGCCCCGACCAGCAGGGCCCAGAGGGGGACACACACCACACTGAACCAGATGTCAGTCAGCCTCTCCAGCCGGGCGCACAGCGTCAGGCAGAAGCCCAGCTTCAGCAGCATTGCCACCAGGTACGACACCCTCTGCCGCAGGTTCTGCTGGTCGTCCCACGGGTCATAGCCGGGCTTGCACCGACCCGCCATCTTCACCACCAGCATGAGGATGAGAATGGTGTCAAATGTCCATACAGGGAGGAAGATGAGGAACCAGTTCCAGTGGATCTTGGAGTCCAGTTTTAGGACCAGCATGATGAGGAAGATGAGGGTGAAGGTCCAGGACAGGAGGACTCTCTGGGCCAGAGACATTCTCATTTAAGGGAGGGGTGGCCTGGAGGGGGACCGTTAACTGTGGCACTGGCAGGTTCTGGTCCAGAGTGAGATGAGCCTGAAGATAGGAGACACACAGACACACAACTAGGATGAGAGACAATATTAACTAAACATACCAGATTACACTGGTTCTAGTAGGAGGGAGTAACAATGTTGTCGTCCTGGCAATGGGGGATCATCATCATAATCAGATTATCTAGTTTGCCATTGATATGAACATTTCCATTTAGTTAATTAACTACAACAATATATTGGTTTGCGAATTTAGCTATAGTTCAGCAACTACCAGTAGCTGGATGGTCAAATCTAGCCGAACTGACATTTGAGACAGGCAGCCATTCTCCTTACCTGGATCAGAGAATAAAAAACAATTTTCAGTCAAATCCTTATAACGAATAATGCTGTGTTTTCATTGGAAGTTGGTTACGAGGTGGTTACAGCATTTTCTAACGTTTAGGTTTATCTTCCGGGAGTCGTTACTGGAAAATAAATTGGACCCTCCTATAATCCACTACGATTGGCTATTCTCATGAGGAGGTATGTCAATCATACAAAACACCCCTTTGATTGAAGGAAAACAAACATGTGAAACCGTAAAGTATACAAACAATGCCCATACTTTGTTTAGTTCAGTCAATAGACTAAATCAAAGATCGTCAATTATATCACAGTTGATCCATTATATTATCCAGACACTCCATTAGCCGCTCTAACAATGAAAATAAATTTCTTAAAAAATGGAAGGCAGTCTAGAGGAGGCAAGATCAGGTGGGACCATTCTAGCCAATGAGAGGGCAGATACGAGTGTGATAACAGTGTTTTTTCTCAAAGTTTCAGGGATGTCACGTGTCCTACTTAAAACAGTATACTCCTAACAACCTAACTATTTTTGAAACGTCTATTTGATCAATAAGTCACACGAAGCCCATTCAATTTTGTTTTACCAAATTCGACACTCATTGACCTCCATACAAAAACTCCTCGTTTAGTGAGCGAAAAAAACGCCACCTGCTGCAGAAAACAGATTTTGGGCCCAGTTATGCCTCGCTTCGCCTCTTCCTCTGATTATATTGACAAGATAGACCGCTCTAACAATGAAAATACATGTTGTACTTACAGATGGAAGGCAGCGAGGAGGTGGTGAGATCCGGTGGGACAATTTAAGCCAATGAGAGGGCAGATAAGTGGCGCAGTGGTCTCAGACACTGCATCTCAGTGCTAGAGGCGTCACTACAGACAACCTGGTTCGAATCCAGACTTTATCACAAACGGTCGTGCTTGGGAGTCCCATAGGGCGGCGCACAATTGGCCCAGCGTCGTCCGAGTTTGGCCGGTGTAGCCCGTCATTGTAAATAATAATTTGTTCTTAACTGACTTTCCTAGTTAAATAAAAATAAATAAAGATACTCGCCTAGTTAAATATATATATAAAAAAGATACGTGTGTGAATAACAAGCCAGATAGAGGATTCATCTTTGTATCTGTGCCATTATAGCATCTGTGACAGCATTGGTAGCGCCATCTAGGCCATCACCATTTTAAAAAGTAGTTTCACATTTATTCAGTGAAAAATCGGTCTCATTGCTTTATCTGTGGTAGTAGTAGTATTAGTGCGTTGCTAGGTAACGACGTAAATTATAGCACTTTTTATGAACGTACTTGCCATGTGTTGGTTGAATACTATGGGTTTGTTCTTAAATTTAATATGGGGTGACAGAATGCACTCAGGATGCGCTCTGGGCGTTGGTAAATTCAGAGTTGTCAGATTGTCCGTTCGTAAATTCAGAGCGTTTCGATCTCGGAGAGTTCAGAGCGCATACTGGACGGAGGAGGAGGGTTGCACAACGGCAGTCAAGCTATCTGGCTAACGTTGGCTAGCTTGCCAGCTACTCCCAGACATAAATAACTCTGACCATTTTACTCGCCCTAGCAGAGCTGTTTAGGCTGTTTTCATGTTATCCAGAGCGTTGATGACTGTAACGTTTACTGACATCGGTCATATTCAACGGGTATTGCGCTGCCGTAAACTCGTCAATTATTCTGCGCTCTGGCACGTTCTGACCAGAGTCCTCTGAAATCGGAGGAGATAGCCAGAGTGAATTTACGAACGCACCCTATATCATGGGCAGGAGGCTCTGGCAATGGGAATTCCAAACCACCCGTTGTATTCACCTCCATCACGTCGTTGCTATTGTTATTAAACCAGTTGTTAAGCGTGCTAAACAACTTTCTTTATTAGCACGGCTGTGCTTCGGTCATATGAACGCCCTCTCGTGTACAATTACTTTAATAACAGTGGCAACGACGCCTCCCGAGTTATTGCTTACAATTGCTTTTCTACAACTAGTTCATATTTAAATAAAAAACATTATTTTGATAAATGTGTAGATTACTATTTCCGTCGTTAAGCCTTTTTGTTCTATATCTATGAACGCCACCAAGTTGTTCATTCTAAATGTCCCGTTGCCATGCTGGCTAGCAGCACACTTATCACTTGCTAGCTAGCCAACTACAGATAATTCAAACCATGTAGCTAGAATATCAGCAAAGTAGCTGCATTTCATTTTGTTTGACCTGTTTTTCTATTGGCATTTATTTGCATTTATCCATTAAAATTATGCTGATAAATTTTGACTGGCTGAGAAAAGATGTCCTTCTAGTCCTAAACAGTGGCGTTTTTAGCATGTAAATCTTGGTGGGGCAAACCCCCGAAAATGTGGTAGCATGCCAGCAAAGCCACTACACAACACAACACTAAACAATACATTAATTGCACTATAACGGTGACAAACGGTGCCCACAGCCTGTTAGGGCCGACATAAAGCTGTTCCAACACCTTACTACTGCTACACCTGGCTTTCAGCTGAGCCTTGTCTGGCAGCGAAACAGTTCATTCAGCCTAATTTACTGCCTTTTAAAAAAACATAGCTGATATCGCAGACTTGCTTAAACAAATGTGGTTTCTACTGACAATTGAGATGTAGTGAATAAGAGGCAATCCGTAATTTCGATTAAGACATTAATGAGCGAGCGATGTCGGCCGTAGTCAATATAACTATTTGTTCAGCACTTTTGAAACGTACAGAGAAAGAATTCAGAACATGGGCCGTTCTTACAGTGTTCTCCCTGTACACCAAGTCAGAACCGTAGGATAAATAAAGGGGGCATATAAACAGACAATGAAATGTCTTACAATATTCCATGATTACATTTCTCTAAAACAGGTTATAGGCTACATGTGCACCACCAAGTCAGAACAGTAGGCGAAATTAAGAGGTGAAAATAGACCAAAATATTAGGATGAGGCACATGAGCTACTAACAGCTTACTACACAAAACACAACATACACTTAGTATTATACAATACATTTTTGGACTCACATTGTGAAGGTGGCGCAGCAGTCATTTGTCAGCAAATTTTGTCAGCAAACTTTGTCATCAAAGTCTGGCGTTCTCTGGATTTATGGTAGGAACTCAGAAAAGAAACACAGCCACTCCATTGAATAGCAGGCTAACGTTAGTGGTTTCTTTGCAACGCTTGCAGTTAGCCACTGATTCCTTCCAAATGACTCATTGTTGAATTTGTGATTTCCAACTTGTTGTGTAATCTTTATGTCCAATGGCCGATGAGCAGGATTTGGGGAGCTGCCTGTTTGTATGCAGCTTTATGAACTCAATGATATAATGTATATATTTTTTTACATTGTTTACAAACTGATATGTGACACGTATTAATGCCAAAATAACATGCAAAACAGGCAAGCCCCCACCCCGAAAAATATATACACATATCTTTTTTATTATTTTGTTTTATTTTTGCAAGAAATGTGGGGCTCAAAACAGGTGGGCAGCCCTGAATGACGGGTCGCCACTGGTCCAGACACATTAATTCAAAATAGGACATTGGAGATCGAATTTCAATATTGAATCAATGTTGCAAATGTCTAGAGACAGGCAACAATGTTTGTACAAACCCCCATTGTTGCAAACCAAATGTTAGGCTAGGGAAATAACGTCTAAATGCTTTTTACAGTGGAAATCAACTGTTGGGACACTGGTTGCCCAGGGATTTCTCAGATGGACCTGAAAACAAGATGCCCATTTTTGCAACATAGGCTTAAACGTATTTAAGCCTGTGTTTTTTATAATGGCTTAGAACATGCCTTAACCAATCACAATGCTTGTTTTGACCAATCTATTGTAGAACAACGTTCTTCAGACCCACAGCCATATTGATGCTCAAAGGTAGAACAGGGCTAAAGACTTTGAACCGAGGCTAATTACTGTTTCGTCCAAATTATACTATGGGGGCTTGGGAATATGATGATATTGCTAAAGAAGGCACATATTTCATAGGAAAAAACGTTGCCATCATCATAATGTCAACTTTAATTTAGACAGATTGCAATGTTGTCATTAGCTAGCAAAGCTCGTGAAAAATAGCTAGCAATGCTAATGTTAGCTGGTTAAAATCTGGAGGTCTCCCCTCAATCTTAGCTAGGTAGCTAACGTTATACTGCATCTGAAGTCAATCTGGTGACAAAAGGCTTCCTCCTACTAATTATTTGCCTTCTTTAGAAATGCCATTGTGTTTTCAAGCCACAGTAATGTACTTTAGACCAAATCTTCAATTGCTCAGTTGAGCATTAGTCCTTAAACTTAATCAATAAATGTCACAATAAGGTGCTGAGCACGTGTAACCACACCGGCCCAGGACCTTCCGAATAATTTCTGCCCAAACATTCAGAAACCGTTTTAGGGAAACTCATCTGTGTGCTCATAAAAATCTGATATCACAAATTAATGATGGTTTACAACCTTGGATAAAAACCTCATTACAGATTGTCTCTCGCTTCACCTCTTCCTCTCGGACTAAATTAAGTCAATGGACTAAATAAAATGCAATTTAACAAGGCAATGGAAATCTGTACTTAGCCATTGGAATTTTATTAAAATCTGATATCACAAATTAATGATAATTTACAATCTTGCATAAAAACGTCATTACAGATTGTCAAAAAAAGCAAAGTATACAAAAATGGTTGAGGTAAAACATCATTTAAAAAAAAGCATAAGTTAAAAAGCCCTTATTGAAGTCACAAGTTAAGTTAAAAAGCTTACTTCACAATATCTAGCTGTCGTAAAAAAACGACAATGTATTTACAGTTGAAGTGCCACACAACACAGTGAATGATACAACATTCAATATTATTAAACCCTCATCTCTCGTCCTATGTAAACAGTAAACAAACAATTACATTTCATTATTTAGTTTCTATGAGTAATACATAACATGACTGCTTTATGACCTTTGAAAAGAGGATGATAGACTGGTCCCAGATGTACTTTAGCCAACTCCTCTGATAATATATATTGGACAATGCAGGTTCTTAGAATGAGGAACAAGATGTGACCAAATCACATTCACTTACTGTATTTACTCCAAAAGCTTTTCTGGTAACTGCAGTTCTCCCAAGCTTTAGTAGAAAACCCAGACACAATCCAAGGGCCCACATCCAAAGGGCCACTGGTTATGGCTTCATAGTGGTGAGAGTCAAGTTTCAAAACACACAAAACGAAACACATCCCAAAAAATGCAGACATTATCAGATCGAATCAAATGCTTAGAGAAGTTCGTTTTTTCTTCTCCAAGTAAATGCTAACAAAAAAAGGCCTCAAGTGGGAAGAAGTATGGAGTGCACTTAGCTACAAATGCCTTATAAGGACGAGGTTGCCGCTAGCCTAGAGACTGATCAAAGTTAAGCATTTCCCTCCAATGTCTTAAGATAAGATATTTGGGGAAGGCAAGCTGATCCTATACACGTGTGCCTAAACGCACATTCTACCCATGATTCCCTCTACACAGTGCTCTGTCTGCTTTCCCAACCATATCCCATTGACTCCGAGCAGCAGGGTGGGAATTCTATGAATATCCCATCTAAATCTGAGTCCAGGGACTCCAGCACCTGTCCAATGATGGTCTCTGGCCTGGAGGATCCGCTGGAGGGTGATGAGGGGGCACCATTGGCCATGTCTGTGAGGGTCATTGTTGCCTCTGTCCCGTGGAGTGGTCCTGGGAAGTGGAGTGGGGGGATTGAGGGGGAGGGGAGAGGAGACTCCATAGTTCCTGCCAGAGGGAAGGTTGTGGGTTAGGATCAATCAGTCTATTTTTCCTACTATGACGGCAGGTAGCCTAGCAGTTAGAGCGTTAGGCCAGTAAATGAAAGGTTGCTGGTTTGAATACCCGAGCCGACAAGGTGAAAAACCTGTTGATATGTCCTGTAGGTAGGCTGTCATTGTAAATAAGGATTTGTTCTTAACTGACTTGCCTAGTTAAATAAAAAATAAAATCACAACTTTTCCACCCTGCGCCTCTGGAAGTTAGCAGTTTGTAGTGTATGCATAGCCTAACCTAGTAAGGACCTAGTGAGGAGGACTGAGGCCCTACCTGTGGACTGTGGAACCACACATAGCCTGTTAGCAGAGGCGCTGGAGGTGGAGGGGTCAATCCCAGAGGCCATGTCAGCGTAGGTCAGGCCCTGTTCCTCCAGGCAGGAGATGATCTCACAAGCAGAGTGACGTCGGATGCCCCCGCTACCCACTGAGCTGGCGTCAGGGTCATACTCTGCCACGGGCGTCAGGAGGAGAGGGATGTTGTAGCTCTTAGAACGGACCACAGGATTCTTAGACGGCTGGTCCACAGACTGCTTAGGCCAGCACCACTGGAAACGATTCTCTGTGGGAGTGTTTAAGAGAAGGAGAGTAAAGGAGAGAGAAAATGTAGTGGAAGAACAGTGAACAGGGTAGTGTATGTCTCTTACCAAGCACACAGGAGCATTGTGCCATGCTGCGGTCTCCAGAGTAGAGGCCGTGGGTGCCCAGGTAAGGAGAGACCACCCTCTGGACCAGAGACTCCAGACGCAAGTAGTCCTCACTCACACCACGTGACTCATGGACACCCTACAGGGAGAAAGAGAAGACAGGTCAGAGTGTGTGTGTGTGTGTGTGACATAAAGAGACTGAGAAAAAGACAGAGAAAGAGAGAGAGGTGTACTGTACCTACCTGCAGTATGAGCAGCATCTGCGTGACGGAGGGGGGAATGCGGGCGCGGGGCCGAGACAGAGCTTCCTCCAGCTTCACACTCAGAACTATGGTGTTCCTGAAATGGAGCAGAGCCAGCTGTCTCACACTGGGTTCCTTACCCTGCAGACAGGAAGGAGAGAAGAAGGGGAGAGATAGAAAGAGGAATGGAGCGAAGGGTGAGGAGAGGGGGATGAGAGAGAGAGAGAACAAGTTAGAGGAGAGTCCGGGCAGAGAGAGAGAGAGAGAGAGAGAGAGAGAAAGAGAACAAGTTAGAGGAGAGTCCGGGCAGAGAGAGATAGACAGAGAGATAGAGGGATGAGGGAGGAGAGTTAGGGGAGTGATACCTGTACTGGGTGAAAGATGGCCTGTAGCATGTTGAGAACATCACAGAAGAAAAAGTCCCATGTCTCTGCCAGAGAGTCCAGTAACTTCTGACCTGCAGGAGCAAACCAACTGCTGTTAGAACTCAAATAATCTCACAAAGCAAAGACGTTTGTGACCTATGGCCTCAGTTGACTTTGGTGTGTTAAGCACAGAACATCACAGACCCTGACAAAGGTCATGTAAGCTTCAGTTCAATTATTTGTATTTGGAGCACTGACTGCTCTCTCTATTGTGTCACTGTTAACACATCTACTAAGATTCTATGAAAAGTGAGACACCACAAGTACCTTCGTAGAATCTGATTTTGTCCCGTAGAATGACCATGCCCTTTGTCAGCAACTGGTTCTGAGGGACAGAGAGGTTCAATGAAACAAGCTTTGTTAAAAATGTATATTATGGCTCAATCAGAAACAATCGATCCATGATATTATTTAACCATTTAGCAGTAACATCACTTACCTGGAGGTATTCTGTGAAAAATGACCCCAGCTCTGTTTTCAATAGGTGCCTGAGTAAACAAAGTCAAAAGAGTTAACACCAATGAGCCTAGGCTACATTTGACTAGTGCAATACACTGATAACACAAAACAGGCAAAAAGCTTCAAAACCATCTATGTAAAATGAGATACTATATTATTGTGTAGGTATATATAAACTACATGACCAAACGTATATGGACACCTGCTCGTCAAACATCTCATTTGTATTCATATTTATTATGGATCTCCTTTAGCTGCTGGCAAGGCAGCAGACACTCTTCCTGTGGTCCAGAATATACCATTTTAAAAACATTACAATACATTCACAGATTTCACAACACACTGTGTGCCCTCAGGCCCCTACTCCACCACTACCACATATCTACAATACAAAATCCATGTGTACATGTGTGTCTAGTGCGTATGTTATCATGTGTGTGTATGCATGTGTCTGTGCTTATGCTTATGTTTGTGTCCCCACTGTTCCATAGGGTGTATTGTTTTCTGTTTTTTTTAATCTAATTTTACTGCTTGCATCAGTTAGTTGATGTGGAATAGAGTCCATGTAGTCATGGCTCTATGTAGTACTGTGCACCTCCCATAGTCTGTTCTGGACTTGGGTACTGTGAAGAGACCTCTTGTGACATGTCTTGTAGGGTATGCATGGGTGTCTGAGCTGTGTGCCAGTAGTTCAAACAGACAACTCGGTATATTCAACATGTCAATACCTCTCATAAATACAAGTAGTGATGAAGTCAATCTCTCTTGGCTCAAAGTGGAGGAGAGATTTACTTCATCACTACTTGTATTTATGAGAGGTATTGACATGTTGAATGCACCGAGTTGTCTGCATAATTGCATATTATTGATGTTAGCTCTCTGTGTACATCCAAGGGCCAGCCGTGCAGCCAGTGGCATGTCGTTAGTAAAGATTGAAAAAAGTAAAGGAGGCTTTACTATTCTAAGGTAACGGAATGACTTTTGCTTCCCTCCAGGCCTGAGGGCAAACACTTCCTACCTAGTAGGCTTAAACTGAAAATATGCAAAATAGGAGTGCCAATATCGTCTGCTATTATCCTCAGGAATTTTCCATCAAAGTTGTCAAAGCCCGGTGGCTTGTCATTGTTGATAGACAACAATACTTTTCTCACCTCTTCCATACTCACTTTACGGAATTCTAAATTACAATGCTTGTCTGATAATTTGGTCAGATATACTGGGATGTGTATTGTCAGCGTTTCTTGCTGGCATGTCATGCCTAAGTTTGCCAATCTTGCCAATGAAAATATAATTAAAGCAGTTGGCAATTTTAGTCGGTTTTGTGATGAATGAGCCATCTGATTAAAAAAGCTTAGCTTTTTACTATCATTCTTTATGTGATTTATCTTTGTTTCATAGTGTAGTTTCTGCTTTTTATTCAGTTTAATCACATGATTTATCAATTTGCAGTACGTTTGCCAATCGCTTGGCAGCCAGACGTATTTGCCATTCCTTTATCCTGATCCCTCTCAACAATTTTTTAATTCCTCATCCATCCACAGGGATTTAACAGTTTTTACAGTCATTTTCTTAATGGGTGCATGCTTATTAGTAACTGGAATTGTCACGGATCCCTCTGGTACTGTTGCTAATTCCGTGCACCAGTTCCGGAGGTCTATGCCTTCGGTTTTGTGTCACTGAACTGTCTCATTATGCACACCTGGTTCCCATTTCCCCCTGACCGTCTCATTATGCACACCTGGTTCCTATTTCCCCCTGACCGTCTCATTATGCACACCTGGTTCCTATTTCCCCCTGACTGTCTCATTATGCACACCTGGTTTCTATTTCCCCCTGAACTGTCTCATTATGCACACCTGGTTCCTATTTCCCCCTGACTGTCTCATTATGCACACCTGGTTTCTATTTCCCCCTGAACTGTCTCATTATGCACACCTGGTTCCCATTTCCCCCTGAACTGTCTCATTATGCACACCTGGTTCCCATTTCCCCCTGACTGTCTCATTATGCACACCTGGTTCCCATTTCCCCTGAACTGTCTCATTATGCACACCTGGTTCCCATTTCCCCTGAACTGTCTCATTATGCACACCTGGTTCCCATTTCCCCCTGATTAGTCTCATTAGTATTTCTACCCTTTGTTTCACCATTGTTGGTAATTTATTGTTCCCATGTCCGTTGGGCCTGTGAGTACCTGTGCTTGTTAGTTTGGCTTTCGTCCTGCGTCCTATTGTGCACTTGCTATTTAGGGTCTCATCCCTCCTTTTTATTACGGGTCTCACCCATGTATTTATTCAAGGTTTACCTCGCTCTTTTATTTGGGTCACAGTCCTGTGTTTTGTATGCGTGTTTGTTTTGGCTTTCCTCCGCTCTTCATGAAGAAGGATCAAAGGTGAGGGCATTCAATACCAACTGGTATCAAAAGTACAGCTGGTTAACAGGGAGCCTTTCATCAAGCCGCCTGTATTGCTGGCCTTGCCTGCTTTTTGGAAAGTCTGAGCCTTGGTTGAAAGGTGGGTACAGTGACCTGAAGAGCATCGATCGTTCAGCTAAACGGCAAAACAAAAGCAGGGAGCACATACATGTCCACATCAGATTCAAGCTTCTGGGAAAAAGCTGCATCGATTAAGACGAAGGTCTGAGTATTCAAACTGTGAAACACCTTTCCTCCGGTATTTATTTAGCAAAGATGATAACACATAATCACCCCGGACAGACACAAGCAAAAACTCATTACATAAATGTTGCAGCAGCCTAGGCTCCACCTAAACATAAAAAATCTGACATGCTGTATGGGATGAAAATTAGACTATTTTCAGTCTGATCAAATGTAGGCTACTAATAAGAGCAGCTGCATACAACATACGCGCCCTGTCCATCTGGTCAGTGTAAACTAATTGGTAATGTTATATATTTATAGTCCAATAGTTTATATTCAGATTTGGGCTGGCTAGGCTGCCTATAAGTTTTTAATCCAAAATTATTAACTGTAATTAATCAATGAACATAATAGTGATAACAGGTGTGAGTAAATGTTTTATAAGGCCTACAGTTGCATAGGCCTGCATGATGCAAACATGCATAAGCAAGCTCAGCCCTGTGAGTTCTATTGTCTATCAGTTGTTGTCTGTGTCTATGTCTGGGTAGAGGAAATCCCCCTCCTAATCTAGTCTAAATATAATTTATATGAACAAATATAAGGTAGCAGCAGTTTGACAGGGTTTTCATCCCCCCCAGGGCCATGAGTTTTTTTTAAGGAGTTTTTAAAAACCATGTGACCTGATTAGGAAAAACTAGTCCCATCAAAGCTCATATAAAACCTTTTTAGAACGGATGAATCACTGTCATACCTTATAGGGTCCAGAGTTTTCCTAGTTAGGTTAACATATAAGGAAAAACTCCAGGCCCCAGGGGGTAAAAATTGCCCCACCACTCTGGGACCTATGGTGTCACCAGTCTGCTCTGGGACCTATGGTGTCACCAGTCTGCTCTGGGACCTATGGTGCCACCAATCTGCTCTGGGACCTATGGTGCCACCAATCTGCTCTGGGACCTACGGTGCCACCAGTCTGCTCTGGGACCTATGGTGCCACCAGTCTGCTCTGGGACCTGTGGTGTCACCAGTCTGCTTGTAGTTGTCAGTTATCATCAGCTATGTGGATGATCAGGGCTTTATTCAGGAACGTTTCTTGGGCTACTTTGATGTGTCAGGTGTGCGAGATGCGCAATCTGTGTTTGACTTACATTCCGACAAAGTGTTATTTGAGTCTTTTTGAAAGACACTGTTGTCTCTGTACGCGCCTTCAAAATTGTTAAAGTCACCAGCCTCCATTGGTGTCCACATACTTTGTGTGTGTGTATATATATATATATATATATATATATATATATATATATATATATATATATATATTTATTTATTTATTTATTTATTTATTTATTTATTTATTTATTTATTTATTTATTTATTTATTTATTTATTTATTTATTTATTTATTTATTTATTTATTTATTTATTTATTTATTTTATATATAGTGTATTACTGTGTAGTTACAAGGAATGTAAGTCTCATACAACTGCACGATATCTGGGTATTGTGCAACCCAGTTTACTCTTTGAAACGTACTGTTCATGTTTGTTTCCACTGGTAAGTATATATTGAAACAGTGTTAGGACTAGACCCTACACAGCAAACTAGACAGTTTTACCTAGTGTTCATTTTTCAGTGCAACATTTCTAGTGTTGATTCAGGAGTTAAATTAACTTAACTTTGTAAGAGTGAAATTAACACTCAGTGGTGTAAAAAGAACCCCAGTGTTGGTGTTAATACGTGTTGCGTGTGAAACCACAACCATCATTATCATATTACTCAGCATGCTCTACTGCAGATAGATGTTTTGGGATTGTTTTTAATATCTGTGTTTTTACATTTATTGATTGATTCATCTTATGCTATGCAAAGATAAATAAATACAAATTCTAAACTAATTCAGTCAGTTACTGAACTAATTTCAGCACCCATTACTGAAATGGTTTAGTTGGTCTCCTTTATCAATGTTCCTAACCATGACAGTCATTTTGAAAGCAGGTTGCGTGTGAATAAAACTTTTAGATGTCCTAACTCTGGCTGGATTCCAATAGGAATTACACATCACTTTGCAAGCCAGCATAATGTTCCAAACACCACTGTGTTAAGGTAAGACTTGGCTATCAAAATAAGGCATTATGATATACAGTGCATTCGGAAAGTATTCAGACCCCTTCTCTTTTTCCACATTTTGTACTTTACAGCCTTATTCTAAAATTGATTAAATACATGTTTTACTGATCAATCTACACACAAAACCCCATAATGACAAAGAAATGTTTGCAAATGTATATAAAAAAAACCCAACTGAAATATCACATTTCCATAAGTATACAGACCCTTTACTCAGTACTTTGTTGAAGCACCTTTGGCAGTGACTCTATAAGCTTGGCACATCTGTATTTGGGGAGTTTCTCCCATATTTCTCTGCAGATCCTCTCAAGCTCTGTTAGGTTGGATGGGGAGCGTCGCTGCACAGCTATTTTCAGTTCTCTCCAGAGATGTTCGATCAGGTTCAAGTCTGGGCTCAAGAACATTTAGAGACTTGTCCCGAAGCCACTCCTGCGCTGTCTTGGCTGTGTGATTATGGTCGTTGTCCTGTTCAAATGTAAACCTTCGCCCCAGTTTGAAGTTGCCTGACCGCTCTGGAGCAGGTTTTCATTAAGGATCTCTCTGTACTTTGCTCTGTTCATCTTTCCCTCGATCCTGACTGGTCTCCCAGTCGCTGCCTCTGAAAAACATCCCCACAGCATGATGCTGCCAACACTATGCTTCACCGTAGGGATGGTGCCAGGTTTCCTCCAGATGTGACGCATGACATTCAGGCCAAAGAGTTCAATCTTGGTTTCATCAGACAAGTTAATCTTGGTCTGAGTCCTTCAGGTGCCTTTTGGCAAACTCTTGGCGGACTGTCATGTGCCTTTTACTGAGGAGTGGCTTCTGTCTGGCCACTACCATAAAGACCTGATTGGTGGAGTGCTGCAGAGATGGTTGTCCTTCTGGAAGGTTCTCCCATCTCCACAGAGGAACTCTGAAGCTCACCTCCCTGACCAAGGCCCTTCTCCCCAGATTGCTCAATTTAACTGGGCGGCCAGCTCTAGAAAGAGTATTGGTGGTTCCAAAATTCTTCCATTTAAGAATGATGGAGGCCACTGTTCTTGGGGACCTTCAATGCTGCAGAAATGTTTTGGTACCCTTCCCCAGATCTGTGCCTCGATACAATCCTGTCTCGGAGCTCTACGGACAATTCCTTTGACCTCATGGCTTGGTTTTTGATCTGACATGCATGTCAACTGTGGGACCTTATATAGACAGGCGTGCGCCTTTCCAAATCATGTCCAACCAATTGAATTTACCACAGGTGGACTCCAATCAAGTTGGAGAAGGATGATCAATGGAAACAGGATGCATCTGAGCTCAATTTTGAGTCTCATAGCAAAGGGTCCGAATAATGTAAATATATATATTTGCAAAAATAAAATAAACTGTTTTCGCTTTGTCGTTATGGGGGTATTATTGTGAGGAAAAAAATTAATCAGATCCATTTTAAAGATTAATTGAAGTTTTTAAATGTAACCTTTATTTAACTAGGCAAGTCAGTTAAGAACAAATTCTTATTTACAATGACAACCTACTGGGGAACAGTGGGTCAAGTGCCTTGTTCAGAGTCAGAACGACATAATTGTTTTTTTACCTTGTCAGCTCGGGGATTCGATCCAGCAACATTTCGGTTACTGGCCCAACACCCTAACCACTAGGCTACCTGCCTCCAACAAATAATGGAAAGAAAATGTGGAAAGAAAATCAAGGGGTCTGAATACTTTCCGAATGCACTGTATGTATTGTCATAAACAGTTTAATTTTAATGACAACATTCGCCTACAGTATTAACTCACTTGGTGAAGTCCACAGGACAGAAAATGAACAAATTCAACAACCATGTCTTTTTCACTAACAAATACAGGCATGGGTGGAAAAGGCAAGGCACATTGGGAAATTATATTGGAGGCGTGGCTTAGTGGGGGCATGGCTTTCAATTAGTTATTTTTGGCCACCTGTGAGAAATAGTGTTGTACCAGTTTAAGTGGTGTATGGTTATGTTAATTAAAGTTTGAGTTCTGAAGTCTTTATAAATGCTTACATACTGTAAAAGCGTGTGGCAATAGGAGGTCCAGTACCAGGAAGAAATTACATCTATTTTCACCCCTGTGTTTTACTGTGTAGTAGGACCGGAGAAGACCAACAACCAGACGAGACATCATTAAGACACAAACAACCCCCACCTGAGCAAGATGGCCGGGATGAACCTAGGAGCGATGCGCTGCTTCAACGCGGTGAGGCTAAAGCTGATCCCCAATAAGGAGGCTGTTGAGGACGGGTCCTGGACTGGGGCACAAAAACGACTGATCCAGTTAAGACCACACCCAACCAGAGTTGGCAGATCCCAACACCTCCCCAGCACCATCACGCTGGGGAACAACAGAGGCTCCATACACTACTATGGCATGCCCAATCTCTGCAGGAACTGGGCCATCTGGCCACAGCCTGCACAGTCATTATCTGCAAGATCTGTAAAGACAACCATCCCATCTCAGACTGTACCTCCACACGCCCCTGCAACCTGTGCGGGAAAGGTGGCCACCTTCTTCAGAACCTGCCCCAGTTCCTATGCCGGCAGGGCAAGGGCCAACGCCACCAACCCTAACCCAAATCCCAACCCCACCAACCCCCTCCACCAGACAACAACAACAAAGACCCAGAAAGAGTGCCAGAACCAGGCCCAGATCTTTCCACAGGCAACGCCCAACCCACCATCCAAGAAGTTCCAGAAACAGCCCCTACCACTGCCGGGCCCCTCTACCACTCTCCCCCCCAACAAATCCCTTCCTAGCCACCTCCACCCCTATCAAAATGTCCTGTGTAGCTCAGCATGGTGCTTGTAATGCCAGGGTTGTGGGTTCGATTCCCACGGGGGACCAGTATGAAAAAAAATTATCAAATGGGAAAGACCAGACCATGAGACCCCAACAACCCTGGACACAGCACTGACCAACCACAACTGCCACCTACATCAATGACGTTAAGAAGAATCCTAAAATGTCAGCTAAAGACTTATAGAAATCTCTGAAACATGCTTACATCTCTGTTGATGTGTCTATGATATGTTAAACACTACACAAGAATGGTGTTCATGGAAGAAGCCACTGCTGTCCAAACAAAACATTGTTGTATGTCTGAAGTTTGCAGAAGAGCACCTGGATGTTCCACAGCGCTACTGGCAAAATATTCCCGGGACAGATTAAACTAAAGTTGAGTTGTTTCAAAGGAACACACAACACTATGTGTGGAGAAAAAATGGCACACCAGACATCTCAAGAATATTAATGAACTGAAACAGCCTTGTAAAGAGGAATGGTCCAAAATTCCTCCTGACCGTCGTGCAGGTCTGATTCACAACTTCAGAAAACATTTGGTTGAGTTTAATGCTGCCAAAGGAGGGTCAACCAGCTATTAAATCCAAAGGTTCACATACTTTTCCCACCCTGCACTGTGAATGTTTACACAGTGTTTTCAATAAAGACATGAAAATGTATAATTGTGTGTTGTATAATTAGTTTAAGCAGACTGTGTTTGTCTATTGTTGCAACTTAGACGAAGATCAGATCACATTTTATGACCAATTTATGCAGAAATCCAGGTAATTCCCAAGGGTTCACATCCTTTTTCTTGCCACTGTAGACACTGGCCCAATGTTAGATTTAACACTGAAGAATTGTCTGTATATGATTGACTCAGCTCTCTGGCCTGTTGCTTTTCTCCTATAATATGTGATACGCGTGACTTCAGTTGTTTACTAAGCTGTAATGGAGGCTGACATGCTCTGGTCTGGTCTGGAAAGATAATGAGATATCTGTCCACATGGCCTCCCACACACACAGACACACACACACACACAGACACACACACACACAGACACACACACACACAGACACACACACACACGTGGCAGATATATTTCATGCTAGCAAACAGATGTCTATGTTTGTTTGTGTTTGTAACTCACCTGACACCTTCGTTGAGGACATAAAGTTCATTGTCAGCCAGACCTTTCTTCTGGAAGACGCTAATGACAGCATTGTGGATGCTAGTGGACACACACACACACACACATCAACATGAACCGTTCAGATTCCATTCACCCATTAGAATTCAGGGGTGGGCACCTCCAGTCCTCAGGGGCCTGATTGGTGTCACACTTTTGCCCCAGCCACAACTAACACAACTGACTCCAACAATCAACTAATCATGATCTTCAGTTTAGAATGCAATTAGTTTAATCAGCTGTGTTTTCTAGGGACGGGGAAAAACCGTGACACCAATCAGGCCCCCGAGGACTGGAGTTGCCCACCCCTGCATTAGATGATAGTTAATATTCATAACAAGCACAGACTACATGCATGGTCAGGCTGCAGAATACCTGTTCCATGTAGCGTTGGCCCCGGCTCTCTTCTGTTTCTCTCCTCTCTCCTCTGGTGATCCTTTCTCACTCTTTCCCAGTTCACTGAGACTGGGGGAGCTCATCAACTTCAGCCTGTGTAGAGTTCTCATGACGGAAGAGAGGAAAGGAAGGGAGAGAGAGAAAGACAGCACACTAAGCAAAGACTAGAAACTGAACAAGAAGGAAATAGGGGAATAGAGAGAGAGAGAGGGGGAGTGTGAAGAGAAGAGTATGAACAAAGTGTGTCAAGTGAAAGAGGGAAAGAGGGACTGTGCTTCTGGCCGAGGCAGAGACCAGAGCAGAAGACTGATTGAGAGACTGAGGAGAAGAGAGACAGGGGTGAGGGGAAGAGGAAGAAGGTGGGGCGAGCAGAGTTGTCCTTTGCAAGGGGTGGGCTATGGTCTGACTCTATTGCCTATTGTCTGAGGTCTCAGGAGAAAAAAAACAACATCATTCCCTTGCTCCCCACCTCCCCGCTCTCTCACACACACAAACACATCACAGGACATACAATTATAATAAATTCATTCACAGCACAAAATCAAAGAGAAAGGGAACTAATAAAATATTTGTGTGCTGTTAATCTGATAGCGAAACCATGAGCTTAACAGGAAGAACTCTAGCTCTTTGACAACAAAAATAGGGACAGGAAACATCGCCACAATAAGGCACAATGAGAGACGGTTTCCTGCGTGGCTGGGGATGTATCGCGGGACAAAAGATGCAGCGAAACAAGCTACAATATAGGAAGGAGGCTCGTTAGGCTTTTAGGCTCTCCTGTTAGAAACATAAGACAGTTTGAGGTAACAACAGATCTTGTATCAGATTACCCAACCCCCAATTGTAACCTTAAGTGGTAGTAGGATGAAAACGATCTGACCCTGTATCAGTGGGAGAAGGACTAAGCAGTGATGTGATTAGTGAGGGCGGTTAAAGGGTTGAAGTCTGGTTGGTTAGGAGGTTAGAGGTGGTATGATTGGTGGAAAGGATAAAGAATTAGTATTCTGATTGTTGGAGGGGTTAAAGTACAGAGTGGATAAAAGCTTGTGTTTCTGGTCAAACCCACACAGTCCAGGAGAAGTCTGCTGACACCAGACCACTGAACAATAGACCTCTCTAACACCCCACTCCCACTCCCACTCTCACAGACAAAGGAACACACACAGGCATGGAGTACACATAGACACTTGGATAGACATAGACACAAGCTCATACACACCAGCATGCACACGCACGCACACACACACTCACACACAAACACTACACACGCACTCGCACACAAACACTACACACAGGGTGTGACCAGATTTTTTCTGTGCTGTTTTGATCTGCAATCAAACCCTGCACTAAGGACTGTATTTTAAGGGAATTACTATTATTACCCCAAATTATATCATACACACATTTAGCTATTTAAGTACCTCTTCCTGTCATTTACCTGTACAGTTAATTTAACCATGCAAAATATGCACTTACCTGTTCATTTAACCACTGTATATTAAGTAAACTATTATTAACCTCACTTATATCATACGCACATCTAGCTACTTAAGTATTTCTCTGCCATCGACCTGTATAGAATAGTTAACCATGCAAATATTCCTTATTTATCTATATCAACTTGCAATATTTTTATCATTTTTGTTCAACTAACACTCTGTAACAATGTATAGTGTACATATTCAGCCATCCACCCATACTATGCAATGTCTTTTATAGCTTTTTGCACTCCAGACTTCTTGTATTTTTATACTTTTTTATACTGCCGCACTATGTATCATGTATCGTGTATCTGTATTTTGTATATTTTTGTTCTTGCATTTTGCACCTGCCCTGTGTTTTTTCGTAGCTGCTTGGCAAAGAAATTTCCCCTCGGGATCAATAAAGTATCTATCTATCTATCTATCTATCTATCTATCTATCTATCTATCTATCTATCTATCTATCTATCTATCTATCTATCTATCTATCTATCTATCTATCTATCTGTCTATCTGTCTATCTATCTGTGTGTGTGTGTCACTGTACCTCACCCACAAAACCCCACACTCAGTCTCTTCTTCTGATTACTCCCTTTAACCATTTCAGTATTAACTGATGAAACAATTCAGCAATGTTGTGTAAGGCCAAAAAAATGTTACACACAATAAATGGGTCAAAGTTAAAATACCATGTAGCCAATCAGCTAGATGTGTTGCACACTTACACAGTCCTTAGAGAGAGTAGGGACAGGTGGGTAAGGATTAGATAACTATGAGCAATATGGTCTGTAGTGTTAGGTTGAGATGGCAGGGCAACTCTCTGTAGTGTTAGGTTGAGATGGCAGGGCAACTCTCTGTAGTGTTAGGTTGAGATGGCAGGGCAACTCTCTGTAGTGTTAGGTTGAGATGGCAGGGCAACTCTCTGTAGTGTTAGGTTGAGATGGCAGGGCAACTCTCTGTAGTGTTAGGTTGAGATGGTAGGGCAACTCTCTGTAGTGTTAGGTTGAGATGGCAGGGCAACTCTCTGTAGTGTTAGGTTGAGATGGCAGGGCAACTCTCTGTAGTGTTAGGTTGAGATGGCAGGGCATCCACTACATAAGGAATGGGGCTTGGGGTTGATTTCAGACTGGCTATAGTTTTATGACCACCCTGAATGTTAATCCTTGAGTTGATCCTCACCTCCTGATTGGATGATTGCTATTGTCCATATCAGGTCTTGGGGGCGGGGCTGAGAAGGTGGTGAAGTTGAGTGACAAGGGCCGAGGGGAGGGGTGAGAGCAATGCCGCCGACGGAGTCCGTCCAGCATCTGTCAAAGGAAACATTAAGAAAACAACAATATAACAATGGGGGGGTTTGTTGTTGCCAGTTAATTTTGCTTGTCAAGCCTACCAGCGTTTCCCCCTTCGCCCCTGCCTTGTGTTTTCCCGGTGTTGACCTTTCCTGCCTGCTCTGACCCTGAGCCTGCCTGCCGTCTTGTACCTTTGCCCCACTACTCTGGATTACCGAACTCTGCTTGCCCCTGACCTGTCTCTTGCCGGCCCCTGTTGGTCTAATAGACATTGTTATTCCGACATTGTCTGTGCCTGGGTCATACCTTCAAACGTGATATTCCTCTTCATCATGCAGAATAGGGAATTGATTGTTTCTGTCAGCTTTAAATTGTATTAATTATTATTATTATTTGTATTTTTATTGTCACAGCAGCTAGCCAACCAAGAAACATTCAACACAGTCAACCACAGTGAACTCTGAATGGCCTCTGGATACTGTTTATTGTGGCAGCCTATCATTTGAGACATGTAACAACAGTGGCATTTTGAAATCAAGGCTTACTCAATGTTCATGCAAACTCATTCAGCTTACGCACACACAGATGCACGCACACACACACACACACACAGGATGGTTCCAGGCATAAGATACATAAGCTGTTGCAAAATGTGTAGAATTGCAAAATGTGTAGAATTACAAAATTGGTAGAATTGCAAAATGTGTAGAATTGCAAAATGTGTAGAATTGCAAAATGTGTAGAATTGCAAAATGTTTAGAATTGCAGGAAATTAGCTGTAAAATTGCACATTTATTCTCTCCACCCATGACAAAATGTGTAGAATTGCAGGAAATGATATTTTTTCAAAAATGTCCTCTCCACCATCAAGAGGGGGGCAACAATTTGGCTGATTAAAAAAAATGTTTTAATGGAAATACTAGATGATGTAAAGAATGTAAATACGTTTCACCTCATGCTTATCCGTCTATAGGTTCATTTGCATAATTTAGGGGAATTAATCTGGCGTATGTATTTTAATTAGTCATCATGTATCTTATTTCTCCGACACAACTATTACACACACACACACACACACAAAGCATGCAGAGCATATTTTGAACACACACAGCATATTTTGAACACACACAGCATGCAGAGCATAATTTGTTTTGTCCATTAAAATAAAATAATCAAGTTGATCAGAAATACAGTGTAGACATTGTTAATGTTGTAAATGACTATTGTAGCTGGAAACAGCTGATTTTTAATGGAATATCTACATAGGCATACAGAGGCCCATTATCAGCACCATCACTCCTGTGTTCCAACGGCACGTTGTGTTAGCTAATCCAAGTTTATCATTTTAAGGCAAGAAAATGGACTTGCCTTACTTAAAAACGGCATTGTTGGATAGGCCGTGAAAGTAAGCATTTCAGCGTTTACCTGAAATGCTTTATTCGGCGCACGTTACAAATAAAATTTGATTTGATATAAGCGCGTCAACATGTGAGCTGGAGGCAGTATCCATTTTGAAAACATACTTAATTGTTTTACTTCATATTATGGAGGCATGTCTACTTACCTTGCTTCAAAGTATACTATAGGCAAAATCTGACCATGGAGGCAATTCTTTTATAAATAGCCTACTTCATAGGCAGCACATGTGTTTCAAGTTTGGGGAAGCTTACCATTTATTCGTTAGCTTTTTTTTGCACTCCAGATATCCTGTTCATACTGCCGCTCTATGTATCATGTACCGTATATCTGTCTTTTGTGTATTTTCGTTCTGGCATTTTGCACCTGCCCTGTGTTTTGTTGTAGCTGCTTGACAAAGAAATTTCCCCCCCGGGGGATCAATAAAGTATCTATCTATCTATCTATCTATCTATCTATCTATCTATCTATCTATCTATTCTACGATTTTACCTATCTATCTGCGATTTAATATGTGCATTTTCGTGGAATAGTTTCATTTCACTGATAATGTTTTCATTTTTCAAATCATTGTCACGTCACGTGGTTAATCATACAAATCTAAATTAAAATGATAAAAATTAACTAAATTCAACTAATGCGAGAGCACCAGCCTCTGCCATATGGACACATTGATACACCTTGATCCATTGCCAGCTAAAGAAATGAGCGCATGGAGCTCATAGCCTATAGGCCTATAACTTCAATTGTCAAGTACATAAAGACGACAAATAAAAACAGTAGAAAATGTTGTGAACATTAAGTTTCTTTCAATCGCATTCATTTCTCTTCTCAGCCTCTCTGCCTCCCTTTATATCTTTCTTGACTTGAGTTAACGCCATGGTGAAGTGTAACATTTGTATCAAATCAATCAACTGTGTCCAGCCCCGAAGCTTTCGCTAGCAAACTTGAAACATCTTATCAACTAGCCTATTCCAGGCCCTTAGTGTTTCCCGCGCCAGAGAGCTCAGGACAGACAGCTGTTTTTGCCCAAGGGAAAAGTGGTATTTTATGACGTTTCCACTGGATATATGGGCTCACAAAATCATGATATTTTGCTCTTTCACATCAAGGCTTGGTGATTATCGAGGGGGATATTGTTGGAAAGATTTTTCAAATAGCCTAATGTGATGAACTATCGTTTTAATACGTTAAATTATAATTTGCAATTTATGTAAAAAAAAAAAAAAGGCCAGGTAGGCTACTTCTATGTGTTCTTAGAGACGTGCGCTCCCTCAACATTATCAGGACAGAGAAAACAGACAAGCGCTCATTGCTCACATGGAGCACTCCAAACAAAATAACGAATAAAATTGACAAAACTTGTAAATTATGGTTATGAAATAACCGGTAAATTAAATCGAAATGACACAAACACACACACACACACACACACACACACACACACACACAGTGCACATTACACCATGACATTCAGAGGGTCTCTATTGAGTGCACGCGCTTGAACAAATGTTATGGGCCTAATAATAAAGACATCATGAATTACATTTTAATGTGGTATGATATTTTCATCTGATTGTCAAACAAATCACGCCAAAAGTAGGCTTACCTGTTCATGTTCATCTACTCCAAAATAATACCATGTATACTTGTGCCATTTGATGAATGTTACAAAACACCAAAAAGTGTGCGTCATGACATTCAGTGATTGTCGTTGATTAGGTATACATTAAATTATGCGTCTTGCTGGCAAATTGACATTTTTTGTAGTCTGAAAGTCGGGACACCTGAAATGGGGCTGAAACTGTCCCGGGAAAAACGGGATGGTCACCCTAACACACATGGTCAACTTACTAGACTAGGCTACAATGTGTATTACCATGAACTTCAAATAGGCCTACCGGTAGCCAGTGATGTAATGGTGAAAAAATAGGTGGGTAAACTCTGATTGCTGGTCGTGGTAAAAAAAAGTCAAGCTCCCTATACTTTCAAAGCATTTTTCTGAAAAAGGTGGGTAAACAGCGTTTACTTGCGTTTACCCTCCACTAGGCCGACACCACTAACCGTAGCCTACCCTCGCAGCTGAGGCAATTTTACACACATGAACACGCGCATAACAGGTAGTCTACATTCAATATAATACATGAGTTTAATCAAAACATGTTTTAATGCTTTAACTGAAAGAGACAACTATAGGACTACTGTCATTAAGGTAATGTTGGATGGATCGGATGCGCACTGGTGTCTAGCTGTAGGCTAGTTGTCTAGTGATATTGGTGTCTAGCTGTAGGATAGTTGTCTAGTGATATTGGTGTCTAGCTGTAGGATAGTTGTCTAGTGATATTGGTGTCTAGCTGTAGGCTAGTTGTCTAGTGATATTGGTGTCTAGCTGTAGGATAGTTGTCTAGTGATATTGGTGTCTAGCTGTAGGCTAGTTGTCTAGTGATGTTGGTGTCTAGATGTAGGCTAGTTGTCTAGTGATATTGGTGTCTAGCTGTAGGCTAGTTGTCTAGTGATGTTGGTGTCTAGCTGTAGGCTAGTTGTCTAGTGATATTGGTGTCTAGCTGTAGGCTAGTTATCTAGTGATATTGGTGTCTAGCTGTAGGCTAGTTGTCTAGTGATATTGGTGTCTAGCTGTAGGCTAGTTCTCTAGTGATATCGGTGTCTAGCTGTAGGCTAGTTGTCTAGTGATATCGGTGTCTAGCTGTAGGCTAGTTGTCTAGTGATATTGGTGTCTAGCTGTAGGCTAGTTGTCTAGTGATATTGGTGTCTAGCTGTAGGCTAGTTGTCTAGTGATATTGGTGTCTAGCTGTAGGCTAGTTGTCTAGTGATATTGGTGTCTAGCTGTAGGCTAGTTGTCTAGTGATATTGGTGTCTAGCTGTAGGCTAGTTGTCTAGTGATATCGGTGTCTAGCTGTAGGCTAGTTGTCTAGTGATATCGGTGTCTAGCTGTAGGCTAGTTGTCTAGTGATATCGGTGTCTAGCTGTAGGCTAGTTGTCTGGTGATATCGGTGTCTAGCTGTAGGCTAGTTGTCTAGTGATATCGGTGTCTAGCTGTAGGCTAGTTGTCTGGTGATATCGGTGTCTAGCTGTAGGCTAGTTGTCTAGTGATATTGGTGTCTAGCTGTAGGCTAGTTGTCTAGTGATATTGTTGTCTAGCTGTAGGCTAGTTGTCTAGTGATATTGGTGTCTAGCTGTAGGCTAGTTGTCTAGTGATATTGGTGTCTAGCTGTAGGCTAGTTATCTAGTGATATTGGTGTCTAGCTGTAGGCTAGTTATCTAGTGATATTGTCGACCTTCATCAGTTGATCCAGGAAAGAAAACTAATATTGATAGAAAATAATAAAGCTAAATAAAGGGTCTCCTACTTCTGTCCACGGATGGCACGGAGAACAACAGTACCCGCGCGCACCTGAACAACTAAGTAATGAGCGCTCTAAACAGCTGACTGACAAAAGCAACAATGATACATCAACTGATACATCTAATGCATTGGAATAAAGGCATAGGCAATTTTTTATCATGGCAAACAAACGTTGAAAATTGGGGAGTACAAAGGAAAATGTATGCATAAAGGAGCTCAGATGAGGATGAAATTCAGCACTACTGAGTGGACAGCGCCGCCACATAGAAACACATGATTTAAACCATGACAGAGAGGTGGGGGTATTCGTTATTTGGAAGCTTTTATAATATTTTGCATGAAGGAGCGTGTTTTCCAGGCAGCAGGGAAAATACAGCTCTCCTACCAAGCTAACATCCAACTCTTCCCCGACTACACTGCGGAGGTATCCAACAAGCGAGCATCATTTAAGAAGGTTAAATCTGACCTCTACAGAGCTGAAATAAGATTAAAACTAATCTACCCGGCAAGTCTCAAAATCACCCACAAAGTCTGGCCAAGTCGTGGATAGATATTTCAAGGAGGAAATGGCCAGCCCTCTCTGAATAAGATCCATATACACCATAAAGGGCCTACATTTCATTCCGTAACACAATGACTCAAACCTACATGGGATCTCCGCCTTGCCTGATTAATAATGAAACAGAACTTGGTAAAAACTGAACTGATTATGGCAAAGCAACCACGCTGATATTTTGTGTTTAATTTATTTAATTGTCTCTGCTTAATTTTGGGGGGGTCTTTAGTAGCCCACCTCCCCAATCTTGCGAATATAAACTTGATATTTCCATGGGAAACTGACGAACATAACCTACAAGGATTGATTGGGCTACAGCAGGGTTCCCAAATCTGGCACGCCAGAAATATTATTCGGCACCCCAAAGCCCCCAAAATGGATTATGGATATATATATATATATATATAATAATTTTAAAATCAGAGACTCGAGATGCAAAAAGTCCCAAATGCAAAATCTCAAGAAGGAAGTTACCCCACCTAAATAAAGCAAAAGTTCATTTTTAACTTCATTCATGAGGAGAGAGAATGCAGGAGACAGTCAACTAATAAAGCAGGCAGCGGACCATTTGGTGGTGCTGAAACGTAAAGGTGCAACCGTAGCACAAACAACAGGAGGCCTGGTGCAAAAGATCTAGCTAACTTGTTATTCAAGTGGCGCACGTCTTTAATCTACTTCCCCAGAGTCAATGGAACTAATGGATACCATTTTTATGTCTGCATGTCCAGTATGAAGGAAGTTACAAGTAGTTTGCCCAATGTTAACTAGTGTTAGCGCAATGACTGGAAGTCTATGGTATCTACGAAGCGAATCCTTTCAGTCAGGACTCAACACTGCTGACTATAAGTTGAGGTCCCACGTTCGGTAGCGTTAACCTTGCAGTTTGCCTGAGAACAGTGATGCAGGAAGACGGGGCTCAGGTCATGCTGAGGAAAGCTTAGAGAGCGCAGTAGCCATAGACTTCCAATAATTGACCTAATTATTATTATTATTATTATAATTAATTGCTAGTTAGCAATTACGCTAGCGCTAGTAGAAAATGTCCTTCAAACTGCACGCGGAGACATAAAAATGGTATCCACGAGTTCGTCTGACTGTGGGGAACTAGATAAGGGGCTTCATTACCAAAATCCCGAAGTATGCTTTTAAGACAAGGGGTGAATGGGTGGGTGTATAATGGATTTGAGATAATTAGCAACATGCGAACGTCTAGAAACCCAAAGGTTGCATGTTTGAATCTCATCCAAGGACAACTTTAGTATTTTAGCAACTTTGCAACTACTTACTACTTTTTAGCTACTTAGCATGTTAGCTAACCCTTCCCCTAACATTAACCCTTTAACCTATCTCCTAAACTTAACCCTAACCTTAACCCCTAGCCTAGCTAACGTTAGCTGCCTAGCTAACATTAGCATTAACCACCTAGCTAATGTTAGTGACAGCAAATTGTAATTCATAATAAATACATAATAAATACATCATAGGTTTTGCTAATTTGTAACATATCATACGAAATGATTGATGAATATTCACAAATTAATACATACAGTGCATTCGGAAAGTATTCAGACCCCTTGACTTTTTCCACATTTTGTTACCTTAGACTTATTCTAAAATGTATCACATTGTTTTTGTTCCTCATCAATCTACACACAATACCCCATAATGGCAAAGCAACAGGCTAGAGCTGCTGCTTTCAAGTTGGGGACACTAATACGGATTTTTATTTGCACTGACTCTCTTGCACTGTCTCTATGCACGCTCACTGGTCTCTACCCACACACTCAGACATACCACACACACACTCACACATACCACACACACACTCACACATACCACACACACATGCATAATGACGCCACACACACACTCACACATACCACACACACACATGCATAATGACGCCACACACACACTCACACATAGACACACTTTCACATATGCTGCTGCTTCTGTGTACATTATCTATCCTGATTGCCTAGTCACTTTTACAACTACCTATGTACATATTACTGCAATTACCTCAACTACCTCACACCCCTGCACATTGACTCGGTACCGGTACTCCTTGTACATAGTATTTTTATTGTTATTTTATTGTGTTAATATTTATTTTTTTGTGAATTTTTCTCACTTTTTAACTCTGGATTGATGGGAAAGGGCTCGTAAGTAAGCATTTCATGGTAAAGTCTACGCCTGTTCTATTTGGCGCATGTGACAAATAAAATGTGATATCTTACTAATATGCACTGTCTCCATTTATGTTTACTATACTACCTCTGAGTCCAGGTTGCAATACTAGGGCACCAACAGCTGGTCATTGGGGGAAAATACAATCTAGGCACACTTTTAATTAAACAAAGAGTAGGCTATCAACAAAGAGTTGTCTTGAATACAAAAAAAGGTAATGCAGTGGATGTATCTGAGACTAGAGATTAATTACAGATGCATTTCTTCCAATATTAAACAAGTCTAATGCTACACAATAACCAGGCTTCACTGTCTATTCTATACAAAGGATATTGGGACATAGGGCTGTTATAATTTGTAATGCTGTGTCATAAATAAGGTTCCTAAAAAAACATAGTAGTTTAGTAATGATTGTGTTGCCCATGCAAATGTTGACATTCCCTAACTTCTTTACACTAGTTGTATGAGTTGGGAGATTGTTGATCTCGCTCTCTTTCCATCTTGCTTTGGAGAGAGTGCCAACGAACTGTGAAGCAGAGAGAAGCTTAGAAGAAACCTAGAAATATTGAGATTTGATAACGGAACTTAGAAATGTAGAAAATAATGTTGTGAAGTATATACACTGAGTATACAAACACTGATCTTTCCATGACAGACTGACCAGGTGAATCCAGGTGAAAGCTTTGATCCCTTATTGATGTCACTTGTTAAATCCACTTCAATCAGTGTAGATGAAGGGGAGGAGCCAGGTTAAAGAAAGATTTTTAAGTCTTGAGACAATTGAGACATGGATTGTGTATGTGTGCCATTCAGAGGGTGAATGGGCTAGACAAAAAATGTAAGTGCCTTTGAACGGGGTATGGCAGTAGGTGCCAGGCTCACCGGTTTGAGTGTGTCAAAAACTACAAAGCTGAGTTTTTCACGCTCAACAGTTTCCTGTGTGCATCAAGAATGGTCCACCACCCAAAGGACATCCAGCCAACTTGACACAACTGTGGGAAGCATTGGAGTCAACATGGGCCAGCATCCCTGTGGAACGCTTTCGACACCTTGTAGAGTCCATGCCCCGAAAAATTGGGGGGAAAAGGGGGGTGCAAGTCAATATTGGGAAGGTGTTTGTAATATTTGGTATGCTCAGTGTATTTACAACTAAAGAAGAATCAAGTGGGCGGCAAGTAGCCTAGTGGTTAGAGTTTTGGGCCAGTAACCAGAAGGTCGCTGGTTTGAATACCCGAGCCGACAATGTGAAAAACCTGTCGATGTGTCCTTGAGCAAGGCACTTAAGCCAAATTTGCTCCAGGGGCGCCGTCCTACTATGGCTGACCATGTAGGTAGCTGGTTTTGATTACTGTATTGGATACAACTGTTTGTTGTGAATGAATGGCCATTATGGTTGTGATACAATGTTGTTGTGTATTGATATTGAACATAAAAAAAGAGAAAGAAAAAACGAATGTTTTCAATAATAGATCAACTTCAACTTCAATATCCCTGAGTCCTTGCAGTATTCTTCCTTCAGTAGATATTGCATGTTTTCCCTTGCTTTCCTAGATGGCACTGCTTTAGAAACCAGTCTCCTTTCAAACCTAAATAGACTGTGTGCACATCCTACATAGTAACTCTAAAGTAGTTCCTAGTGTGTTGCAATTGAATAGGAACCTACAACCAAATTTATGAAAAAATTGTAATTAATTCAACTAACAAAACATATGGTATATGCCCTATTTCCATTTGTACCAGTTACACAATGACATACTTTATCCGATTTATTGTGACTGGAGATTACAATATTTGGATGACATCTAATAAATAATAATAACAGCAGCGCGAGAGGATCCACACACACACACACCCTTCGGACTGTCTGCACCGCAAGCCACGCCAGTCTGTGTATTCTGCTTTTGTTCTTGCGGAGCGGCTGAGGTTCCTTCGCTTCCATTATCCACAGATCGATCGCGTTCATTTGCAAACGTAGGCATTTAAATAATAATTTAGCCTACAGAATAATCTCCTTGATTTATAGATATGTATTATACAATTGTTGATGCGTAGGCTACAGGCTAGCCTACACAAAGGAAATGTATCACCATAGAACACGATGTCCATGTTACAGGGAGGGACGTCGCCTACATTACAGTGTGTACGTGGAGTAGGCAACTTTAACATGTGCGCTACAGGATATGCAAACAAACAAACCCAATTCGAATATAGGCTATCTTACCTTGCCCAATCAACAGACACGCATACCTTTAAAAAAATCGACCATAAATAGCCTACCCATACAGTAAAGTTCACTGACTGTACACACACATCCACCGAACGCTACTCACCGTTCTCTCTCCTGATCGTGTTGCTTATAATATAATGAGGTGGATATAGCATTGATCAACTGTATAGCCTATCAGCAATAAAAAACATCGTCTATATCACCGATGATTTCCCATTCTGCACTGACCAAACATGGAATTGTGGTGCAGTTGTGCGTTGCGCCAGCGACCTATGCTGCATGAGTCCCCCGTGTTGTTTAGACGACACGCAAGCCACTGTACCAGACGCCGTGCGTGTTTTGCGTCTGTGAGCGTGTACGCGCGTACATGTCTGGTGTTGTAGGGTGGATGAGATACACGTTCTCAGTTAAGCACTGCAAGTTGTAGAAAATGAAAATAAAGATCAGGAAGCACAATTTCAATTAGGCTTGTATGCTTATATTTAAAGGTCCAATGCAGCCGTTATTATTTCAATATAAAATCATTTCTGGGCTCCCAAGTGGTGCAGCGGTCTAAGGCACTGCATCTCAGTGCTAGAGGCGTCACTAAAGACACCCTGGTTCGATTCCAGGCTGTATCACAACCGGCCGTGATTGGGAGTCCCATAGTGCGGTGCAAAATTGGCGTTGCGTCCGAGTTTGGCCTGTGTAGGCCGTCATTGTAAATAAGAGAAACGACGATTAAAAATATTTTTTCAAGGTTATTATTTGTTTTTCACACATATGGCTAAATTGGCCTAGCGTCTTCCGAGTTTGGCCGGTGTTGGCTGTCATTGTGGAAGAGAAACGAGGCCAATTTAGCCGTATGTGAGAAAAACAAATAATACACTTGGAAAAAATATTTTAAATAAGGTATTTAAAACATAAATACATAATACATAAATAAAACATAAATACCTTATTTACATAAGTATTCAGACCCTTTGCTATGAGACTCTAAATTGAGCTCAGGTGCATCCTGTTTCCATTGATCATCCTTAAGATGTTTGTACAACTTGTTTGGAATCCACCTGTGGTAAATTCAATTGGAAAGGCACACACCTGTCTAAATAAGGTCAGCGCAAAAACCAAGCCATGAGATCATAACAATGATTGGTGTTTAGGATGTTCAGGTGTTGGTCTATCTCCATAACAATGATTGGTGTTTAGGATGTTCAGGTGTTGGTCTATCTCCATAACAATGATTGGTGCTTAGGATGTTCAGGTGTTGGTCTATCTCCATAACAATGATTGGTGCTTAGGATGTTCAGGTGTTGGTCTATCTCCATAACAATGATTGGTGCTTAGGATGTTCAGGTGTTGGTCTATCTCCATAACAATGATTGGCGTTTAGGATGTTCAGGTGTTGGTCTATCTCCATAACAATGATTGGTGCTTAGGATGTTCAGGTGTTGGTCTATCTCCATAACAATGATTGGTGCTTAGGATGTTCAGGTGTTGGTCTATCTCCATAACAATGATTGGCGTTTAGGATGTTCAGGTGTTGGTCTATCTCTGTTACGTCCCCAGAGTTCTGGGTTCGTTTTAGAGTCAGACTTGGTCTGGTATTGTTTGTGTTTTTTCCCTATCAGGCAAGATGGCTGTTTGACTGTTCCAACGGCTGATTGGGAATTGGAACTCCGCCCACTCGTCAGTGGCTACAGCTGGCTGCTCTCTTTTAAAAGCCCAGTTTTTGGACTAGCTAGAGAGAGAGGTTTTGTTTTTTGCTGCTGCTGGTTGGTTTGTACCCTGTGTGGGGATTATGAAATAACAGTTACATTCAAATGTTTTGTTAGTCAACTGTTTTTGTGTGTGTTAAAACTATGTTGCGTTCCATTGTTTTAACAGGTAGCAACTTAGGTAACAAAATGTTTGTTTGTGGATCCTTGGGATCTTAATAATGTTGGGTTAATTATTATTTGTTCCTCTTTTGTTCACAGGGAATTGGGGAGTAGATTTAGAGCTACCCCGGGGTATACATCACCCGTAGGTATACTTCCTTGTCTAGAAACACCAGCTAGACCTGGGCGGACCACCAACTGTAAGTTTGGTTAGGGCGCCTAGACTGTGTGCCAGTGTAGGGATTGTATATTCTATTTGGGGCTGGGTTAGTACAGATTAGGGGTGGGGGAATTTTGTTTATTTCTTTGCTTTGGTCTGTCCAGCCCTCCCCTTTTCCCCAGAAAGTTATCATTATTACCGTGAGTAAATAAACTCTGTTTTGTACGGTAATTGGTGTTTGTGTCCTTTTATCACACCACGACTCCGTACCTCCCTTGTTGGCATCGGTGGGCCCGAGCAGTGGGTTGTCAGGCTCCCCTCCCTTTGGGAGCTAGAACGTAACAATCTCCATAACAATGATTGGTGTTTAGGATGTTCAGGTGTTGGTCTATCTCCATAACAATGATTGGTGTTTAGGATGTTCAGGTGTTGGTCTATCTCCATAACAATGATTGGGTACAAAAGGATTATAATAGAGTAGAACTGACCTGAACAGTCAGTTCCAGTGAGTTCTGTGGTTTTACAGTAGTGCCATTAGAGAAGGCAGCAGGGGCTGGTGTCTGAACTGTGAAACTTCAACATGATCCACACACACAGCTCACACCAAAGAGGCACTACAAGTTTATTTTTATTTTTTAAATAAGAGGCACTACACAATTTTCTTTTTGGAATAGCTTTTGTGAGGCATCGGCTATAAGGCTACAATCTTTTGGACAGATGTAGCCTAGATGTGATGTGTAATTCACATTTTTAATATGACCACTATCTCCCCATGTTTAGAAACATGCTGCTCTATATCCAGCATTGACCCCAATATCACCCAGTTTTAACATATTTTTTCGAGGTTATTATTTGTTTTTCACACATACGACTATGGTATGTGATTGACACAATAACATTTGGATTTATGATGGTGATTAATTTAGAGCATCACTGCGCAAATCTAATATCCTTGAAAATATAAACCCACTGAACCCGTTTACGACCAATGAGCAAAACGAAGGGCATGACCAGGGTAACTCTCTAGGAGACACGTCACTCAAACTACGACCCAGGGGCGAGCGGGAAATACAAATAATATAAGTAGCTAGAATTCACTTGCTAGCTAAATTCCACACGCTGTAAACTCCAAGGTAGTTGACGGAAAATGTATGAACTTTCCAGCATTTGTGTCGAATAGTAACGCTTCACCTCATAGCTAGCTTATTTTCCATTGGCAAATGCTTTCCAAAACACCTGCTAACCAGTACATTACTAGCTAGCTAAACTAGATTATATGAGTTTATTAGTCACAGGGTCGCAGATGTAATGGAAAAGGTATGGGTACAGTGCAATTCTAATGCTCTGAGCTCCAACAGTGTAGGTCAAAAAGTGAATGATACAATAGAATGTAGGGTGTAGAATGACCATAGGAACCCCCACCGGACAGGCGAGGTCATGGGTGGAACCAACCCCAGTACAGCCCCCAAAATCACAACTAGTGAGACTGGACTGGGTAATGAATGAGCTGCTTTAAAACAGTGTTAACCTTCCTGACCTGGGCCCTGTTTCAGAAAGCAGCTTTAACAACCTCTGAGTTTAAACCCGAACTCTGAGTTGACTAACCCTGAGCTGTCAAACTCAGAGTTTTCGGTATCAGAACAGGTGATAACAATTAGTTTGATCAACTCTGAGTTATGTTAACCCTGAGTAAAGCATGTGCATGAGGAGATAAAAAGCCCTCATCAATGGAATGCAGATAACATGATTCATCATGGCAACAGGAGAAAAAAGGTCTGGAACCTCCTAATTCTCACCAGTGGAGTTAGAAATATTAATGAATGTGTATGCACAATATGAGTATATATTTAAGAAAAAAAGCTATACAGTAGCAGCAGCAAAAGAATGTGAGCTGGCGTGGCAGAAAACCGCTGACGAGTCAATGAGTGAGTATTGGAAAAAAAAAAAAAAAGTTTTATCTCGAGTGTTCCACTTATTCAACATTTATATAATATATATATATATATATGTGTATGTGGGCGCGTGTGTAATATTTATGCAGGTGCAACCCAACAGGCACAAAACATACTTGGCAGCAACTGAAAAGATGGCCCTTAGTCAAAACAGTGGGTGACCTATTGCTGAAGGCATCTCTGGAGGAAGCTCATATGACCCAACCACCCCGCAGGACACAAGGGCCTACATAAGAGGTTAGTTATTCACATTAATGATATATGTACAATCGTGGCCAAAAGTTTTGAGAATGACACAAGTATTGGTCTCCACAAAGTTTGCTGCCTCAGTGTTGATGATGGCAATTTGCATATACTCCAGAATGTCATGTAGAGTGATCAGATGAATTGCAATTAATTGCAAAGTCTCTCTTTGCCATGAAAATGAACTTAATCCCCAAAAAACATTTCCACTGCATTTCAGCCCCGCCACAAAAGGACCAGCTGCCATCATGTCAGTGAATGTCTCGTTAACACAGGTGAGAGTGTTGACGAGGACAAGGCTGGAGATCAACACTGCAAATATTGACTCTTTGCATAAACTGAATGTCATTGTCAATGAAAGCCTTTGGGACACTTATGGAATACTTGTAATTATACATCAGTGTACCATAACTACTGACATAAAGACCTAAGAACACTGAAGCAGCAAACTTTGTGGAGACCAATACTTGTCATTCTCAAAACCTTTGGCCACGACTGTACATTCATCCTTTTGCCAGTGTTAGCTCAGTGACACCCACCCATCCATCTTAGACACAACTTGGCACATTGATTTTCTTGTAGCGTTACAATTCTTTTTTATTTTTGTTGTTCAGCATTGGCCAACGACTTACAATGAAACTAAGTAGACCTGGCACTGTGATCTTGTGTTCCTATAGCTCCTTGTGAAACAGCTATACAAGGTGTACTTAGAGAAACACATTGAACAATCTAATTTAGAAATGGACCACATACTGTAAGGCTGCAGATGCAAAAATAGAAATACAACTGCTGGAACATCAGTTAAAGGTGGGTGAGGTGCCCACAGGTGGCTGATTGGTCAGTCAGAAATTATGCTAGCATATTGTGTCTCTGACAGGGGAGGTGATTAGTCAATCAGAAATGATGCTAGCATATTGTGTCTGACAGGGGAGGTGATTAGTCAATCAGAAATGATGCTAGCATATTGTGTCTGACTGGGGAGGTGATGGGTCAATCAGAAATGATGCTAGCATATTGTGTCTCTGACTGGGGAGTTGATGGCATCATGAGGAAGGGAAATTATGTGGATATATTGAAGCAACATCTCAAGACATCAGTCAGGAAGTTAAAGCTTGGTTGCAAATGGGTCTTCCAAATGGACAATGACCCCAAAGTTGTGGCAAAATGGTTTAAGGACAACAAAGTCAAGGTATTGGAGTGGCCATCACAAAGCCCTGACCTCAATCCTATAGAACATTTGTGGACAGAACTGAAAAAGGGTGTGTGAGCAAGGAGGCCTACAAACCTGAGTCAGTTACCCCAGTTCTGTCAGGAGGAATGGGCCAAAATTCACCCAACTTATTGTGGGAAGCTTGTGGAAGGCTACCCAAAACGTTTGACCCAAGTTAAACAATTTAAAGGCAATGCTACCAAATACTAATTGAGTGTATGTAAACTTCTGACCCACTGAGAATGTGATGAAAGAGATAATAGCTTTAATAAATAATTCTCTCTACTATTATTCTGACATTTCACATTCTTAAAATAAAGTGGTGATCCTAACTGACCTAAGACAGGGAATTTTTACTAGGATTAAATTTCAGGAATTGTGAAAAACTGAGTTTAAATGTATTTGGCTAAGGTGTATGTAAACTTCCGACTTCAAGCGAGTGAGAACCATGAGCCTCCTAGGTTTTGAATTTAAGGCAATGTACCCAGAAGACTGAGTTAGCTGTCAACCAGTTACACCATGGTGCTACCATACAGAGTAGTGTTGAGGCTACTGTAGACCATTCCAAAATAGTCTGTTATCAGTTTATTATACTTATACAATTACACTTAGTATAATGTAATCTAAGGATAACTTTCTAAACTTAAAAACATCTACTAGGTCTACTTGGTGCTTGTAAAAGGTAACACACTCAATGATCAGTTCTATTTTTATTCATATTTTTTTACATTTTGTACATTGTGAAAAAACACACACAAAACCATAGAGTAGACTGGTCATAAGAAGAGCCAGAGGGACAGGAATCCAAGAGTACAACATCAAATAACTTAGTGATATGTCAGTAGCCTTAGGAGTCCGTATTTGCAGGGATAATCTTTTAACCACTTGAGGATAAATAACATATTTACTGTTAATAGGATGACTAGTATCTTCTGTGTGAGCATGTGCTGTACAGTGGGTTGTATTGTAAGTAAGCCCAAGGTCTAAAACCAGTTAGCATGCAGAATTCAGGAAACACATATATTGATACATTGACAACTGAAAGATGTGCCTGTGACAGCGGTGAATGGTAATTAAAGATCGGCACTTTGTGTGCTCACTTACAGGAAGGCAAAGATAAAATAAATAAAAAATGCAGGATCTCGGTTTTCCAAATATCAAAAACACTGTTTTTGTAAAGTCAGTAACAACCCTCCTCAGCATACAGACATCTTCATTCCCCCTCAGTTCCTATATAACTTTAAACATAGCATATTCTGCATTGCAGTAACTTAATATTCTCTAGAGAAGTGAAAGTAGTTGTTCAATCCAGGACTGGGTAGGTGAGAAGGGCACTGTAGTGAGGGGAATGGTACCATTCATGTGAGGTGGCAAAGAAGCAAGAGAACGGTACCAATGAGAAAAAAAAAAAAAGACAATGGTTTAGTTCTCCTTTGCTTAAAAGAAGTGCTGCTATGCAATACTGTACTGAATACATTCATTCAGAAAACCTACTAGCAGACAAATCTTACTCAGATCTACCTTCAGAAACCAATATCGGATACACAGCTTATACACAAACACAAACGCCTTGTCTTCATACAACCCAGTGTGCTCTGCATTCAAATAGTCAGTCTTGTGTTGGTATGACTGTCACCTGCCTCTTCTGACACTGACTTGTTCAGGTATGTTAAACTTCCTCTTAACCTCCACATTAGACATTTACCGATGTCTGAGGACGTTTCTGATGGATCTCACAGGTTGGTAGTAAACTGGTCTTTCAGTCACTGGACTTTTAGCCATCAGAACATCAGGGCTAGGTGATTATTTGGGGAATTTCTCTCAGTAGTGAGAATGCAAGGCACTAAAGAGTTCTGCAAGTTTTTACTGTTACTGTGTGGGAGTGGGTTATAACAAGACACATAGTACTCTATGAAGAGCATTTTGTGAAAGCATCATTTTATATGAAGCATTTACCGTGTGTGTATGTATGCATGGAAGTATGTATGTATACACATACATACACACACACACACACAATTGAAGTCGGTAGTTTACATACATACACATACAACCACTCCACAGATTTCATGTTAACAAACTATAGTTTTGGCAAGTCAGTTAGGACAGCTACTTTGTGCATGACAAGTAAATCTTCCAACAATTGTTTACAGACAGATTATTTCACTTATAATTCACTACATCACAATTCCAGTGGGTCAGAAGTTTATATACACTAAGTTGACTGTGCCTTTGAACAGTTTGGAAAATTCATGGCATGGCTTTAGAAGCTTCTGATAGGCTAATTGACATAATTTGAGTCAATTGGAGGTGTACCTGTGGATGTATTTCAAGGCCTACCTTCAAACTCAGTGCCTCCTTGCTCAACATCATGGGAAAATCAAAATAAATCAGCCAAGACTTCAGAAAATACATTGGTGACCTCCACAAGTCTGGTTCATCCTTGGGAGCAATTTCTAAAATGCCTGAAGGTACCACGTTCATCTGTACAAACAATAGTACGCAAGTATAAACACCATGGGACCACGCAACCGTCAGGAAGTGAACGTGCTTTGGTGCGAAAAGTGCAAATCAATCCCAGAACAACAGCAAAGGACCTTGTGAAGATGCTGGAGGAAACAGGTACAAAAGTATCTATACCCACAGTAAAACAAGTCCTATATCGACATAACCTGAAAGGCCGCTCAGCAAGGAGCCACTGCTCCAAAACCGCCATAAAAAAGCCAGACTACGCTTTGCAACTGCACATGGGGACAAAGATCGTACTTTTTGGAGAAATGTCCTCTGGTCTGATGAAACAAAAATAGAACTGTTTGGCCATAATGACCATTGTTTAGTTTGGAGGACAAAGGGGGAGACTTGCAAGCCAAAGAACACCATCCCAATCGTGAAGCACGGGGGTGGCAGCATCATGTTGTGGGGGTTCTTTGCTGTAGGAGGGACTGGTGCACTTCACAAAATAGATGGCATCATGAGGAAGGAAAATGATGTGGATATATTGAAGCAAAATCTCAAGACATCAGCCAGGAAGTTAAAGCTTGGTCGCCAATGGTTCTTCCAAATGGACAATGACCCCAAGCATACTTCCAAAGTTGTGGCAAAATGGCTTAAGGACAACAAAGTCAAGGTATTGGAGTGGCCATCACAAAGCCCTGACCTCAATCCTATAGAAAATGTGTGGGCAGAACTGAAAAAGCGAGCAAGAAGGCCTACAAACCTGACCCAGTTACACCAGTTCTGTCAGGAGGAATGGGCCAAAATTCACCCAACTTATTGTGGGAAGCTTGTGGAAGGCTACCCAAAATGTTTGACCCAAGTTAAATAATTTAAAGGCAATGCTACCAAATACTAATTGAGTGTATGTAAACTTCTGACCCACTGGGAATGTGATGAAAGAAATAAAAGCTGAAATAAAATCACTCTACTATTATTCTGACATTTCACATTCTTAAAATAAAGTGGTGATCCTAACTGACCTAACTTCTACTAGGATTAAATGTCAGGAATTGTGAAAAACTGAGTTTAAATGTATTTGGCTAAGGTGTATGTAAACTTTCAACTTCAACTAATATATATATATATATATATATATATATATATATATGCGCACAATAAAACAAGATCAAATTACAGGTTAGTGTATGATAATAGCAGAAGCACATAAATACTCCCCTGTGTTAGAGTACAATACTAATAATAATAACCCTGCAATTGCACTTTTATATTCCTTTAATTACTGTGAAACATCCAAATCTGATCGCTGAACAGGTCGATAAAGAACACCTCTTTTGTATTTTTATTTAAAATATACACATAAAACAAACCACAGAAAGAGAACCCCAGACAATTTGTCATGATTCTGAAAGATGATGACAACTGGAAATAACGTTAGAGACATTTTTGTTGACATTGCCTAGAGGTCTGTGTGTGAACATCATGCACCGTTCACTCGCTAGATTACCCTCTGCCTCAAGAATGTAATGCCTTTCTAACAGAACCGTACCGTGGACCATAGCCTTGCTTATCAGAGTCTGACTACAGTACACCAGGTGGTGAGGTGTGAGACAACTGACTGACACAGTAGATAAGATCCAAAACCAAATGATCACAGTAGCTGAAGCCAACAACTCAAACCACTGAGCCTAACCAGTCGCTGAAGAGTAAACCAAAATCACTCATGGATACAGTCACTTCAGGCTAAATCCAAAGCCTGGACAAGACAGGTGAAGTAGTTATTGATAAACTATCTACAGACAGGTCCGTTACTTAGCTCACACTAACGTTAGGGGATGGTCTCAAGAAACTAACACACCCAGTCAGGCATAACATCACATCATACCAGCTCAGAGGGACAGATAGAGTCAAATATAACCATAACTTAGGACAATAAATATCTCTATATACAAAGATGATGTGTACATGTGTTTGGGGGTTTAAGGCCACTCTTACACAGGGGGCTCACTTGTTTCCTCACATTGCTATTACTGCATCTTACTGTATGGCGATCAAATTAGTAACACTAGCCAAACACTATCCACTATAACCCTACCTAACCAACTTCCATTCACCATCTTTCTCTCATTCCATCTCTTCCCTCCTCTACATATCTCTCTCTCTCTCCTTTCCTTATACTTGTTACCCACAATTCATCTGTTTCTCACCAAGACAGCTTCCCATACCATTCAACGCCTCAATCTCAGCCAATGACAGTAGTGCTAGGAGTTGCATGCGTCTGTGTTTGCAGGGTTTCGCTCCATCTGCTAACTCTGTCCTAGGTAAGCTTAAGGCCAGTTACAGTCAAGACGTGATTAAGAGTTCCCCCTCCCTAACCTCCTCTTTAAGGGAATGATGAGATCACAATAGTGCTTTCAACAGATGTCTTTGGCCGTTGCCAGTTGTGCCCTTGGGTCCATAGCTTTCATTGGACAAACCCAAATGTCAATCACAGCCCGCTTCCACAGCCATTGGCAGAAAAGACTGGGCCCTGGTAAGGGTGAAGGTGTGATTGTGTGCTGTGGGTATGTATTGCACTCTCTCTCCAACTGACAGACGTCACTCTCTGTCTGACAGGACTGAACTACAGCCTCCTCTCCTCAGTTTTCATTTCATCCTCTTTATTCCACCTCACCAATTAGCGAAACAGAACAAAACGTCCGATAGTAGTTGTCCTCCTATGGCTCTCTTCCTCCCGGCCCTCAGTCCCTCTCAGCCCCGCCTGACTAACCCAGGTCTAGGGCTGCAGACTGGGCTACGTGGGCCTCAGGTTGGGACCGCCAGGGTTGCTGACAGGTTTCTGGGTGGCTCCCATGTGGAAGGCCTGCTGCAGGGGGGCTGAGGCTGCGGAAGGGGCCTGGGGCTGGTACTGGGCCAGCGGCTGGGTGGGGGCCAAGAGACCCACCTGACAGGGTCCTGCCCACTGGGGGGCGCTGTAGGGGGCTGTGCTATAGCCAAAGCCCTGGGAAGGGGGGCCTAGAGTGCCCTGACGCTGGCAGAGTGGGATGGAGGGGTTAGTGGTGATGGGGAGGTGGGCACCTGCCAGGGTGGTAGAGGTGGTGGAGGGGAGGGTGGGGCAGAGGTGGCTGGGGGCAGAAAACTTTCGGCTCATGTTGGCTTGTGGAGGGATCTGTAGTTAGGGAGAGGGAAGGAAGAAGACAAGGGGAAGTTACAGCTCGGTTTAGTTACATTAGCACACGACCTGTTCAGAACCTAAACTGAGAGAGAAAAAGGGTAATAATTATGTAAAATATATCTAAAAACTAACTAGATTGACAGATTATTGAGATGCACTGGTCTTTAGACACAGTAGTGTGGCCTTACGTCATGTCCGGGTCCCTGGGCTGTCCCCTTGGGTCCTTTCTTGCCCTGAGAGAGGCTGATGGCGTCTCGGGCCCAGTTGTCAACGAGCTGGTGCAGGTCGTCTGTGAACATGCCCTTTCGGCTCTGTGTTAGGGCCGGGACTGTGTTAGGGCCTGACGGCTGGGACTGGCTGGTGTTCACTCCACTGTCTGAACTGGTCCCACTCACTCCTGCAAGGAACACAGAGACGAGTTCAACCTGGGAAGCCAACTAATTTCTCAATCAAGTTCGGCTTCTCTTCTGGAGAGTCATCTCTTGGTTTGAGGAATATGGCTTAGGTTTTCCTTTCTAAAACATGTAGTGAAGGAGCATAGACAATAGGAAAACAGCTCTTGTCTCTTACCCATGGTGGAAGTCCGGCTGCCTGACTCAGAGATCCCTGTAGTCGGGGGAGACGTCTGCTTAGGGGGGGAAGCTGGGGGGCTCTGACCTGTGACTGGGGCTCCTAAACACACACCAACATCAACCAGAGAGTTGAGAGGAGAGAAACTGATCACAATACATTTACACACTTTCTAAACTAGCAACCTCTACCCTTGGATATCATCTAATTAGTTGTTTCTTGCAGTCGTGTTCATTTCCATTCAGCAGTGCATAGACAGACCAATCATAACTCTGGTTACCCGAGTGCAGGGGGCTGGCCTGGGCGCTGCTGCGGGCTGATTTGCTGGCCTTGGTCTTGGGCCTGCGTCGGCCCCCGGCCATAGCGGGGGAGAGGACAGCTGAAGGAGGAAGTTTACCCAGCCTGGTGAACAGAGCATCTATCTCCTCCTTCTGACGTGAGTGGAGGGTCTGGATCTCTATCATATGTCTGTGGAGGGGAGGAGAAGGGGAGGGCAGAGTGGGAGGCAGGGTTGTAACTAGGGCTGGCACAATTACTGTGTGGTTATGAATTAATTTTATTTGACCTTTACTTAACCAGGTAGGCCAGTTGAGAACAAGTTCTCATGTACAACTGCGACCTGGCCATGAAGAGCATCGTTCAAATAAATTGACCTTAATAACAATTTTTTTTATTTTGACGGGACAGCCGGGCATTCATGCGGTTGAGTCATTTTCTGTTGTAACATGCACTCTTAATGTGATGAAACCTTGTTGCTCCTTGCTGAAAGAAGCAAGTTGTTGGAGCAAATAACTGTTTATTTCTTTTTTTGCTATTCTAACGGTCATTACAGAGGCCTCATTTGGCCAATTACCGTAATCCAAAATGTCATGACCATCACATCCCTAGGTGTAACAAGAAATACAGTACAACAGTCCCCACTCTCCTTTAAACCTTCACTGATGCAAGTGACCCAGTTACATGTAAAAATAAGGGAAATATAGCAAACAGGTCATATTTTACATTGACATTTCAGTCATTTAGCAGACGGTTAGTTACAGCTAGTTAGTGCAGACATGTTCATACTTTTTTCGTACTGGTCCCCTGTGGGAATTGAACCCACAACCCTGGTGTTGCAAGCGCCATGCTCTACCATCTGAGCTACACGGGACTATCTTGGACTAAATCTTGGAGGAGTGAAGGTAACATACTTCTCTCGGAGGCAGGTGACTTCCCTCTGGAAGGCCTCGTCCTCTGGCCCAGAGTCGTCCTCGTTGTCGCTGGTCATGTAATGGTTAAATGAACCACTGTTCACGCCGGGGGCGGAGTTACGAGGGTCAGAGGTCGCAGAGGAAGGGCCGTTCTGATGGGAGTGGCTAGACCCCTGAGGGGCCGTGGGATTCACTGCGGCTGGCATCACTGAGAAACGGCCCACCTTCGAGACAGAGTTAGGACTGGGGCCAGTGCTGGCACTGGTAGACACCTGGAAGCGTCCGATGGTGGTGGGCTGTGTTAGGACAGAAGAGAGCTCATCTACGGATTCTCCTCTCTGGACCCCTTTGGAGAGGAGGGAGGAGGAGCGGTGGAGGGTGTTCTCCGGGCTGGAGAGGGAGGAAGAGGAGGAGGAGGAAGAAGAAGAGGAGGATGAGGAGGGGGTGAGAGAGGAAGAGGAGGCGATGTTGGAGGGGTCAGGAGTGCTGCAGGCGCTAGCGTCTGCTGCAACGGAGACCTGGAAGCGTCCCAGTTTAATGACCCTTGTGGAGGGCGGGGCTGCCCCACTGCTCCCTGAGATGGTCTCTGGGCTCAGAGCTCTCCTCAGCTGGCCATCCAGACTAGGCTGCTGGGACTGGACACACACACAAACGAGACATGTCAGTAACAAACATACCAACACAACTCACTCAGAAAGTACCACTCAAAATAACTCACCACTACTAACACAACTATCATGACTCAAACCTAACAACTAATGTAGATCAAATGACACAACGATAGTAAACGCACATCTACAAAACCCCCAACTTTACACAACTTCTCAAAGGGACAAGTTCTGAAAAGAGAACTCACCTGGTTTGGTCCTGGGAATGGAGGCAGTTGCTCAGAGCCACCAGTATACACCTGACACACACAGGAAGATTTCATTATTATCATCAATGTGGGAGAAAATCATACTCAAGTTACAACTGAGGAAAGAGTAGAGGCGGAAAAGAATTTAGTACAAATACTGTATCTTAGTCACTAGACAATCATAGAGTTTCCTCCATTGTACCTGTGCACTGGTGGCTTGACCAGGCTTGGCTGGAGGTGTCTGTGCATGTCCCCCTGGTGTGAGGCCCTGTCCTGGGGTCGAGGTGGGGCCCTGGGCTCCCTGTCCCCCGGCGGTGAGAGACAGATGGGAAGGGGGCACCAGGGCCACCCCGGGGGGAGGGGAGATGGTCCCTGTGGGGGGAGAGGTGGTCTCAGTGTTGCCAGTGTCCGCTGAGGAGGTGTCCTTGAAGAGGGAGCGCAGCTTCTTATCCAAGGCATGGATGTCATCTATACCAGGGACCTTGGACTGGGACTCTCCCCCATCTGGGTCCCCTGGCTGGGGCTGGGACGGTTGTGAGGGCAGGGTAGAGGGTGGAAGTTGGGTGGGGGCCATTGCAGGCTGTGCCACAGGGACAGAGGCAGGGCTAGGCTGAGACTGGGAGGAGGTGGGCTGAGTAACATGTATGGACTCTGGGATAGGCTGAATAGGAACAAGGTCAGCTGCAGGGTGCTCCTCTGAGCTGGTCACAGTCCCAGAGATACTAGGTGGAGCTCCAGAAATAGGGGGGAAAGGGGCAGAGCTGCTGTCCAGCTGGGGGGTAGCCGCTGGGGTGAGAGAGGCCGGGGTTGCCTGGGGAGCAGCTGGAGGAGGGGATGTGCTTGAGGCAGGGGTAGGCTGAGACCGGGAGGCTTGGTAGCCAGGCTGGGGGTGTGGGGTGGGATCAGTGGTAACAGGTGCAGGGGCTGGAACTGGGGTTGGAGACACCCTACCGGTGGCAACTTGGCATGTGGAGGGAGGAAGAGTGGAGGCCCTAGAGGGGATGACAGAGACAGGAGGCAGGGTGGAGAAGCTGGTGTTGGTGGGGGCTGTAGCCTCTGGGGGAGCCAAGGTTTGGGGAGGGTGGGAGAGAGGGGAGGCTGGGCGCAGGGAGGAGGGGACTATGCTGGGGTCTGGCTCGGCTGGGTGGCCCATGGTGGCTCGTCTCTCCCCATTCGTCTGCCTTATCTCAGTGAAGGCCTGCTGGAGGCGGCCTGAGGGGGCAGACAGGGACAGGCCCAGACTCACTGGGGCAGAAGGGGGAACACAGAGAGAGGAGTCACTTACATAAATTACTTGTTGTAAGTGTACAGGTTATCATCATGACTTCAAACATACTAACTTTGCAAGACTCTTCCACCTCATGTATTGACCCTGTACCTACAGCATTTTTTAAGCGGGTGTTTTGTTTTGTCTTGAACATTATAAATACATCACTTCAAACAGGCATCTTCCCAGATGCCTTCAAAACAGCTGTTAAACCCTTACTAAAGAAACCCAACTTAGATGGTAATGCACTGACCAACAATAGGCCCATATCCAACCTTCCGTTCATTAGTAAAATACTTGAAAAGAGTTTCAGTGAAAATAATATCCTGGAGGAATTTCAGTCAGGCTTTAGAACATACCACAGCTCTGAAACTGCTCTTACTAAAATAATCAGCGACCTCAGACTAAACTCTGATGGAAATAAGGTCTCAATTCTTATCCTTTTAGACCTGAGAGCAGCATTTGATACGATTGGCCATGATATCCTAATCAATCGTCTTGAAAAGTTGGTTGGTCTTTCTGACTTTGTGTTACACTGGTTCAAAACATACATCAAAAGGGATAAAGTTTTACGTCAGTCTTGGAGATCATGTGTCTGAGAAACATGACAACTGCTTTGGGGTTGCACTTGGCCACATCATTAGAAAGCACAATGTATGTTTCCATAGTTATGCTGAACCAAATGATACTGCAGCTATAAACTCCATTACTACCTGTCTATTAGCAATAAATCAATGGATGAACAATAATTTCTTAAAGTTAAACAAGGACAAAACTGAAATTCTGCTAGTTGGCTGAGGGAATGAACTCCCTGGATTAAATCTGAGGTTACAAATCTTGGTGTTATCTTAGATTCAGATCTAAGCTTCAGGTCCCACATTAACAAGGTGACGAAAACATTGTTTTGCCACCTTAGGAACATCGCTAAAGTATGACCATTTATAAATCACAAAGATGCTGAAAACATTATCCATGCCTTTATTTCTAGCCGACTTGATTACAGTAATGCACTTCTTACTGGCCTCCCGAAAAAAACCACTGAGAGAATTCAGCTCATTCAAAACTCTGCAGCTCGGCTATTAAGTAGAACCAAGAGGAGAGAGCACATTAGTCCAGTTTTAGCTGCTCTGCACTGGCTTCCTGTAACATTTAGAATTTACTTTAAGGTCCTCCACCTTATATACAAAGCCCTTAATGGACTAGGACCAAGCTACATTGCCAACTCCCTTGTTAAATATTTGCCCTTAAGAACACTGCGATCATCTACTGCTGGTTTATTGGCGGTTCCAAGCAATAGCCAAAAGAAAATGGGGGATGCAGCCTTTGTCAATTACGCCCCAAAGCTATGGAACACACTACCGATAGATATCAGGGAAGCCTTTGTCAATTACGCCCCAAAGCTATGGAACACACTACCGATAGATATGAGGGAAGCCTTTGTCAATTACGCCCCAAAGCTATGGAACACACTACCGATAGATATCAGGGAAGCCTTTGTCAATTACGCCCCAAAGCTATGGAACACACTACCGATAGATATGAGGGAAGCCTTTGTCAATTACGCCCCAAAGCTATGGAACACACTACCGATAGATATGAGGGAAGCCTTTGTCAATTACGCCCCAAAGCTATGGAACACACTACCGATAGATATCAGGGAAGCCTTTGTCAATTACGCCCCAAAGCTATGGAACACACTACCGATAGATATGAGGGTAGCCTTTGTCAATTACGCCCCAAAGCTATGGAACACACTACCGATAGATATCAGGGTAGCCTTTGTCAATTACGCCCCAAAGCTATGGAACACACTACCGATAGATATCAGGGAAGCCTTTGTCAATTACGCCCTAAAGCTATGGAACACACTACCGATAGATATCAGGGTAGCCTTTGTCAATTACGCCCCAAAGCTATGGAACACACTACCGATAGATATCAGGGAAGCCTTTGTCAATTACGCCCCAAAGCTATGGAACACACTACCGATAGATATCAGGGAAGCCTTTGTCAATTACGCCCCAAAGCTATGGAACACAATACCGATAGATATCAGGGAAGCCTTTGTCAATTACGCCCCAAAGCTATGGAACACACTACCGATAGATATCAGGGTAGCCAGCTCGCAAAGTATTTTTAAAAGAAAGCTCTTCACTTTAGCCTTTAACTAACTAGCTATGACTTTCCTGATGCAGGCCTGAAATTCCTTTTTGTACTTTGTCTTGCGCTTATACACTGCAGCGCCTTTTTAAATGTTGTATTTTACATTTATTTTAATTTACACCTTTCATTTTAAGCGACTTACTATGTTGTGCATTCCTTCTTTTCCCACCTCATTATTCTCTCCCCCTCCTCCTCTAAATCCTCCTTTTTATGTGAGTATTGTGAAGCACTCGATGCTTGTAATTTCTGTATTGGAAAGCACTTTGAGCTGCATTTCTTGTATGAAAGGTGCTATATAAATAAAGTTATAATAATATAAAATATATTATTATTAGTATATGCATCAAGAATGCTTTAGAGTTCTCAAATATTCCAAGGTTGGAAGAGGGGCACATTTGGAACACAGTTCTAACATCCTATGAGTTCTAGTTACACTAAATGATTCCAATCCCTCTCACCTTGAGGGGGCTCATCACCAAACGAGGTGTTAGCAGAGGGAGGGCCGAAGAACTGCTCCCTCAGACGTGACTCTGGGACAGGGCTGACGATGAACCTCCGGCCTGCAGAGTGGACTACCTGAGCTGCAACGCTGGGAGGAACACCTGGGGTGCAATGGGTTAGAGGTGAAGGGTCAATGGGTGAGAAGGTGGAGCTCAGACAATCATTTTTCAGTAGAGATAGCTGTTTACCAGGCAGATGAGTGGGCATGTCAGGCTGCTGTGAGGGGTCATCCATCACAATCTGTGGAGAGAGGACAACACCATGTCAACTAAAGGCTGCCCAGGAGTTAGTGGGTGCGTACGGTAGTGAGGATGAAGGATGAAGTGCTGCTGTGTATTTTTGGAGTATGCTACCTGTGTAAAGGGTGGTTGAGCGTAGCCTTCCTTCATGCCCCCTCTATCGTCCGCCATTTCGATGACCTCACGGACCTGCTCGATGAAAGACTCACGTTCGCTCTCCAGGATAAACTCACTCTGCACCTGAGAGAAAGACAGGTATTGAACTACAATACCCACAAACCATGGCCATTTAATCCACATAGACCTGTGGAGCTACAAAAATACTTTTGACTACAGAGCCATGGGGAAACACATTTGATCAAGATCAATACAATCCAGATCGGTGATTTTGAGTTTGCTATCATTACCATGATCTGTGCAATCTCCTCTGGGTTATCTCCATCCAGGTCAAACTTAAAGGTGACCATCTTCCTGTTGTGGGTCTCTAGCTGGCACTCTGCCACCCTGTCTCCCATGTTGGAGATCTGAAACAGACACACAGCGATTAGTTCATGCTTCCTGCCATCCAGGACCTCTATACTAGGCGTGTCAGAGGAAGGCCCCAAAACATTTTCAAAGACTCCAGCCACATATTACATTGTAATTTAGCAGATGCTCTTATCCAGGTCGACTTACAGTAGTGAGTGCATATATTTGAATTGAACCCACAACGATCGCGCTGAAAGCTCCATGCTCTACCAACTGAGCTACACGGGACCAACTTCCAGCCATCCTAGTCATAGACTGTTGTCTCTGCTACCGCACGGCAAGCGGTACTGGAGTGCCAAGTCTTACAGTTACAGTTCATAAAAGAAAATCAGTCAATTGAAATAAATGCATGAATCTATGGATATCAGATGACTGGGAATACAGATATGTATCCTTTGGTCACACACACACACATATATATATATATATACACACACACACACACACACACACACACACATATATATATATTATATACACACACACACACACACACACACATATATATATATATATATATACACATATATATACACACATATATATACATACACATACATACATATATATATATACACATATATATACACACACACATATACATATATATATATATATATATATATATATATATATATACACACACACACACACACACACACACACACACACACACACACACACACACACACACACACACACACACACACACACATATATACACACACATATATAAAACATTTGTTGGGTTGTGAATCAGAAAACCAGTCAGTATCTGGTGTGATCACCATTTGCCTCATGCAGCGTAACACATCTCCTTCGCATAGAGTTAAAAAGGCTGTTGATTGTGGCCTGTGGAATGTTGTCCCACTCCTCTTCAATGACTGTGCGAAGTTGCTGGATATTGGCGGAAACTAGAACACGCTGTCGTACATGTCAATCCAGAGCATCCCAAACATGCTTAATGGGTGACATATCCTGTGAGAATGCAGGCCATGGAAGAACTGGGGCAATTTCAACTTCCAGGAATTGTGTGCAGATCCTTGCGACATGGGGCCGTGCATTATCATGCTGAAACATGAGGTGATGGCAGCAGATGAATGGCACAACAATGGGCCTCAGGATCTCGTCTCAGTATCTCTGTGCATTCAAATTGCCATTGATAAAATGCAACTGTGTTCATTGTCCATAGCTTATTCTGGCCCATACCATAACCCCACCATGTGGGGCCCTGTTTACAACGTTGACATCAACACACTGCTCGCCCACACAACTCCATGCACATAGTCTGCAGTTGAGACCGGTTGGAAGTACCGCCAAATTCTCTAAAATGACGTTGGAGGCGGCTTATGGTAGAGAAACTAACATTAAATTATCTGGCAACAGCTCTGGTGAGCATTCCTGCAGTCAGCGTGACAATTGCACACTTCCTCAAAACTTCAGACATTTGTTGTGTGACAAAACTGCACATTTTAGAGTGAGCTTTTATTGTCCCCAGCACAAAGTGCACCTGTGTAATGATCATGCCATTTAATAATCTTCTTGATATTCCACACCAGTCAGGTGGATGGATTATCTTGACAAAGGAAAAATGCTCACTAACAGGGTTGTAAACAAATTTGTACGCAACATTTGAGAGAAACAAGCTTTTTGTGCGTATGGAACATTTCAGGGATCTTTTATTTCACCTCATGAAACCAACACTTTACATGTTGCGTTTATATTTTTGTAAAGTGTCCAACTCGACATCTGTAGACACAGAGAGGGGATGAGAGGCCAACATAGGGTTGCAAAATTCCTGTAACTTTCCCAAAATTCACAGGTTTCACTGGAACCCTGGTTGGAAGATTCCCAGTGTGAGTAGGGAATAAGCAGGAATAAGCAGGAATAAGCAGGAATAAGCAGGAATAAGTAGGAATTTTGAAAATCTCCAACCAGCATTTTGAGAAAACCTTCTCAACATACCCAGGTTTTACTGGAAATTTGGCAAACAAAGGGGCCGAGGAGATAGTTGCCATGTGGGAGAATACAGACAGTGAGTTAAGGTGAAAGCGACCGTGTGACTCATACATTGAGGACGTTGAGCTTGGCCTTGGCGGTCTTCTCATGCCGAGAGCGGCTGCGTACGGAACGCCGCTGGTGCCGCTTGATCATGGAGCGCCCCTCGTGTCTACCGCCCGACGCCCCTTCATAGCCGTCACTCAGACCTGACGCTGCGTCCGACAGACAACTGGGAGATAGAGATGGAGAGAGGTGGGGGGGGGAGAGAGAAAGGAGGCATAGGAGGACATCACAATGAGGGCTGTTTCATATAAAGTAATTTTAAAAGAACTTATTGAGTAGCAGAAAAGGCTTTCTGGTCTGAGCTAGGTCTAGGGCTGTTGTGGAGAGAAGATGTGATGATTTACCTCTCCACAGACTGAGGGACCAGTGTTGTCGGTCCTGCTGCCTGCTCTGCTGGCACCGGCTGGGATACACTCACAGAGGCCTGAAACATCGTCACACACACACGGTTCAGTAAAAGGAGCTTTACAACCATTTCATGTCAGGCATGAAAGCAAGGGACATCTACTTTGTGCATGACACGTAATTCTTCCAACAATTGTTTACAGACAGATTATTTCACTTATAATTCACTATATCACAATTCCAGTGGGTCAGAAGTTTACATACACTAAGTTGACTGTGCCTTTGAACAGCTTGGAAAATTCCAGAAAATGAAGCTTCTGTCTTTAGAAGCTTCTGATAGGCTAATTTACATAATTTGAGTCAATTGGAGGTGTACCTGATGAAAGTGGTATCTTCCTAAATTGTGGCAGATGAAAGTGGTATCTTCAGGCGATTGGAAATTGCTCCCAAGGGTGAACCAGACTTGTCGAGGTCTACATTTGTTTTTCTGAGTGATTTCTAGGGATGCACCGATCGATCGGCAAGAGATCGGAATCGGCCGATTTCCACTCAAAATACGAGATCGGTGGTAGTCCAATTTTCCTTTCGAATGGCCGATACAGACAAACTATCTTTGACGTAAAATACGTGAGCCAAGAGTTGATTTGCGCCAGTAAAGTTGTCAATAAAATGGCTTTCAATTCACCACAAATGTTGAGTTTATCTGGAATAAAAATGTATCTTTAATGAATAATATACATATTAAAAGTATTTAAAAAATTGTCAATTGGTATCGGCCTAAAAGAAAGTGATCGGTGCATCCTTACTGATTTATTTTGATGTTCCCATGATGAGTAAAGAGGCACTGAGTTTGAAGGTGGGCCTTGAAATATATATATATTTTTTTTAACCTTTATTTTACTAGGCAAGTCAGTTAAGAACAAATTCTTATTTTCAACAACAGCCTAGGAACAGTGGGTTAACTGCCTTGTTCAGGGGCAGAACGACAGATTTTTACCTAGTCAGCTCGGGGATTCGATCCAGCAACCTTTCGGTTATGGGCCCAACACTCTAACCACTGGGCTACCTGCCACATCCACAGGTACACCTCCAATTGACTCAAATTATGCCAATTAGCCTATCAGAAGCTTCTAAGCCATTACATAATTTTCTGGAATTTTCCAAGCTGTTTAAAGTCAGTCAACTTAGTGTATGTAAACTTCTGATATATACTGTATTCACACATACATACACAGTTGTGGCCAAAAGGTTTTGAGAATGACACAAGTATTGGTCTCCACAAAGTTTGCTGCTTCAGTGTTCTTAGATCTTTATGTCAGCAGTTACTATGGTAAACTGAAGTATAATTACAAGTATTCCATAAGGGTCTAAGGCTTTCATTGACAATGACATTCAGTTTATGTAAAGAGTCAATATTTGCAGTGCTGACCCTTCTTTTTCAAGACCTCTGCAATCCGCCCTTGCATGCTGTCAATTAACTTCTGGGCCACATCCTGACTGATGGCAGGCCATTCTTGCATAATCAATGCTTGGAGTTTGTCAGAAGTTGTGGGTTTTTGTTTGTCCACCCGCCTCTTGAGGATCGACCACAAGTTGTCAATGGGATTAAGGTCTGGGGAGTTTCCTGGCCATGGACCCAAAATGTCGATGTTTTGTTCCCCGAGCCACTTAGTTATCACTTTTGCCTTATGGCAAGGTGCTCCATCATGCTGGAAAAGGCATTGGTCGTCACCAAACTGTTCTTGGATGGTTGGGAGAAGTCTCTCTCGGAGGATGTGTTGGTACCATTCTTTATTCAAGGCTGTGTTCTTAGGTAAAATTGTGAGTGAGCCCACTCCCTTGGCTGAGAAGCAACCCCACACATTAATGGTCTCAGGATGCTTTACTGTTGGCATGACACAGGACTGATGGTAGCGCTCACCTTGTCTTCTCCGGACAAGGTGTTTTCAGGATGGCCCAAACAATCGGAAAGGGGATTCATCAGAGATAATGACTCTACCCCAGTCCTCAGCAGTCCAATCCCTGTACCTTTTGCAGAAAATCAGTCTGTCCCTGATGTTTTTCCTGGAGAGAAGTGGCTTCTTTGCTGCCCTTCTTGACACCAGGCCATCCTCCAAAAGTCTTTGCCTCACTGTGCATGCAGATGCACTCACACCTGCCTGCTGCCATTCCTGAGCAAGCTCTTCACTGGTGGTGCCCCGATCCCGCAGCTGAATCAACTTTAGGAGATGGTCCTGGCGCTTGCTGGACTTTCTTGGGCGCCCTGACGCCTTTTCTTCACAACAATTGAACCTCTCTCCTTGAAGTTCTTGATGATCCGATAAATGGTTGATTTAGGTGCAATCTTACCAGCAGCAATATCCTTACCTGTGAAGCCCTTTTTGTGCAAAGCAATGATGATGGCACGTGTTTCCTTGCAGGTAACCATGGTTGACAGAGGAAGAACAATGATTTCAAGCACCACCCTCCTTTTAAAGCTTCCAGTCTGTTATTCTGACTCAATCAGCATGACAGAGTGATCTCGAGCCTTGTCCTCGTCAACACTCTCACCTGTGTTAACGAGACAATCACTGACATGATGGCAGCTGATCTTTTTGTGGCAGGGCTGAAATGCAGTGGATTTGGGGGGATTAAGTTCATTTTCATGGCAAAGAGGGACTTTGCAATTGATTGCAATTCATTTGATCACTCTTCATGACATTCTGGAGTATATGCAAATTGCCATCATCAACACTGAGGCAGCAAACTTTGTGGAGACCAATACTTGTGTCCTTCTCTATTTTTTTGGCCACGACTGTACACACACACACACACACACACACACACACACACACACACACACACACACACACACACACACACACACACACACACACACACACACACACACACACACACACACACACACAGACACAGACACATAAGCAGCAATCTCAGAGACCGGAATATAAATATACATACACATATAATGGTGTGTAAAGACAGTATATGAATAGAAAAAGTGTGTACAGCAGTAGTTATATAGGATTAGCCATGACTAGAATACAGTATATAAAACAGAGGTCACCAACCGGTCCATCGCAAGACTGGTCGATCTCTAAGGCATTCCTAGTTGATCACCAAACATTTCTATAAAAACCCAACGATAAAGCCTTGCACTCCTATTTATTAATTTAAATGTTTCACGCTGTTAATGGTAGATTCAGATTCAGTAGCCCTAGCACCGGCAAGGCAAAATGTTCCACCTAGCCGGCAAGACCAGAAAGCAAATCAAGTGCCCCTATAGGCCTCCTGCTGGCCAATCAGATAGCTCAGATCACTTTCGGCACAGTTTCCTCGAGTCATAGACTGTAAATAGAAACCATGAACGCGGTAGAAACCTTGAAGTTGATAATGTGAGATTTAAAAAAATTGGTTCAACACCTTTATAAGCCATACAATGTGGGTTGTCCCTACTTCCACTCACGCTACAACCAGCACTGCAGCTGCAATGAATGAGCATAAAATCTAATTACATTTTATTTGTCACATGCGCCGAATACAACAGGTGTAGACTGTACCGTGAAATGCTTACTTACAAGCCAAGAAAGAGTTAAAATATATATAAAAAAAAAAAAAAGAACAATTATAAATAAAAATAATGTAACACAATAAAATGACAATAATGAGGCTATATGTGCGGGGTACAGGTTAGTTGAGGTAATTTGTACATGTAGGTAGGGGTATTGTGACTATGCATAGTATCAATGTAAATAGTCCGGGGGGCCATTTGATTAATTGTTTAACAGTCGTATGGCTTGGGGGTAGAAGCTGATTCCATATGTGTTATGTCATAGTTTTGATGTCTTCACTTTTTTTCCAACAATGTAAAAAATAGTGCAAATAAAGAAAAACCCTTGAGTGAGTAATATTCCAAACCTTTGACCGGGGGTGTACCAACTGGTTTAAAATATAATTTCTAAATGTTCGGAGAAGAAAAACATTGGCAGAGCAATTCAAGCATAGCCAATATGCAGTGGTAATGTATTGGGCCTACAGCCTACTGAACAAACCTCAGAGCGGTAGATATGGTCTTGCATTTGCAAAGTGATCTTGACTAAGAAAAGGTTGGTGACCACTGGTATTTACATATGAAATGGTTAAAACAGTATGTAAACATTATTAAAGTGACCATTGTTCAATGACTATGTACACAGGGAAGCAGTCTCTAAGGTGCAGGGTAGTGTACCGGGTGGTAGCCGGCTAGACTAAGGTGACTAAGGTTCAAGGCAGGGTACTGGGATGAGAGGCCGGCTAGTGGTGACTGTTTATCAGTCTGATGGCCCAGCTTTTGGTCCTAGCTTTGATGCACCTGTACTATCTCCGCCTTCTAGATGGTAGCGGAGTGAACAGGAAGTACAAGGTTTTACTTCTTGTTGGACATGATGCATGTCTGTTTGTAGGCTCCTTATACTACTAACACATGTCAAGCCTAACATCTAACACTAATCACACACACACACACACACACACACACACACACACACACACACACACACACACACACACACACACACACACACACACACTGCCCCTGGCCTGTGTGTACCTGCAGCACAGAGAAGTTTGTAGCCTGATAGAGGAAGTAGAGGTGCTCTGCATTGATTGGAGGAGACAGGATAGGAGGGCTTGGTTCATTGGCCCATGACTGACAGCCATGCAGGGAAAAGCAACAGCATGCAAGAGGAACCCATGAAAAAGAGTGGGTGAAAGAGTAGAGAGACAGACACAGAGCCGTTAAAGAAAAGAGAAAGAATAGAAAAGAGAAAGGAATGACGAGACTGTTAATGCGTGATAAAACATTTACTGGATAGAATACATTCTGTGTCCTTGTTTGTAAATTGTCTGAGTGTTTTAGCGTTAGTATGAGCATAAGCCAGGGTTGTTGTGCACTTGACCAATGCGTTGGTGTGGGTGTCTCACCTGTATTTGCTGGGCTCCAGGCTGGAGTGGAGGTAGTGCTGAGCTCTGAGGTGCATCGCTGCCCTTTGGCTGTGGCTGCTGGAGGTGCAGGGGAGGGATGGGCTGAGAGGAGGGGGGCAACGCCACCTGCTGGGGGGAGAGACAGAGATAAGACATCTGCACAAATCAAACAGCCATATCTACAGAAAAGAAAGACAAGACTCTCTCTTCATTATCAATTCACCAACACACTGCTCTTGAAATAAACCTACCACCTCAGTTTTACACTGGCTCTCATCCAACATCCAACTCCCACAGGCACTTACCTACTGCATCACATAGCAATACTATAAATCAGCCTCATACAGCTTCAGCACAGGTCTTATAGCATGGATTATACAGTAAACACACTCTACTCAAAAAGCAGGATAGCATAGAAACAGTATAGGGATACCATATAAACAGCATATGTTTAGAGAAAGGCTGGGGGAATGAGAGTAGAGGGAAGAGGTGTTTTATCTACCTGAGGGGAGAGCGATGGCTGGCTGTAACCTCCGTACTATCATAACAAACAAAACACAGAGAGAGAGAGAGAGAGAGAGAACATAGGTGAGTGGACAACAGAAGAGAACAAGAGAAAGAGGAAGGATAGAGGAAAATATAAGGAGAGAGGGATACAAAAGCATAGGAATAGACAACCAAAAGGAAGGCATAAAGAAACAGAAAGAGAGGGAGAGAGGTGGAAGGGTCCACCAAGGTTTTCAACAGCATGCCCATCTTGGCATTTTGGTAAGAGCTCACAGAAACCTCTGATCCAGATCTATTCATAGTGTTTTGATCTATGATCTAGGTGTGATCAGCTGAGGAACAGCAGTGTTGTGATGGTGAAGTGTACCTGTTGTGAAGCCCCAGGGGCAGGCTGGGAGCTTGGAGCCCCAGGGACAACAGTGGCATGCTGGGCAGCAGGAACCACCTGACAAACAGGACAGAGGGAGGAGGAAAGAGAATGAGATACATGCAGAGACAAGAGTTGGGTACTGTTACTGTAAAAACATATTAAATGCATTGTGTGTGCAACGATAATGACTCACCATGGTCTGCTGCAGCTGACGCGATTGGTCTGTTTGGACAGGAGGCGGGGCCTGTGGCTGCTGACTGGGAAGAGAGCTGTATGACATCACCGGCTGAGTCTCAAGAAGGACGGAGGAACCCTGAGCACTATCTGAAATTTGATTGGCTGAAAGAGGGAGGGGTAGAGAATTGGGTGATGGTTTGTCAATTGATAATTCATAAACACTAGATTAAGACTATAATGTAGGTTAATAATACAGAGCCCTGAGAGCAAAAGGGCAGAATGTACAGACCGGTCTCAGTGTTCTGTGGGTACTGGTCCGCCTCTGGCCTCTCTGACTCTGGCTGGACTGGAACCTGGGCCGATACTGGGACTGGGACAGAGACTGGGAGCTGCCCTGTAGGCTGGGGTATATAGGGAACCCCCTGTGGCCCCAGCTGTGCTGTCTGAGGGGCGATGTAGGGTGCCATGGGCTGGGCTGGCAGCTGGGTGGGCTGTGGGGGGATGTAGGGGGCAGCCTGTTGGCCTGGCTGGGGGGCTGCCTGAGCTGGTTGGGGGACCTCTGTGGCAGGCTGGAGCCCTGGATGAGGTTGGCCCTGCTGCTGCTGCTGCAGTTGTTGTTGTTGTTGTTGTTGGCCCTGCTCCTCCTCCAGCCTCCTCTTCTCCTGCTCCTCTCTCACCTTAAATGTAATCCCATCTAGTTTAGCTGAGTTTAATTAATTTGATTGCAATAGCATAAAACTTCACATTCATCCAGGATTCAGACCAAAGATTCCATTGAGCCGGTACAGACCTGTTGCCTCTGTTCTCGCTTCCTGCTGATGAGGGAAACTCTGTCCTTGATGGCCTTAGCCATGGTCTTATGGTCGCCTTCACACACATAGCCAGACTCCACCTGACAAACACACACACACACACACACACACACACACACACACACACACACACACACACACACACGATCAAGACAAAGGAGATGATTGTGGACAACAAGAACAGAGCACGCCCCCATTCTCATCGACAGGGCTGTTGTGGAGAAGATTGAGAGCTTCAAGTTCCTTGGTGTCCACATCACCAACAAACTATCATGGTCCAAACACACCAAGACAGTCGTGAAGTGGGTACGAAAAAGCCTATTCCCCTTCAACAGACTAAAAAGATGGTTCCGCAGATCCTCAAAAAGTTCTACAGCTGCACCATTGAGAGCATCCTGACTGGTATGGCAACTGCTCGGCCTCCCACTGCAAGGCATTACAGGGGGTAGTGTGTTTGGCCCAGTAAATCTGCCTCCAGGACCTCTATTCGAGGCGGTGTCAGAGGAAGGCCCTAAAAATGGTCAAAGACAGCCACCCCAGTCATAGACTGTTCTCTCTGCTACCACACGGCAAGAGGTACCGGAAGTCTAGGTCCAAAAGGCTTCTTAACAGCTTCTACCCCCAAGCCATAAGACTTCTGAACAGCTAATCAAATGGCTACCCGGACTATTTGCATTGTGTGCCCCCCCCACACATTGACTCTGTACCAGTACTTCCTGTATACAGCCTCCTCACATTGACTCTGTACCGGTACTTCCTGTATACAGCCTCCTCACATTGACTCTGTACCGGTACTTCCTGTATACAGCCTCCTCACATTGACTCTGTACCGGTACTTCCTGTATACAGCCTCCTCACATTGACTCTGTACCGGTACTTCCTGTATACAGCCTCCTCACATTGACTCTGTACCAGTACCCCTGTATACAGCCGCCTCACATTGACTCTGTACCAGTGCCCCTGTATACAGCCGCCTCACATTGACTCTGTACCAGTACCCCTGTATACAGCCTCCTCACATTGACTCTGTACCAGTACCCCTGTATACAGCCTCCTCACATTGACTCTGTACTGGTACTTCCTGTATACAGCCTCCTCACATTGACTCTGTACCGGTACTTCCTGTATACAGCCTCCTCACATTGACTCTGTACTGGTACTTCCTGTATACAGCCTCCTCACATTGACTCTGTACCGGTACTTCCTGTATACAGCCTCCTCACATTGACTCTGTACTGGTACTTCCTGTATACAGCCTCCTCACATTGACTCTGTACTGGTACTTCCTGTATACAGCCTCCTCACATTGACTCTGTACTGGTACTTCCTGTATACAGCCTCCTCACATTGACTCTGTACTGGTACTTCCTGTATATAGCCTCCTCACATTGACTCTGTACTGGTACTTCCTGTATACAGCCTCCTCACATTGACTCTGTACTGGTACTTCCTGTATACAGCCTCCTCACATTGACTCTGTACTGGTACTTCCTGTATACAGCCTCCTCACATTGACTCTGTACTGGTACTTCCTGTATATAGCCTTCTCACATTGACTCTGTACTGGTACTTCCTGTATACAGCCTCCTCACAATACAATATGACTCTGTACTGGTACTTCCTGTATAAAGCCTCCTCACATTGACTCTGTACTGGTACTTCCTGTATACAGCCTCCTCACATTGACTCTGTACTGGTACTTCCTGTATACAGCCTCCTCACATTGACTCTGTACTGGTACTTCCTGTATACAGCCTCCTCACATTGACTCTGTACTGGTACTTCCTGTATACAGCCTCCTCACATTGACTCTGTACTGGTACTTCCTGTATACAGCCTCCTCACATTGACTCTGTACTGGTACTTCCTGTATACAGCCTCAATACGGTTATTTTATTGCTGCTTAATTTATTTTTTACTTTTCTGTTTTTTTTTTATTAACACTTATTTTTCTTAACTGCATTGTTGATTAGGGCTTGTAAGTAAGCATTTCACGATAAGGTCTACACTTGTTGTATTCGGCGCATGTGACAAATACAATATGATTTGACACAGAACAGGGCAGTGTAAGGACTTGACTCACATTTAATGTTATTTATTCTACATGATGTTTGTAAATCAAGGATTCCCAAGTAATCAGGAAGAATTAAGATTGTGTCCCAAATGGCACCCTAATGCACTATATAGGGAATAGGGTGCCATTTGGGACACAGTCAATATCTCTCTGAAGTGGACATCGCGTCGTCACCCACCATCTCCTGGGCCACGTCCTCAGGGACGTCCTTGCTGAGGTCGAAGGAGAACTCGATGGCCTCGTTGTCCTTGTACTTCCCCTTCAGCTTCTTGACGTCCTCTATCCTCAGCCACAGCTTGATGGCCTCCATCTCCCCGTCGTCCTCCTCGGCCAGCTCCACACGCACCCCTGTCTCCTCCTGGAAGAAGGCATGGTTCAGCAGGTCCTTTATCGAGTACCTGGGAGACAGTAAGAAGGGGAGGAGAGAGGATGAGTCAAATCAATACAGAAATCTTTAACACACTTTGAAACTCGTATTACTTTGAGAAGGTCCTGGGTGGTTGATTATGAATACTCTCCCTGTATCCGTGTCTCAAAAGCTGGTTATGAAGCTCAAATCACACTGGATAAGAGTGTCTGCTAAATGATCAAAATGTGAATGTGAGCTGACCTCTCGTCCTTGTTCTGTCGGATGCATCCCTCAATGATCTCCTTCACCTCGGGAATGGCCACCTTGTCGAAGCTGGCCGGCTTCACCCCCTATAAGACACAGACTTCCCCGTCACAACCCACACATTGTCAACATTCTTTTTCCGTGATTCTAACTTCATGGTCTATCCAGGGTTGTGTTAAGTAGGTCCCAATGTTTCAGATAGAAATGTCATGTACAGAGTTGAAATTATTACATATTCTACATGAAAGAGAAGTATGTCATGTTCTATGTAATATATTTCTATCTGCGCCTTCTGTGGCCTTGCACTGTCGCCTCATATCAGTGTCATATTAGAACAGTGTATAACACTGTATTGGGCTGCAGTGCATGCTATATGTTCAAACTCATGTAATTGTGATCTACTTGAGTGTTGGGGGGGAATAGAGAGAAATAGTCATGACGTATTTCTGTAAGAACTAACTCGGTCATGGTTTGTTGGACAAAGCCTATGAGGAAAATGAATTACGTTTTTGTACGGGTTTTGGATAAACAAGGTCCGAAAATAAGGTCTGTGGTAAACTGGTTTAGGAGATCAGATACGTTGTGTTCTATGAGATCATCCTCATCAGCTAACGTACCGGTTTGGAATTTCTGAAGAATTTCTGTAATAATAATTCATAAAGGTCATGTTAACTGACTGGTATTATCTCATTGAACAAAACGAAACAAAAAGTCCTTAGGAATAGCATTCCCATAGGGATGGCTGAACAAACCAGAGGTAACTTATTTCCGGGTGTTAAGACTACAAGCTGGAGATCTCCATAGTCACCAGTTACAGCATTTCCGTCTCAGAGCAAGGCTCAGCAGCAACTCATTGTACCCAGGGCCTGGGCTGCTGAGGACCACTATCCTAGAAGTCTACATGGCAACTCAGGAGTTATGGTGACACTCCCACCCTTTGAAGATTAGGGGCTGGTGCTGTTGTTGCTGGGAGAGGAAGGGTGGGGGAGATTAGGGGCTGGTGCTGTTGTTGCTGGGAGAGGAAGGGTGGGGGAGATTAGGGACTGGTGCTGTTGTTGCTGGGAGTATAGATAGATAGATAGATAGATAGATAGATAGATAGATAGATAGATAGATAGATAGATAGATAGATAGATAGATAGATAGATAGATAGATAGATAGATAGATAGATAGATAGATAGATAGATAGATAGATAGATAGATAGATAGATAGATAGATAGATAGATAGATAGATAGATAGATAGATAGATAGATAGATAGATAGATAGATAGATAGATAGATAGATAGATAGATAGATAGATAGATAGATAGATAGATAGATAGATAGATAGATCTAAAAAAAAAAAATAAAAAAAAACATAGGGCAGGTGCAAAATGCCCAAACGAAAATACACAAAAGACAGATACATGATACATAGAGCGGCAGTATGAAAAAGTATAGAAATACAAGTATGGAGTGCAAAAAAGCTATAAAAAGACATTGCATAGTATGGGTGGATGGCTGAATATGTACACTATACATTGTTACAGAGTGTTAGGTGAAATTGATTTTTATTTTGACAGGGAAAACAGACTGAGACCTAGATCTCTTTTACAGCTGTGCCCTCTGTTAACATGTTAACATGTACAATTTTAGACACACAGACATTTCAATAGATAGAAAAATGATATAAATATTGCAAGTTGATATAGATAAATAAGGAATATTTGCATGGTTAACTATTCTATACAGGTCGATGGCAGAGAAATACTTAAATAGCTAAATGTGCGTATGATATAAGTGAGGGTAATAATAGTTTACTTAATATACAGTCTGGATAAATGAACAGGTAAGTGAATATTTGCATGGTTAAATTAACCGTACAGGTAAATGACAGAAAGAGATACTTTAATAGCTAAATGTGTGTATGATATAATTTAGGGTAATAATAGTAATTCCCTTAAAATACAGTCCTTAGTGCGCAGGGTTTAATTACAGATAAATGCACGTATTGCACATCGATATACTAAAAGCAATGGGTTGGGGAGAGGAACGGTGGAGGAGAGGAAGGAGAAGAGAAGGGGCGATGCGGTAAAAGAGGAGTGAAGGAGGTAAAGAGTGAGAAGGAGGAATGGAGGAGGGAGCAGAGGGTGTATGTTGGACGGTGTGTCGACTGATGGATAGGTCTATAAACAGCAGCAGACCGTCATATCTGAAGCTCTGAAGACGGCCATAAGGTTGCACACTTCTGATGGTCTCAGCGCGATAAGTCTGGAGTGTATATACTGATTCCTGGAATGCATGTTCCTTATCAAGGGAATGTAACAATGTTTAGCTAAGGTAAAAATGTACCTTCTGTGTCATGTGGCGCCCATGGAAGAAACAGGCACATGCGAGAAGGTGTAGCTACTACCTCCCAATGTAGTTGATGGTCAACTGTGCTCACTGAAACTGGCAGCAGACATTACATTCCTAGAATGGCAACAATGATTGGTGAGAAAATAGGCTCACCTTCAAGGCCCATTTTAACCATAAATCATGGAGTATCTATGCTGAGGTGTGTGTGCACGCACGTTCCTCCTTTGGATCCAAGTCAAGGCCCAGTTACAGTATCAGCCAGAATAGAATAAGAGGACATTGCAGGATAGTGTAGGTTGCAGGATTGAAGGAGGTGGGGAAAGAGGTAACGGAGAGACGAAGACAGAAAGAGTGGTGATAAAAAGACGAGAGTGGCAAATAAAGGCCAATGCAAATGAAAAACAAATGAGCTCAAGAAGGACAGAACAGCAGGGAGGGGGAGGGGCCGGTAAAGAGGGAACTGGAAAGAGGAGGAGAGCGGGTGGCAGAGCGAGGACAACAGGTAGAGGGTTTCAGGGAATTGGGGTTGCGGCAGGGGAGACTTACGCTGGTAACTCTGCGGTAGATCTGTGCAGCGTTCTGGCACTCAGAGTAGGGGTACTCAGAGGTGGCCATCTCCAGCATGCACATCCCAAAGGCATACACATCCACTGACTCGTCGTACTTCTCCTCATACATCTCAGGCGCCATGAACTCAGGGGTACCTTAAATCAAATACAACCATTCAGAACTCTGTGTCTCTCTGTGTGTTCGTCTCCATCTCCGAGTGTCACACCCCAAACGCCCCTCTTCTCCTCTAACCAAGAGGAAGAAGAGTGACCGGTCCACCGCTGCCTTCGGGTGAGCTGAAGCTGCGAGAGGAGAGCAGAGAAAGAGAGAGAAGGGAGGAGAGAAAAAAAAAAAAAAAAAAAGGGGGGGGGGGCGGGCTCAGTTAGACTGTAGTGAAAGAGGCACAAGTTTCTCTGTGTAAGACCTGGTTATCTGTGGGGTGACACCTTGTATAGGGAGTATACAGCTGGTGTACAGAAAACACTGTAGGGTGTTAGACATACACCTGTCAGTTTAACTACTGACAGGCTGTAGAATGGCCCGGTTTACCAATCAGAACCAGGTTAGTGAGTTGAGTTGAACGCCAATGATCAGGGGCCTCAAAATATTAAGACTAGCTATGGAAATAACTTGTGTCAAGGCCTTACATTCCACAACTAAACCCTCAAACAACCTTTCATACAAACATACCTTTTGTAGTCTGACTCACCTGTCCTCCTTGACCTGGGGAGAAAGGGGTTATGGTGAGGGCCGAGAGAAGCAGATCCCATAGCTAGTTAGTGAAACAGTGCATGTCTGGACACCAGCCTTATTCAAATAGCAGATACCTCTGCTCTCAATCTTCTAATGGTCTTACACAGAAAAACTCTAATTGTTATTTGAAATGGTTTGTTTTTGTAAGGTGTGTGTCACAGTGCACTCGCACACTTACCAGGCACATAACAGCAAATACTCACTGACCAGCAGTACCCTATTTATTCCTTTACTGCAGAATGGAGCACAGCTGAGGCTAGAGCCTACAGTTTCAAAACATACCCGAGAGTGTGAAGGAAAAAGAACAACAACAAAAACGCTGACAAAGGAGAAGAGGAAATTGGGAAGGGGGGGGGGGGGGGCTTTCCAGACAGAAAAAGAAGCAGACATTATTCTCTGTGCTCCTGAAATTGTTTAAAAGACAGAGACAAACACTGACAAAAACCTGTAGGGGCAAACCCTTAAAAAAACAGAGAAATGGGAAAACGTTATTGGCATCACTGGCAAACAGACCACATATTTCCAAACCACAGAGCAAAGACCAGTCTGAGACAGAACACAGAACCAGAGGCCATACCTGTAGCCCTGGTCTGGCTAGCCTGACAGTTAAGGCATGACAGGTGGATTGAGATTAATATTTCACAGAGAGACAGAGAAATTGGAGGCGCTACTTACTCTCAGTAGGAGCCTGAAACAGTGAACTTTCACTTTGTGGAAGAAAAAGACAATCAAATCGATTCTGTCACCGAGTAACTAGTCCTGGCAGACTCGCTGACATAACACAGTGTGTGTAAAGAGAGGCTTTGTGAGTCTTCCCATGGCCTGGCCTCCACTTGAGCTGTGGTTTGAATAGAAATCTGAAACACTGTGGTCTGTTTTCCAACCACATTGTCAGTCAAAAAAAGATCAGAAATAAAAACCTACCCCCCCCCCCCACCAAATCTAACCCTTCACAACCTCAATGTTAACCACAGTATAATAAACCTTACAAAATAAATCCCCCATTGGAGTGTAGTGGGGAGGAAAGCAGGGACAGTAAAAGGTAGCGGGTGATATTGGGGTCTTACCTATAACACTCTTGGCGAAAGAGGACCTCTTGAGCGTGGCCAATCCCAGATCTCCTATTTTGACGGAGCCTGTGGGGCCGGTGATGAAGATGTTGTCACACTTCAGGTCCCTGTGGATGATGGGAGGGGTCCTGGTGTGGAGGAAGTGAAGGCCCTTCAGGATCTGACGACACCAGCTCCTCAGTACTTTGATCTTCATGACCTTGAAGCGCTTCAGATACCTACAGAACAGGACGGATATAAGGCTAAAGATGGACATCACACAACCATCCTCATCACATTTCATTAATTTAGGTACCTAGGACCGACAATTGAATCATGATGATAGACTGGTGTTGTCGGTGTGTGAGAGTGAGACTCACGTTTTGAGTGTTCCAGAGGTCATGAGTTCTGTGACCAGCACAATACACTTCCTGCCTTTTACAGGGGCCTCCCAGGAGTCGTAGAAGCGAACGATGTTGGGGTGCTGCAGCCCCTTCAGCATCCCCGCCTCCTCCTTGAACCTCTGGCGCTCCGACTTGGACAGCTTACGGTCCTACAGGAGGAAAATCATAGGAACACCAGTGTAAGTGTTACATACAGGAGAGGGAGAGCGTCAATACAGTTGAAGGAGTGGATTTAGCTTACATGCTTATATGGCAAATACTTTTTATATGCAGGTGGTGTCAAATACCACAATGGGAACAGTATCATACTACTAGTATGCCAAAGTGAGAGCAGTTAGTCTACATTTTGGCAGTTATGCCTAGTGTCGTTCTTTCAATACGAATGCTTAGCTCACTAAACTCTTGGCAAGAGGACAAGTCCGTAAACATTTCCGTTAGTCTACAATTAGAACGTCTTTAGCGTGCTTGGGACAAAATACTTCCGCAGCTGTTAGCGGCATCGAGTTGGATGAAAGTGCATTAGAGTATATAAAGAACAGTGGTATGTAAACCTATTGCCTCTAGACCTACAGGTTTTCATCCAATCAGATTAAACAGCTTTCAAACATCTCTCACACACAATCAAACAATCGTGTGCATGCCCACACACACAGGGTCTGGGGCATAGGGCATTGTCCCAGTTCTCTCTGGCGTGGGGCAGTGACATGAGAGGAATGTGCAGCTTTGGCCTACTTTTCCACCAAACGAAAACAAAGAGCCAACGCGTGAGAGAGATGAATGTGAAGCGGATACATGTGAAAAACTTAATTTCTCCCTTCTACTAAACAACTCCCCTCAGTCTTCAATCGCAACGCCCAAATTTCTCATCAGTAGGGACAGGTGTTTTTCTTGGTCAGGTCATGTGGTCAGGAAAAACAGCTGGCTCTACTCAGCAGACAAGGCCAGCCTACCACAAAACACACAATACAGCTTCATGTATCTATTTGAAACAATTGATTGCAGATAAAGAGTTTAAGTCAACATATAGATTAAGCAGACTACACACTACTACTACTACTACTACTCCTAGTGCACTCTAATCCAAACACAGTTCTGTCTGGCAACGTTCAACAGGTGGCCAGCCTAAAGCCCTGACAGAATATCAATTACAAGTCAAATCAAATACCTTCATGCAGCTGTAGGCTAGAACTCATTATGATAGCCAATGCATACATTCTTGGACAAATAAAACACATTTTCTTCACTAAGAGAGCCAGAAAATAAATTGTTCTAACTAAAAATTCTAAATTTTACAATAGGTCTTTGTAAATACTAAAACAAGAGTAAAATGGCCAGAGTCTGTGTACAGGCCTGAGGCCTTAATGCCTCTGTCTCAGGGTTGCCACTAGTTGCCAGATATACTGCTAGACTGACCTGCATTTGCACTGTGCTCTGCCAACCCAGACCAAAGACCAGACCACAATATAAAACCTCAGCGCAAGATCTGGCAACCCACCACCAGTCAACCCATCCCAGAATAGAACCACCTCAGTCAAAGACCTGGCACCCTGCCGGGTTGTCCAGGAAACGCTCCCCATTGTTTGAGGAGAGCACAGGGACAGAGAGATGGAGAGCGAAAACTTTCTCCAAAAAAGAGCAAAGAAACAGCACACTGAGCTGTTCCGACTCTGGGGCTTTGGTCTGACTAATGAGTGTTTGGTGTGGGGGGCAGTTACTAGGGAGGGGGTTTTTGCAGACAAGAGACAGAGGGATAAGGATTCTTTGGACAAGAGGCAGCTTTTTTGTTGGGCGGGGGGGGGGGGGGAGAAATTGACGACGACAACAGAGTTGAGGAGTTGACAGTTGAGGGATTGACAGGGAATCAGAGTATATTTTAAGTCGGAGCGGTGACCCTGAGCCTGGATGAGGGCTGGGGGTGAATGTAAGGGTCGAGGGGGTGCTTGCTTTGCCCCCATTTCAGTTTCTGCTGGGCCCCTGGCCTGTGGTTCCCCTTCCCTTTTCTTTGCTCTTTCTTCAGTGCATGTGGAAACAGTCAAATAAAACATCCACGGCAGCATTCAATAGCTGCATTCTCACCCCCCCCCCCCCCCTTCTCTGATCCCAAACAGACCCCTTGCCCCTACACATTAGGGCTGGGCAGTATACCGTGCATGGATCGGTTTGGGGTTTTAACTTTACCTTCTGTAACGGTTAAATTTATATAGTTATATGTTTTACTACTTGAGTCATCTCTCTCCGCTCTGTCCATACCGCTTTCCACACAGACCTAGCCCCGCCCCCTGTCACTCAAGGAGGGCATTTGTTGCTTCTCAACCACGAGACACCTGCATTGTCTCTGCATGGTCAACGCAGCACATGCAACAATGTTGTTGACAACAATGCAGTGTTCACTTGGCTTCTTGATATAAATCCAGTAGCGTTCAATAATTACACTACTAGTTTGTGTTTCTTACATCTGCAAAGTTCTTAGCAAGTTGGGCCTAAATCTTGTTAGCTGCTAATGCTAATCGCTAGCTACCAATTAAAATGTACCGACGCCTCGATCACATCAACAGCGTCATTGCATTTTGGTACACCAGAAGTACATTCATTTCCAAAGGAACGCTGCATTTGCCTTGCAGCATTGTGTTGCAGAGGCAACTGCAGTGAGTTCTGTGTGGTGCATACGTTGGATTTTTCTAACAGTCAGAGCAATGGTTAACTGACTGAGGAAGCCAGGAGAGGGAGAGAGTCAATGGGGTAGATTAGAGTTTAGTAAGTAAACACACTGCAGAACTCAGCCACCGTCTCCTAGCTCACCTGAATAACCTCCTCTCAGAGCCTGCCAGGGCCACTCTACAGCACGCTCACAAAACAATATACACACACACACACACACACACACACACACACACACGCACGCTTAGGCCTACACATGCACATTCAAAACACACACCTGCGTGCACAGCCTTTCTCTGAAAACATTATCACAAGATCAGAATGTCAGTAGTGTTAAAGAGCTCAACACTCAGAAGTGACGTGACAGCGAGCAAAAGGGTGAGCCACCTATCAGCTCATTACTTCACTATGGATCACTCACCACGAAGACTGACAAGAGTCATAGCCTTGCTGTTTTTGGTAACTACCAACTATCCCGAGTTTCTGAGTAAACATATACAACCACCTTCTCTCACATCAGTGGTGGTGAAGGAAAAGGAGACAAGGCAAGGAAGCTAATGGAGACTTGAGACAAAGCCATAATCAAATGTCATTTGAAAGGTGTGCCAGCCAAAGGAAGGGACATATAAAATACAGCAATAAAGCAGTAATAAAGTGAATCCCCAGGTGGCAGGCAGGCAGCAGGCAGCCATTCAGAGGGCAGGCAGCAGTACTAGTGAGTGACTAGACTGCAGTCATGAGTCACAGCAGCAGATCTCTGTGTGTGTCTGTCAGACTGGGAATGAGTCAGCTCAATAAATAGCTATGTTGCCACTGCTGTATATCAAGCTACTACCCTAGCATGGATAAGAAATGGCTAGCAGGTGTATGCCTTTTTTTTTTACGAGGGGAGATTCCTGGCATAAGAGCAAGAGCTGGGCAGTCAAACAGTCCAGCTTTAACACAGAGCATCATGGATCCACTCTAAAGCCAGTCAAGCCCAGGCTTCCATGGAATAGCACACACTGCTACCAGGCAAAGTCAGTCATAAATAACCCATGTAGTCTATAAATAGATAGACAACGAGCAGGGAAAGAGAAGGGTCTGTGCCCACTCTGAGGCCAGGCTCTGTCAGGTCTCTGCCCGGAGGGTGACAATGGGGGGAAATACACTTTAAAAAGGGAACATTTTTCACTGGTCTGACTCCGGCCATATTGGCAACAGCGGCAGGGCTCCTATTTTCCATTGATAAGACCATAACACGTTTAATCAATTAGCCCTCACATAGATTTGGTGATACTTTGATTGCATACTGATGTTGTTTGGCTACAAACCATCAACTATAACTTCTAATGGTGTTGTGCTCTCTATACATTTCACGTGTATGTGTGGAGCTCCCCGATGGCCACGCGGAGCACAACAGAAGAACAGTGGAACAGCATATACAGAGAGACGAGCAGTCAGTCAGTGACAAACTGGGGTCGCCTCACACTACAGGCTGAACTAGAGTTGAACTTTGAACTAACAAAATTACTAGTTGAGTTCAGCAGGTCAGTGGAGGCTGGTAGAAAACTCACATACACATTAACCCCATAACGTGTTGGATAGTGCGTGCATGCATGCGGGTGTGTGCGTGAGAGACATGGCTGTGTAGATGTGTGTGTGTGTGTGTGTGTGTAACAGTGTGTAGCAACTAGCGAGATTGTACGTGTGGAGAGTTATGGGGGGCAGAGAGCGTGAAGCACATGGCATCTCAGGCGGCTGGCTTTACAGTGCCTTAATGTTATTGACATGTGATGTAGGCCAATGAATGACTTATTTTTGCTTGTCAGGGCCCAGGAGCAAAGTTGACTGGTCCATATAAAGATAATGATAGACATTGAAGATTTTTTGCTTAGACATTGAAGTTATAGTTGATGCATACAAAAGAATGTAACTGAAAAATATTCCCAGGTGTAAATTCACTAGACTATTTATTGAATGAACCAAGTACAAGCCAGCTAACCAGATAGGAGGAGAGGCAGTTTGACTGAGCTCAGAGCAACAGGCTCAAATAGATCTGCTTATCCTCCTGATCACATTAGATTGAGCGATTTCTTTGGTTCACACAAAACATAAAAGAGCTACAGCAAAGCTTCAGTCTTCCCCTCTTTATCCATTAGATTAAGATTTTTAAAAACAAGGGCCGTCTTTGTACAGAGAAGCCTCTAGAAATCTCTAGTCTAAATCACATCAGATCACGCTAAAAGAGTTAGCCAGAAGCCAGCCAGATATCCTGCTTGTAAGAACCCCGGAAATGGCTAATCTCATTAAAACAACACGGCAGGTTGGAAAATTACCATTACATTCTGGCACAGAATGGTTTCCTAATTCCACAGTGGTCAGCTTTCTAATGCAATAGCTGGCGTCTAGTGAGCGTTCTGGCACAAAATGGCTACCTTGTGTGTCACTGGCCACAATGGAAGAAACACATTGGCATTGCCACGTGATTGTTTAGCCTTCACTGGCCAAACCAAAATCAAATATAGCCATCCACTGGGTCAACAGCTATGGATGCCTAAGTCTATGGGAGAGGTCACTCATCTCCACATAGTGATTGACTGAAGTGGATTTTCAGAGGATCATATGGCAGGCCCTCGAACCCATAGGGTCCAGAATGGCAGCACAGTTGCTCCAACATAGCTCTGGAATGCCATTGAAGAGCAGTCAGCAGAATAGACAAGGAGTGGCCACTAGACTACTATGTGGAACGTGGTTTGACCAGCTGGCATCGTGGCACTCCCTGGATTATACCAGCTCTGAGCCAGGCTGGCAGCCTTCTGCTCCAGGCCTTCTGAAGGATGCCTGCTGGCCTGCCTCACAGTTCTGCCCAGCTTTTATTATGCTGGGGCTCAGCCAAAGGAGGATGGGAGGGAGGGATGACATGCTTTGTTGAGGCTGGGTGAGAGAGGAGTCTCCTAAATGTACCCCCCCCCCGTGCGGTGACCTACTTATTGTTCAAACATGCCTGCAATGTGAGATCCAAAAAGGTGGGTGGATGATTCAACGTTTTTACCAGACCAGAACGGACATATGGCTTCCAGATTGAAAGTATCTAGGGGCCATTACATTAACATTGTGTGTTATTTTAACACTATAACAAGATTTAGGAGCTTTGAGGGGAAACTTGTCAAACGTGTTGCTGTCTGGAGTTGCATTCAAATGCTTACAGCTTAATCTCACACTTCCGTAGAGCAAGCAATACCATGTCTGATTAACGTATGCGCTGATGAACACAGATCAACAGGCTCTTTAACTAAAACAGGATGAATATATCAATACCCTAAACAACCTGTAGATACATCAGGGAATGCATTTCAACTGTCATAACTAGGGTTGTCACGATACCAGTACTGTGACAAGGAAACAAAACATGAAGACTGAATTTCCTGAGGAAAACAGCCCTAATGTTGGAAACTAGCAGCCTTATTTTGTCACTCAGGATCACATGTATCTTTTCCAAGCTACAGCACACAATACTTTACATACAGTAGGTTTTATTAAAAGGAGTCTGCTTTGTTTTTTCTTCTTTGCCATTGAAAATCAGGTATCGTAGAATCACGATACTGGTTATAGCTTGTACACAAGGTAAATTTACCACAATAACAGTTGGGTGCAGCTTTTTGTGTTGGCTTTTTTATCAACATTAAACTGTTGTGTGTATTGTACAGTAGCAAAATCCAAACATTGTGCTGCCAGTCAAATACTAAATGCACTGTCCCTTTCATGTCTGTCTGACCACACATGCTTAGGATACAGACAACACAGAGAAATCAATACAGATGAAGCAGCAACAACTTAGTTTCAATACCAAAAGGTACTGTGGCCCAGCCAGATTAGATAGGCTTCAAGAGGCTCTTGGAACTAACATGCAGTAAAACAATAAGATGAAACCTGACTGGTGCCATGCCAGTGAACAGCTGTGTATTTAATACTGTAATGACTCAGGTCCACAGTGACATGGGTGGATTGGGTTACAAGCAGGCATAGGGAGGAAGAGAAAAGCAGAATGTAGTTTTGCATGGTTCAATGGAATCTGTTTCGTAGACACTGGTCTTAGGATGTTACATTCATGGCATTAGGCCTATATGCAAATAGCCATTGCCATTTATGGATCTGTGCAATTCACTTTGAACTAGAATGTATTTAGGGTACAGTATGAGCGGTCGCTAGTGGATGAGCTGGTTTTACGATCAAAGTGAGAGATGCATGTAGCCATGTGTGAACATTTGTTCATATTCTTTGCTAGTTAGTAAGTTACTAGCCCAATTATAACTCATTTGTAGTCAACAATGGAGGAATGGCTGCTTCAAACAGGAGCACAAAATGTGTGCATTTCTAGCCATCTTTGAAAAGTGAGTCAGATAAAGTCTTAAAGGGGAAGTGTTGTATTTTGAGACCGTCTTGAATAAGCTAAGTAGCCAATAGACAGAGCGTAGCATAATTGGTCTGATTCTCTATAATAATGGTATGGGAATAATAATGACTTATTTTGTAAAGTGATTTCTTGCATCAAACAACATTTTCAGTCCCCTCCTTGTCTGCAGGACAAGTGGATAAACAGGTTAATTTCAAGCCCTACATGTTTTGTTTTCAAACGTCTCATGGAATGTAGGCATTGAACACAACACATTTGCTGCTACAGTAGGATGAATGATAGAACAGCTATTACCATGTTAAAATGTTAAGGGATGCATTTTTATCCATTGTTTTTTGATGGTAGGCCACTCTGGTAGGCCTACATTATGATCAAATAGCCACAGTAGCCTTCTTGGTGACTGTTAAAACTAACTTAAAGCGGGTAAAGCCTCAGCAGACCTAAAATTAGCTCAGTATTGAAAAACCTGAGTAAACATTGGTTGACTACACACTCCAAAGCCTGTGGGTTGATACATGGAAAGCAGATCTGAAAATTAGCTATAAATAGGCTATATATGTAAGCCTATGTGGGTTTTACTAGGATAGTAGGAAAGCAGTGGCGACTTAGGACCTTTGATGGGGACTCGTTCTTAAAACCCCCTAAGGTCCACGCCCCTGCAGAAATCTAATTAGCATAATACAAAAGTCTCCATTAATCTGTCAGTATCAATCCACTGCATCTGCCTATGTCACACTTCCGCATCTGTGGTGTAAGGTGACAGAGCTAGAGCGGTGTTTGTCAAACAATGAGACATCCCAAAAAATCTATCCTCTCACTAAATTTGTCTGTAGTGTGCGAACGGTTTGGCCAACAATACTTTTATAACCCCTCTATGGAAAGATGAGACTCTCACAAACAAAATTGTGTTCTCTGCTTTGCTCTACAACCCCCAACAAGCATCTTGGGACTCGTCTAAAGTCGGTACAGCCAATCTGCTAACTTCTGTCTGTAGCGTCCAAACAGTTTGAGCTACACACTAATATGATCCCTCTGTGGAAAGGTGAGACTCACAGGCCTCGTCTGAAGGTTAAATTCCTTAAGAATATCCAAGTTATGTTGTGCCATATAGTGAATCTGTTATTTAATGTGTTTGTATGGGCTAATAGAAAATAAGGCCAAATAACATTTTATCAAATCATTTATTTTGATACACTATACACACACAAAATTATGTGGACACCCCTTCAAATTAATGGATTTGGATATTTCAGCAACACCCTTATACAATAGAGCATACAGCTATGCAATCTCCATAAACAAGCATTGGCCTCACTGAAGAGCTGTGACTTTCAACGTGGCACCGTCATAGGATGCCACCTTTCTAACAAGTCAGTTCGTGCTAGAGCTGCCCTGGTTAACTGTAAGTGCTGTTAATGTAAAGTGTAAACATCTAGGAGCATTACTTTCCTGTTTAAGCATGACAATTTCTCCGTGCACAAAGCGAGGTCCATACAGAAATGGTTTGTCGAGATCGGTCTGGAAGAACTTGCCTGGCTTACACAGAGCCCTGACCTCAACCCCATCGAACAACTTTGGGATGAATTGGAACACCGACTGCGAGCCAGGCCTAATTGGCCAACATCAGTGCCCGACCTCACTAAATGCTCGTGGCTGAATTGAAGCAAGTCCCCACTGCAATGTTCCAACATCTAGTAGAAAGCCTTCCCAGAAGAGTGGAGGCTGTCATAGCATAACTCCATATTAATGCCCATGATTTTGGAATGAGATGTTCACATACTTTTGGTCATGTAGTGTACTTCAAGTGATCTTAAAATTCTAAATCAAATAGCAAAATGATCCATGGTATGACCTTAAAACAATTCCATATAGCTTAGTAGAACCCCCCTTTAGTTTACCTGATCATGGGACAGCTTTAATAACCGTGTGAGGGGGGATTTCAGCTCCTCCCAGCGTAGCGCCTACAGGAGAGTCTAGTAATGAAAAGCTGCTAGACAGATCAAAGATTCATTGAGGCATTCCATCCCTGCAAACTCATATTAGCTTGCAGGCATACAGCCATGGGGAGCAAAGGCTTGGGAGGGTGTCAGGTTACACACACACCTAACTTTGTTTATGGAAGTCAGCTAGTTTCCTCATCAGACTTGACAAATTGACTCAAAATCAGGGTTGGTGAGAGGTCCCACACCTGAAGGCTTAGATAAAAGCAACCGTTGCTTTCTTAGACCAGTGTTTTCCCAGCGGTGGGTCAGGAGGTGGGCTGTGGCCAATCACTACTGGGTCATGAACGATTGAACTGGGCAATGGTTTGTTCATCTAAAAAGGCCAAAATACCATTTGAAAAGCTTTAGGTGGATAAAAAAAAATGGCATTTTCAAAAAAGCAGACAATCAAAAAATATGCATTTTAATCCATTTGACCTGTGTTTTATATTAAAAAGGCAACAATGTTTTTTCGCTTCAATAGAGTGATAAGGGGCGTGCAACTAGTTATTCATCACACAAAATAAATGAATGCCAAACATTCAGCAGAAAAAAAAAGCTGTTTTCATTAGATACCAACAGAAGCACAAGTTGCCGCAACGCTATTTGGCTAGCAGCCACACAGAAGTAAATGAGCATATTTTCATTACTAGACTATAATAAAAGAGCAAGGTATTTTTTGCAAAGACTATGCATGTCCATGCTGTTCATCATAGAAAGAAGGTAGCCAGCTACATTTCCTAATGTGACGTTAATCTTGCATTTTAACTTGCCAAAACTACTGTAGAAAAGTAACCACTACCTGTTCCTCTCTGCAATCAGTCAGAGCTCTGTCTGCTGATCAAATGCCTGTTAATGAATGCAGGAATTGAATTGGTCTAAAGACGAGAGCAAAGATTTCTCATCCGAGTTGAAGCACAAAATTAGTCAAAAGCAGAGCAGAAATTACAATAAGAAGCATTTTAGATCGGAGTTTACAAAACACAGCAAGATATTTCTGCCTTTCCTGTTATTTTGTGTGAAAAATGCAGAATTCTTCATTAACATGACCCCTGCCCACAGATAATAAACAGTGCACATTCACAGACTTGCGTAACAATGACTGAGTAAGAGTTGCATTAATATATGAGGAATGTTCATGTGAGATGACAATGTGCTCTTCACCAAACCAAACATATTTCTCCATTCTCTACAGGATGAAAAAGGCAAAAATATATCCGGAGTCTAGGCAACAAAAAAATAAACAAGCAGTTTGATTTGGTTAAAGGCTTTAGGTCTGAATCCTGGGGAGAAAGTGGAGATATGCCACACTTAGTCACATGCCACTGTCAGCATCATCTCTGAAGAACGGAGGGGGCTGAGTAGGAAGGGAAGGGAGAGAAGGGTGTAAGTGGAGGGAGGAGGGGTGGGAGAGAGAGGGTGGATGCATAGAGTGCTGAAGGGGGACTGGATGGGTAGAAACATGCTGCACTTCACACAGGAGATAAGAAATTCATCTGACAGGAATCTGACCCATTTTACATTCACACAAGCATTGAGCTCAGGAGCGCACTGAGCATGTGCAGGATTCTCTTTCTGTGCTGAGTGAGGGGGGAGGGGCCTGGTCTTGGTCAGCAGCATCTCCACAGGCTCCGTTGTCAGTGTGTGTTGTGTGGGGTCTGTGCTGGTTCTGACAGGCTAAAAGCGTGTCAATATAAATATACATGTAGTGAATGGGGTTAAACTGCTGAATGATGGGTCTTGTCATTTTCCCTGGAAAAGCAGACAGCCTGTCTGGGCCAGGGCTATCGTTGGACCTTTGACTTGGCCGGAATCACCTTGAGCTACAGCTACTGAGCTAAAGCACGATGCTACATCCCTTTCACTACAGGCAGTAGAACAACAGCACTACAGGGTTAAGGAAGTAAAAAATAAAACTCTACGGATAAATTAAAGTGTTGTTGACTGTATTCAGTAGGTCTATTTAAGGCTCAAAGCAAGGTCAACACCTCATAAATAAATAACGCTTTTAGAAGAAATCAATATATGCATGCAAACGGCAGCCCGGTATCATAAAGTAGAAACATCCGTGGCTGTGACTCAGGAGACTGAATCAGGGAGGAAATCACTCTGGCTGTGGGCCACGAGAACAAAGTCTACTGGAATGCAAAGGCAAACCAGTCAGCGGTATTGTGTGGACCTATGGAACAGGACTGGGTCCGGTAGGCATGAAACGATTTAGAAACAGAGATCAATTAGAACAAAGACTGTCATTTCCATTTTAAAAAGCTTTGCTGCTTTGTGCACTAATGAACATGACCCTTATATTCTGGAAGGGGTAGGTTCATTCTGATAGAAAATATATTTTCAGCTCTGTAACATTATATTCTATTGGCAACGGATTAAATCTCAAAGAGGAAATGCCAGTAACTCGTGACTAATGAGATAAGGCATATCATAAATACAAAGGGAGATTGCAATAGTGTAAGCTGCAAATGTCAGGAGAATTATTCAGTGTTTCCCCTATAGTAATTTAACAGAGGCGGGCCGCCGATGCTAAATCGTTGCCGCTACTCCCAAGAAATATGATGTAAAAATGTTTTATAAATAGTTTTTTTTTTTTTGGAGATGGTAAAACATTTTTTTTTTAACACCATGTATGCGGGCCCCATTGATTTTTTGTGGTATTTTACCCCCTTTTTCTCCCCACTTATAGATCTTGTCTCATCGCTGCTACTCCCCAACGGGCTCGGGAGAGGCGAAGGCGGAGTCATGCGTCCTCCTAACCACGCTCCTTAACACCCGCTAAGGTGTCGGAGGAAACACTGTTCAACTGGCATCTGGGGTCAACCCATTTCATCTCTCTCTCTCTCACCTGCGCTCTCTACCGCATCTAAATGCCTGGCTATGAAAAGCCAAGTGACGTTTACTCCTGATGTATTTACCTGTTGCAACCTCTACAGCAACTATGATTATTATTTGACCCTGCTGGTCATCTATGAACGTTTGAACATCTTGGAGAAAGTTATAATCTCCACCCGGCACAGCCAGAAGAGGACTGGCCACCCCTCAGAGCCTGGTTCCTCTCTAGGTTTCTTCCTACTTTTTTCCTAGCCACCATGCTTCTACATCTGCATTGCATGCTGTTTGGGGTTTTAGGCTGGGTTTCTGTACAGCACTTTGTGACATCGGCTGATGTAAAAATGGCTTTATAAATACATTTGATTGATTGAGGCACCCGCCACAAGGAGTCGCTAGAGCGCGATGAGCCAAGTAAAACCCCATCGGCCAAACCCTCCCCTAGCATGGACGACGCTAGGCCAATTGTGCGCCGTCCTATTGTTATATTGTTAGAGTAACAGATGGCATAAGAACACTCAATGGCTAAATGTGTAGAATTGCAGGAAATCTGCTTTAAAACAGCAACATTTTGTCTCAGTAGCCAAGAGGAGGGCCTTTAAAATCTTTGGTCGGAGAACCTGCATGCAATTGGCCATGCCCGCCCCAACTTTGCCACGGCTGCTGGAAAAAATAATAGGAGAAACATTGTTATTGAACTGTACATTTCCCTGTTAAGAATCAGTTCTACGATTACAAATGGCCTACCCCATCCATCAAGGCATCCTCACTGTTATGGATATAATTTATATGGAGTATACAGCTCGCATTCATGGAGTTAAAGAAGACACTTTAAACCAATCTCTTCTCGCTGCTGAAACACTGACGTGTTGCTTAGAGTTTTGTTTTTCTTTAATAAATGTATATTTAATTTGAACCCTTAGGTCCTCAGATGGAGTAAGTTTGGAATGGGGGTTGTAACTTCATTTGATCACAAAAAAAATATCAAAATGATCCAGTGTTCACTGGATTTGCATTACCACAACACCACTGAAGGGATGACTATGACTGAGTGACAGACCCTTATGTGTTTAACCGGTGACACCCACAGTAACAATGTCCAAATGCCCTGAATGTGACTCAGACAGCATGAAGGACCATAGTCACCGCAGAAGGAAAGAAAGGCAGACTTATGGGCCTAGGTCTACTTGTCAATATGAGCAGCCTGGTCTTATAGACTAGACGTAACATAGTTGAGGTGAGGCCGCGCCACCATACCATGGAGCGTGACCGCTGCGCCGCAGAACATCGTATGTTACGTTTGGTATGGCTACATAAAACAGATCGTTACTTAAGGCAAAAACATAAGTAGGGTGGTTGGTCGGCGTGGATGGGTGGGCATATAACGCAAACGTTTAACAACCCAAAGGTTGCGTGTTCGAATCTCATCAAGGACAACTTTGCAACTACTTACTACTTTTTAGCTACTTTGCATGTTACCTAACCCTTCCCCTAACCCTTTTAGCTAACCCTACCCCTAATATGAACTCCTATCCTCAACTTTGTAAAATATTGCACAAATTGCCATTTGTAACATATCATAGGAAATGGATGGACATCCTCAAATGAATACATACCATACAGTATCATACTAAATCGAGTGTCTCGGATTTACAGAGCTTATCAGTGGTGCTCATTCATATCAGTAGTCATGAAGGGAGGGAAATGAGGATACAAGTTTGTTAGGCTACATAGATAGTATTGAGATGCAGCCCATAGTCTTACCTGCAGCTCGCACCATGCCACCTCCACTGTGGTCTCTGTGTCCAGGCCCTTGTAGACCGTCTTGAAGGAACCACGTCCAATCTCAATGTCAAACTTCAGGAAACGCCCATCCGGCGACGTTCCCACCGCTTTCGTCTCTGCTTCCTCAATGTCATCCTGCACCTTCTTCTCCGCCTCTCTCTGTTCAGCCTCCACCCGGGCTTTCTCCTTCTCTTCCTTATCCTCTTCTTCCCCCTCTCCTCTCTCCTTCACCTCACTCTCAGGTTCAGGTTCTATCGTTTGGCTCTGAGGTTGCGCAGCTAGACTGTTTACTGGCTGAGCCACCACTGCTTCCCCATCACAAATATCTTGTAGTACAGCAGCCTTCTGCTCTATAGACACCACATCCACCTTCACGCCACCTTCGCTCTCAGCCGACTCCTCCCTCACAGTCACACGGGGTACAGGTCTTGGGGTGTGGGGTGCACCGGCAGGCCGGGGCGCAACATCTCGCACACGGGGTACCAGGGGCACAAGGACAGGGATTTTACTGGGTAAGGGGAGGTCAAGGGCTGTGGCGTTGGAGTCGCTGATGACGCTGCGACGGAAGAATGTTCGATGTTCTGCGGCGCATCGGTCGCGCTCCATGGTATGGTGGCGCCGCCTCACCTCAACTGCCATCCGTTCACCCACAAGCGAATCCGAGCCAGACCCGTTGTTTCCGTTACCATTACCACTCTTGGGCAGGGGAGCCAGGAACTTCACCATCTTGTTGTTGGGCTTTTCCGACATCCCACCACCCCCAACGATAGCGAGCGGATACAATTCAACAGAGAAAAGAAAACTCAAAATTCCTCCATACAGGCTTTGGAAAGAAACTGAAATCTATGTGGTCCAAAAAATTATCAGACTGACCAATTAAACAGGAGCTTGTTTTGCAGATCTCCCTCTATTATTCCTACCTGTGTGACTGTTGCTTAAAAACTGTTTGTTGGTGTACAGGGCTCAGAGTCTGGGTGGAGGATGGGAGGTGTTCTTTTGTAAACGGAAAAGAACAGAACACGGTCAAAGAACAGGGAGCGCTGCCGACACACGAGACCCTTTAGATCCACACCATCCATCCTGCAAGACACAGGGTACAGCTGCAACACAGCATAAGGAGCCACCAGAAGGGCTGGGGAGAAAGAGCTAGACACAGCTCCAGGCACCAAGCTTCACTGTGCAGGCAACGACAGGCAACACACTCCCAGCAGAGATCCAGTGTCACTGCAGGGGTAAAGAAGCAGGGACAAACGAGATCAGTATAGCAACCTGGTTTAAATGTGGGTGAGGTCAAAAATTCTGGAATTCCTGACTTATCTGGTAAAATTCCATCAATGACTGCAAAGAGAGGTTTGAGAGGAATGTCTGTTTAAAATAGTTTTTTAAGAAGCAGTACAAACTACAGAGTGAATGTAGCCCACTGACAATTTTCTGTATTTATATATCAACAAGATCTGTGCCTTGTCATGGTGGTCAAGTGGCAGACAGTTATCTCTATCTTTACAATACACAGCAAAAAAACAGTGTTCTGCTAGGTAACTAAATATCATAACACACCGGTCATACCCATAATACTACAGTAGCTTCACTAGCTTGTGGTGTAGTCTAACTATTACAAATATTGCCTATTTGCTCCAGATGGCTGATAGGCGTTATTAGATAGGTAATGTTACTGTTAACTAGTTACCTGCATATAACGATACGTTATCTGCATATAACGACACGTTAACTAGTTACCTGCATATAACGACACGTTAACTAGTTACCTGCATATAACGACACGTTACCTGCATATAACGACACGTTACCTGCATATAACGACACGTTACCTGCATATAACGACACGTTACCTGCATATAACGACACGTTACCTGCATATAACGACACGTTACCTGCATATAACGACACGTTACCTGCATATAACGACACGTTACCTGCATATAACGACACGTTACCTGCATATAACGACACGTTACCTGCATATAACGACACGTTACCTGCATATAACGACACGTTACCTGCATATAACGACACGTTACCTGCATATAACGACACGTTACCTGCATATAACGACACGTTTTCTGCATATAACGACACGTTTTCTGCATATAACGACACGTTTTCTGCATATAACGACACGTTTTCTGCATATAACGACACGTTTTCTGCATATAACGACACGTTATCTGCATATAACGACACGTTATCTGCATATAACGACACGTTATCTGCATATAACGACACGTTATCTGCATATAACGACACGTTATCTGCATATAACGACACGTTATCTGCATATAACGACACGTTATCTGCATATAACGACACGTTATCTGCATATAACGACACGTTATCTGCATATAACGACACGTTATCTGCATATAACGACACGTTAACTAGTTATCTGCATATAACGACACGTTAACTAGTTATCTGCATATAACGACATGTTATCTGCATATAACGACACGTTAACTAGTTATCTGCATATAACGACATGTTATCTGCATATAACGACACGTTAACTAGTTATCTGCATATAACGACACGTTAACTAGTTATCTGCATATAACGACACGTTAACTAGTTATCTGCATATAACGACACGTTAACTAGTTATCTGCATATAACGACACGTTAACTAGTTACCGGCATATAACGACACGTTAACTAGTTATCGGCATATAACGACACGTTAACTAGTTATCTGCATATAACGACATGTTATCTGCATATAACGACACGTTAACTAGTCACCGGCATATAACGACACGTTAACTAGTCACCGGCATATAACGACACGTTAACTAGTTATCTGCATATAACGACACGTTAACTAGTTATCTGCATATAACGACACCTTAGCTAGTTGTCATAAATCAATGTCAAACTTTCTCATCAATGTAAACTAGTTGACAATGAAAAGGTCACCATTATTTGACACATTACCGTAACGTCGTTTAGTTAACTTGGTCCCAGTCATCACCGTTCCATGTCAGACTGCGCATTTAGCTAGCTGTAGCTAACGTTACTGATAGCTACACTAACGCCTGACGATGGCGGCTAGCCAGCCAGTTAGCGGCTAGTTAGCTACCCCAACTTACCTAGTAAAAGAACAATTGAATAACGTCGTTTGTCAAAATACATTATCGAGAAATCGAAACGATCAATCAAAACAATAAGACAATAAACGTACATTTCATTTTCCCCTGGACTGTTTTAAATATGTCTGATTAACGTTATATTTGGCTAGCTGTAGCCAGGGTTCTTTGTTAACGTTATCTCCGCATAGAACATCACATGAAAGTTCCCCGTTGCCATAACTGCCATAGCAACGCTAGGCTACCGCTAATATAAATACGTTGATTTTGTAGCGTAATTTACCGTCGTGTGGTCGCGCTTCCATCCATAAGTGGTCACCAAGCTGTGAGAACTAACACGTTGGAACCACTGAGGTCTAAATCAGACGTATTGGGACGTTCCCACAGACTGAGGCGGTGTTCGTTCTACATGAGGCGGGTCTTCTCTCCCTGCTAGAACCGCCTCCTTCCCGCTAAATACGGCCGTTTGCTAGCTAGCACTCCCCCAGATCCACACGGCTACTAGCGGTAAAATAGCTACTGCTACGTGTGGGTGGTCACTAGAAACCACCTCGGAGCGTCACTGAATATGGCGACCTAACAATAACACTCACCTCAATGTTGTCACAAATATAACATCTTCTTATTCTATGGTATATTGGCGATCACACAATTTAATGTGCATTCCGCCACCTACTATACGAAATGGAACAAGAATTCTCCCAACAACGGAACTACCAATAAAAAAGATATACATAAACAGATCTGATCCCTACACAGGCTCATGTGAACCGTGGGAGGGCGGATCTTCCGTCGCCAGTACCCCTTGCAAATATACAGATGTAAAATCCTTGAGACCCCAAAAAATATCTGCCGCAGCCACAATAATGTCCAGTTTCTCCGACTTCGTTGAGACTTGTGCTGTACAGTTTATAACTGTGGCAATGAACGCAACAAGAAATCCACCTTTTTAACACACAGGGTATCTTTAGTCTGGCAGCAAACATTTACTACAGGCGGTATTATATTCACTACCATATCTTCACTACCATCACTTGTTTTCTCAATTATTTTAATCGCCTCCGCATTGGAGATTCGATTGACCGCTCTAACTTTAGCCACCTCAATTTCCTTCACCCCTAGGGCACTCCAGGAACTCAGGATCATGATCCCCACCACAATTGCAACACCGTCGTCTTCTACACACCGTTCTTCAGTATACTCCGTTCGTCTACACACACTTGAAACATGTCCAAATCCTTTACAATTCTTACACTGCAGTGGTTTGGGGACGAAAGCTCTTATGCAATATCTTACTTAACCAAGCTTCACATGCGTAGGTATTTGCTCTTTATCAAAAAACAACAGTACCGACAGACTTAACACCAACCACACCAGAAATTGTGTTCAGGGATTTAACCTGAACATCTTGTCCTCGCCCCTGAGATGACTCCTTTAACGGGTGCTCTACTCCGAAGTTCAAAACACACAATTCTTTTGAGGCCCATTGCAATATTCCTCTGTTCATCAGAAATACAATTAATCAAAATAAGACCACTCCTGGTCACTCTGACAGACTCCACTTTTACAAGCGCACACGTCACCATTTTCAACAACTCAAATGGGTTTCCCACATATGCATCCTTGCTCAACAAACGCATCCCAACAAGAAGCGAATCATTATCATTTACACACATATTTACACAACGCTCTAACCAGCGTTGGGCCCGTAACCGAAAGGTTGCTGGATCGAATCCCCGAGCTGACAAGGTAAAAATCTGTCGTTCTGCCCCTGAACAAGGCAGTTAACCCACTGTTCCTAGGCCGTCAATGTAAATATGAATTTGTTCTTAACTGACTTGCATAGTTAAATAAAGGTTAAATAAAAATAAAATAAATAAATTAACTTCAATCTTAGACAATTTCCTTTTTGTTCCAGTTTTCGATACTACTGTAGTCCATTCAGAACATTCGTCTTCACCAAATTTACTAGACGTGCTGCTTAATTAAAACTCAGCATCCACTTCAGCCATCTTTCTCCCAAATAGAACATCTTTGGTGTTGTCCATATAAATAGAATCGTATTCTATACTGGATCCTATCTGTATGGTGCTGTCTGATGCCCTGTCCAAACGTGCTGCTGCTTCGGAGACACGATAACCTGTAAACCGATTATGAAAATGTAAACAAGAGCACCCAGAAGTGAAATAATTTCCCATTAACTATAGCATCATGACCCGTTTCAGAACAAGTAGAAGAATAGTAAGTAAAAAAAATGACAAAATGGGACAAAACATACCATGCATTTGTGTTGCAATTGTACAGGGACAGTTCAATCTACTTTCAAAGGATAGTGGGCTTGATGCCTCACCTTTATCATAATATAAGGGCCTCCAGCCTTTTCTTAGGTTGGTAAGCCAGGCCAACAGAGGTAAACACTGCCCTCAGCTGATTCAATTTGACAATGATTACAGACTGTGTGTGTGTGTGTGGGTGTGTGAGAGAGAGAGAGAGAGAGAGAGAGTGATTGAAAAAGCTTCTTCCACTTTCAATAACACACAAGTGGTCATCTCTATCCTGCTTCCACAAAAATACCCTGCCACCATACAACTAGTGAATGCAAGCATTTCCCGGGACTGTGCCTCAAAACCTAATGTCTACCTGGCCCACCACTACACCCTGGACTTGAACAGCCTTTATGACCAGGTCCACCTCAAGGCAGCAATCCCAACTTTTTCCAGGACCCTGAAGGATATCACCCTTAACCACAGCCCCAGCATCTCACACAGGAGCAACGGACACCCCGCCCAGACCAGTGAGACACCATCCCAGACATTTGAGACCCCTCCAGAGGGACCTGCACCAAGAGAACCCACGCCAAGAGGACCTACACCCAGACCACAGCATCACCAGCCACATCCCCACCCCAAACCCAACCAGCTGAGACCCCCCCCCCCAAACAAACCCTGGCCACACACTATATAGGCCCTCCCAGATCAGGCCTATGCTGTGCCCCCCACCCCCAAACCCCACTAATACACCTGCCCAAGCCCCATCCTGCGACCTAAGAGGTATGTATCAGATGCTCAACATGTCTTACTGTAATCGTCCGAGCCTAAACCGCACAAAAACAACACTAGACACTATGGAACACAAAGCTTTTGCTATCTCATCCTGGAATATATAAGGTCTGAGGTCATCCTACAAGATACATGGTATAGAGGAGACGGACCCATTGGTTGCCCTCTAGGTTACAGAGAGCTGGTAGTCCCAGCCACTAAACTGCAAAGTGTTACACAGGGAAGAGACTCAGAGGGTATGTTCATTTGGTATAGAGCAGACCTAAGCCACTCTATTAAAACAGGAACATTTAACATCTGTCTAGAAATGAATAAGGCGGCAGTGGGAAGGTAGGCCGTAAATGGCAGGTAATCCAACTAAAAAATATGAGTAGATGGCCAGTACATTGCAATAAACTTTAGTGAACTATTAACATAATACAGTGCCTTCAGAAAGTATTTCTACCCCTTGACTTATTCCACATTTTGTTGCCTGACAGCCTGAATTCAAAATTGATTAAATGTTTGTTTTTTCTCACCCATCTACACACAATACCCCATAATGACAAAGTAAAAATATGTTTTTAGAAATATTTTCAAATGTTTTGAAAATGAAATGCAGACATATATCATTTACATAAGTATTCACACCCCTGAGTCAATACCTTGTAGCAGCCCCTTTGGCAGCGATTACAGCTGTGAGTCTTTCTGGGTAAGTCTCTAAAAGCCTTACACACCTGGATTGTACAACATTTAACCATTATTCCTATTCAAAGTTCTTCAAGCTCTGTACAATTGGCTGTTGATCATGGCTAGACAACCATTTTCAGGTCTTGCCATAGATGTTCAAGTAGATTTAAGTCAAAACTGTACCATGGCCACTCAGGAACATTCACTGTCTTCTTGGTAAGGAACTCCAGTGTAGATTTGGCCTTGTGTTTTAGGTTATTGTCCTGCTGAAAGGTGAATTCATCTCCCAGTGTGGAAAGCAGACTGAACCAGGTTTTCCTCTAGGATTTTGCCTGTGCTTAGCTTTATTCCATATTTAAAATAAATTGAAAGAAAATGTATATATATATTTTTACCCCTTTTATCTCCCAAATTTCGTGATATCCAAATTGGTAGTTAGTTTTGTCCCATTGCTTCAACTCCCGTACGGATTCGGGAGAGGCGAATGCCGAGAGCCGTGCGTTCTCCGAAACACGACCCTGCCAAGCCGTACTGCTTCTTGACACACTGCTCGCTTAACCTGGAAGCCAGCCACACCAATGTGTTGAGGAAACACCGTCCAGCTGGCGACCGAGTTCAGCGTGCAGGCGCCTGGCCCGCAACAAAGAGTCGCTAGAGTGTGATGGGACAAGGAAATTCCGCCCGGCCAAGCCCTCCCCTAACCCGGACGACACTGGGCCAATTATTGGCCACCTCATGGGTCTCCTGGTCGCAGCTGGCTGCGACACAGCCCCGGTTTGAACCCGGTTCTGTAGTGACGCCTCTTGCACTGCAATGCAGTGTCTTAGAGCCCTGATAAACTCCCCTGTCCTTAACGATTACACGCATACCCATAACATGACACCACTATGCTTGAAAATATGGAGAGTGCTACTCAGAAATGTTTTGCGTTGGACTTGCCCCAAATAAACACTTTGTATTCAGGACAATAAGTTAATTGCTTTGCCACATTTCTTTTGCAGTTTTACTTGAATGCCTTGTTGCAAACAGGATGTACAAGTTTCCTTCTTTTCCTTTTGTCAATTAGGTTAGTATTGTGGAGTAACTACAATGTTGTTGATCCATCCTCAATTTTCTCATATCACAGCCATTAAACTCTGTAACTGTTTTAAAGTCACAATTGGCATTTTTTTTACCCATCTACCAATAGGTGCCCTTCTTTGTGAAGCATTGGAAAACCTCCATAGTCATTGTGGTTAAATCTGTGTTTGAAATTCACTGCTCGACTGAGGGACCTTACAGATACAGTGCATTGGGGAAAGTATTTCGACCCTTTGACTTTTTCCACATTCTGTTAAGTTAGACTTATTCTAAAATGTATAAAAGTTTTTCCCCTTAGCAATCTACACACAATACCCCATAACGACAAACAAAAACAGGTAGCTCGGCATTCAGGCCAAAGAGTTCAATCTTGGTTTCATCAGACCAGATAATCTTGGTCTGAGAGTCTTTAGGTGCCTTTTGGCAAACTCCAAGCAGGCTGTCATGTGCCTTTTACTGAGGAGTGGCTTATGTCTGGCTACTTTACCATCAAGGCATGATTGGTGGAGTGCTGCAGAGATGGTTGTCCTTCTGGAAGGTTTGTGCTTTTATCTGTAATTAAACCCTGCTCACTAAGGACTGTATTTTAAGGGAATTACTATAATTACCCCAAATTATATCATACACACATTTAGCTATTTAAGTATCTCTTCCTGTCATTTACCTGTACAGTTAATGTAACCATGCAAATATTCACTTACCTGTAAATATAACTGTATATTTACCTGTACAGTTAATTTAACCATGCAAAATATTCACTTACCTGTTCATTTAACCAGTCTGTCTATTAAGTAAACTATTATTACCCTCGCTCATATCATATGCATTTTTAGCTATTGAAGTATTTCTCTGCCATAGACCTGTATAGTATAGTTAACCATCCAACAATGTATATTGTACATATTCAGCCAACCACCCATACTATGCAATGTCTTTTTATAGCTTTTTTGCACTCCAGATATCTTGTATTTCTATACTTTTTCATACTGCCGCTCTATGTATCATGTACCGTGTATCTGTCTTTTGTGTATTTTTGTTCTGTCATTTTGCACCATGCCCTATGTTGTTGTAGCTGCTTGACAAAGAATTTTCCCCCTCGGGGATCAATAAAGTATCTATCTCCCATCTCCACAGAGGAACTCTGTCAAGAGTGACCATCAGGTTGTTGGTCACCTTCCTGACCAAGGCCCTTCTCCCCCAGGCGGCCAGCTCTAGGAAGAGTCTTGGTGGTTCCAAACTTCTTCCATTTAAGAATGATGGAGGCCACTATGTTCTTGGGGATCTTCAATGCTACAGAAATGTTTTGGTACCCTTCCCCAGATCTGTGCTTCGACACAATCCCGTCTCAGTTCTATACGAACAATTCCTTCGACCTCTTGGCTTGGTTTTTGCTCTGACATGCACTGTCAACTGTGGGACATTATATAGACAGGTATGTGTAATGAAGCGTCAGCGGAATGAGGATCCATCTGCAGTTTATTGCAAGTCAGACTCACAAGCAGTAACAGATGCAATAGAGACAGCGTAAGCTGGAACAGGCCGAGGTCAGGGTAGGCAGCAAACATGCAAAATTCCAAAGACAGGCAGAGTTCTGGGGAGGCAGCAAACTAACAGAGTCCAAGAGGCAGGCAAAGGTCAGGGCAGGCAGAAAACAAACAGAGTCCAAGGGCAGGCAAAGGTCAGGGCAGGCAGCAAACAAATCAAGGGTATGAGAAACAGTCCAAGTCAAAACACGGGAAAAAAACTAGCAAAAGGAATAAACGCTCAGAAAAGTTCACCGGCGCAAAACAAGACTTCGCACTGATACTGTGTAAATGGTGTGCTTAAGTAGTGTGTGTGTAATGAACTGCAGGTGTGTGTAATTAGTCCCAGGAATGAGGGCCTATGGGAGATGAAGTCCAAAAGGTAACCAGTTAGTATTCAGGTGATGTCTCCCTCTGGTGGTGCGAGAGAGGTGGTGCGGAACCTTCATTCGTTACAGTATGTGCCTTTCCAAATCATGCACAATCAATTTAATTTGCCACAGTGGGACTCCAATCAAGTTGTATAAACATCTCAAGAATAATCAATGGAAACACTGATCTAAATTTTGAGGCTCATAGCAAAGGGTCTGTCTGAATATTTTAATTTAATATAATTTTTAATTATGGGGTATTGTGTGTAAATTGATGAGGGGAAATTTTAATTTAATACATTTTAGAATAAGGCTGTAACGTAACAAAAGTCAAGGGGTCTGAATACTTTCCAAATGCACTGTAATTGTAAGTGTAAGTGTAAGGTACAGATGAGGTAGTCATTCAGAAATCATGTTAAACACTATTATTACACACAGAGTGAGTCCATGCAACTTATTATGATACTAGTTAAGCACATGTTTACTCCTGAACGTATTTAGGCTTGACATATAAAAAAAAAAAAAAAAAAAAAAAGAGGTTGAATACTTATTGACTCAAGGCATTTCAGCTTTTAATTTTTAATTAATCTGTAAAAATGTCAAAAAACATCATTCCACATAATAGGGTATTGTTTGTAGGCCAGTGACCAAAAATGTTAATTTAATAAATGTTAAATTCAGGCTGCAACAACAAAATGTGGAGAAAAAAAAAATAGAGGGGTGTGAATACTTTCTGAAGGCACTGTATATTTACAAAATAATACATATGGGAGCAGTAAGCCTAGTACATCAGGACGCACCACTGCAACGCATTTCGACGACTAGAGTCTTCCTCAGGCAGAGTTGTGGACGGAAGCTGACGTGTCTCTAGAAATAGAGGTGGGGACAGGTAAATGTCACATGACAGGTAAATAACTATATACAAAACACATCTACAACATTATCACGACAGTGTATAAAGGCAACATGAGAAATAATATGAAAAATAAGTAGTCGAAATGCATTGCAGTTGTGTGTCCTGATGTAACTAGGCTGATTGCTCTCAAATGTATTATTTTGTAAATATATTATGCTAATAGTTCACTAAAGTTTATTGCAATGTACCGGCCGCCTACTCGTCTTCTTTCTTTAGGAAATAATAAGGAAATTATCTCCGAGAAAAATGTCCTCATGTGTGCTACCTATATCCCCCCAATATAATCCCCATACTTTAATGAAGACAGATTCTCCATCCTGAGGGGGAGTTCAGCCATTTCCAGGCCCAGGGACATGTACTAGTCTGTGGTGACCTAAATGCCAGAACCTGACACTCTCAGCACACAGGGGGACAAACACCTACCTGGAGGTGACAGGATTCTCTCCCAAATATGCCCCCCTAGACACAACTATGACAAAACAACCAACAAATTGACGGCCTAGGAACAGTGGGTTAACTGCCTTGTTCAGGGGCAGAACGACAGATTTTTACCTTAACAAAAGCACAGATTCTTTCAGATCTGGGCCCTGACAGTAAATCTCAGTAGGAAAAAAATAGTGTTCCAAAAAAGGTCCCTTTGCCAGGACCACAAATACGAATTCCATCTAGACACCGTTGCCCTAGAACACACAAAAAATGATACATACCTCAGCCTGAACATCAGCGCCACAGGTAACTTCCACAAAGCTTTGAACGATCTGAGAGACAAGGCATGAAGGGCCTTCTACTCCATCAAAAGGAACTTATGGTCGTGAGGTCTGAGGTCCGCTCACTAACCATTGATTCACAAAACGGGACAAACACCAAATTGAGACTCTGCATGCATAATTCTGCAAAAACATCCTCTGTGTATAATGTAAAAAATCAAATAATGCATGCAGAGTCAAATTCTACAACCACCTAAAAGGAAGCGATTCCCAAACCTTCCATACCAAAGCCATCACCTACAAAGAGATTAACCTGGAGAAGAGTTCCCTAAGCACGCTGGTCCTGGGGACAGGACAGCAACACAATTATACCTATTTGTCCCTAAACAGAGAGTACACAGTGGCAGAATACCTGACCACTGTGACTGACCCCAAATTAAGGAAAGCTTTGATTTTGTACAGACTCGCTGAACATAGCCTGGCTATAGAGAGAGGCCTCTGTAGGCAGACCTGGCTCTCAAGAGAAGACGGGCTATGTGCACACTGCCCACAAAATGAGGTGGAAACTGAGCTGCACTTCCTAACTTCCTGCCAAATGTATGACTATATTAGAGACACATATTTCCCTCAGATTACACAGATCCACAAAGAATTTGAAAACTAATAAATATATTTTTTAACTATTTGCACATCATTACAACACTGTACAAGCCATAATGACATTTTAAATGTCTATTCCTTTTCAACTTTTGTCAGAGTAATGTTTACTGTTCATTTATTTTTTTAAATTGTTTATTATCCATTTCACTTGCTTTGTCAATGTAAATACAGTATACTGTACACTACTTGGACATCTAGTGGAAAGCCTTCCCAGAAGACCAACTCCATATTAATGCCCATGATTTTGGAATGAGTTGTTCGACGAGCAGGTGTCCACATACTTTTGGTCATGTAGTGTACTTCCCACGCCATTCAAGCTGGAGCGAAGGGCCCACTGGCAGTTTCTCCCACCCCCCCTAAAATAAAATTAAGTTGAATGTGTCAGCCAGACAGCCACTCACAAAGTATAGACCAGGGGTACTCAAGTACTATTTGAGAAGGTCGGCCGACACAAATGTCGTTGGCGGCAAACATCCCGATGGATAATGCAATTTATCGGCGTAGTAACAAACCCCCACCTCGCAACATGCGAACCCAAACTGTTGACACCCCTCTTGTTGGCTGAGATAACATTTAGCAGTTTTAAAACTAATTTCCCGCAATTCTACACATTTTGCATGGGACAGAGTTTTTCTTTCTGTTTAAAGCTAATTAGCTGTAAAATCACTTTAGGAGTCTATAATCTCACCATGTTCAACCTGCAGGTCAGTGTGTCTCACAGTAGAGTCTTAACATTCACAACGGTAGATATACGTTTGGAGGATATAGGGTTTAACTATTCGCACATCATTACAATACTGTATATGGACAATGGCATTTTAAATGTCTTTATTATTTTGGAACCACCATCCAGTTGGTGGCGACAATACACCAAGAAGAAGAAGAACGAAACGTTGCCAATTCGACGTCAGAGGGCCGCGCGGTGCATTCTGGAACAAGGAGTGAATGGGAGTTTATTAGGCGCTAGCTCAAAAACCCAATATGGTCAACGTTACAAATCTTTTCCGAGATGTGAGATAATTGACTTGCTATCTGTAGTATCGTATAGCTTTGGAATCGTGATATTACGTACTTCCGAGGGAAATAATCACGTTTCTCGACATATACACTGACTTTGAACCGGGATTGCGTGACGATTAGTTTAGCAACCGCGTGACGCAACATGACGACGTGAACGCGATTGGTCGACAGTCTTCTGGTGGGACGGTATACGTTCTTCATTCATTGGATTCCTATCTCCTTTCTATAATATATCTGGCAACTGAACCACGGTTAAATTGAAGCAATGCACCCTGGACTAAAGATGCAGACAAATTGGAAAAATGTGCTAGACCCTCCGTTAAATTAAACATTTCTCGAGGTAAGAGTATCGCAAAAAATATGATCCAATGGGTCATTCGAGAGAAGACATCCTCCCGAGTTCTGACATCGGTCAGTATTGGAATCTGACGTGTATGATAAGTTTTCGCGATCTAAATTTTTTATTTTTAGATCGCGTGTATTGATTTTTTTCTTCCAGTGTAGTGATAGCGACTTTATCACGGTGCTACATAAATCAGCCGGAATTCTGCCTGCTTGAACACCAATAACTCCGATAGATATAAATTAAAACATGAGATTACCCAGGGAGTCGATAGAACGTCACTCAGGGTGCCACATGGTTCAATTCTTGGGCCGACTCTATTCTCTGTATATATCAATGATGTCGCTCTTGCTGCTGGTGACTCTGATCCACCTCTACGCAGACGACACCATTCGGTATACATCTGGCCCTTCTTTTGACACGGTGTTAACTAACCTCCAAACGAGTTTCAATGCCATACAACACTCCTTCCGTGGCCTCCCAACTTCTCTTAAATGCTAGTAAAACCAAATGCATGCTTTTCTATCGAACGCTGCCCGCACCCGCCCACCGGACTATCATCACTACTCTCGACGGATCCGACTTAGAATATGTGGACAACTACAAATACCTAGGCATCTGGTTAGACTGTAAACTCAACTTCCAGACTCACATTAAGCATATCCAAACCAAAATTTAAATCTAGAATCGGCTTCCTATTTCGCAACAAAGCCTCCTTCACTCATGCTGCCAAATATGTCCTCGTAAAACTAACTATCCTACCGATCCTTGATTTCGGCGATGTCGACAAAATAGCCTCCAACACTCTGCTCATTAAATATATCACAGTGCCATCCGTTTTGTTACCAAAGCCCCATATACTACCCACCACTGCGACCTGTATGCTCTCGTTGGCTGGCCTTCATTACATATTCATCGCCAAACCCACTGGCTCCAGGTCATCTATAAGTCTTTATTAGGTAAATCCCCGCCTTATCTCAGCTCACTGGTCACCATAGCAACACCCACCCGTAGCATGCACTCCAGCAGGTATATCTCACTGGTCATCACCAAAGCCAACACCTCCTTTGGCCGCCATTCCTTCCAGTTCTCTGCTGCCAATGACTGGAACAAATTGCAATAATCATTGAAGCTGGAGACTATCATCTCCCTCAATAACTTTAAGCATCAGCTGTCAGAGCTGCTTATCGATCACTGCACCTGTATATAGCCCTTCTGTAAATAGCCCACTCTACTACCTCATATTGTTATTTTTGCTCATTTGCACCCCAGTATCTCTATTTGCACATCTAACACTCCAGTGTAAATGCTAAATTATAATTATTTCACCACTGGTCTATTTATTGTCTTACCTTCCTAATCTTACTACATTTGCACACACTACAGATTTTCTGTTGTGTTATTGACTGTACGTTTGTTAAGACATTTCCCCTCAGGGATCAATAAAGTATATATCTATCTACAGAATAGTATAAGGTGGAGCACATTTTAAAATCAAATGTTAAAATCTAAATATATCGTTCAGGTAAACATATTTTGCAGATGTTATCGCGGGTGTAGAGAAATGCTGATGTTCCTAGATCCAACAGTGCAGTAATACCTAGCAAGACAAAACAATAGAGTACTAACTACAAGAGGATTTTGTGTTGAAGACTATTTAAGAAATAAGAGGTATGCCTACCTGTTTGACAGACGAAATTAGACTTCAGGCTGCTGTATCCATAGATTTTCCGGTCAATTCCTCTACCCACCAGGCACTCTGTAAGACGCAAATTGTTGCTATGAACTAGAATTGTTTAAATTGAAAGAATCTAAGCAGCAAAGCTAAAGAATACTTGAGCGAAAAGTAACCAACTGATAGAGTAGGCCTAGCTTACTTGAAAGCTAAGGCTGCATCGCAGTGCTAGCTGCGTTACTAAAGATCCTTGTTCGATCTCAGGCTGTGTCACAGCCGGCCGCGACCAGGAGACTCACGAGGCAGCGCACAATTGGCCCAGTGTCGTCCTGTTTAGGGGAGGGTATGTCCTTGTCCCATCGTGCTCTAGCGACTCCTCTGGCGGGCCGGGGGCATGCAGGCTGACACGGTCGCCACATGTGCGGTGTTTCCTCCGACACATTGGTTCTCCCGAGTCTGTACGGGAGTTACAGCGATAGGACAAGACTAACTACCAGTTGGAAATCACAAAATTGGGGAGAAAAAGGGCAAAAATAAATAATTATAATTAAAACAAAGAATCAAACTATTGATAACTGTGTCTACTTGAACATGGCGTTAAACTGTAAATGAAGGTGAATTGGATAGCCTATAAAACAGAATGCATCGGGATCCTCATCTCCTTTGAATGTTGGATTTAGGCCTCTGGGTTGGGGGTCAATTTGAATTGGAGGCAATTCACTCAAGAAGAAATTATATTCCAATGCCGTAATTGAAAAGAGGGACAGAGATAATATATTGCCGTTTTAAAGCTAATTTCCTGCAATTCTACACATTTTGCCACAGGACAGAGATAATATTTTTTATGTGTGTTATGATACCTGAGTGACTCAATAAAATCAATTTATTTGTATTTTTTATTTAACCTTTTATTTAACTAGGCAAGTCAGTTAAGAACAAATGCTTATTTACAATGACGGCCTACCAAAAGGCAAACGGACTATCTGTTTTAATTTACTTCTAATAAGGAGAAGATATTTATGTAAACTTCTCTCCATTTTGTGAACTCAAATCAATCACTCAATTGGCTGACTTTTGACAATTGAATTGACTCCAAGTCATAGGCCTATTAAATCAAATCAAATTGTATTTGTCACATGCGCTGAATACAACAGGTGTAGACCTTACCGTGAAATGCCATTTTCACGGTAGGGGGGGGAGTAAATGCCATTTTGATTAGCTGTTCAGCAGTCTTCTGGATTGGGGGTAGAAGCTGTGAAGAAGCCTTTTGGACATAGACTTGGCACTCCAGTATCGCTTGCCGTGCGGTAGCTGAGAGAACAGTATGACTAAGGTGGTTGGAGTCTGGACATTTTTAGGCCCTTCCTCTGACACCGCCTGATGTAGAGGTCCTGGGTAGCATGAAGCTTGGCCCCAGTGATGTACTGGGCCATACGCACTACCCTCAGTAGCTCCTTGCGGTCGGAGGGAGAGCAGTTGCCATACCAGGCGGTGATGCAACACATACTGTAATCTTACTAACAGTAATAGTAACACAATTGACCAATAAGAAACAAAAGCACTGTATTGAGAATCTGTTGCATACCTGAAAGCAACAGCCTCACTCCAATGGTCGCTGAAGAGATCAAGTTGAAGACTGCTGATTCCCCAAACTGAGTCAACTAAGATATGAGTCCAACCAAGGTGTGTATAAAATATTGAAGCAAGTTTAGGGGTGTGGGGTTTCCACGTCATCAAGCGCAATAACAAACAGCGTAATTTCAATGCAGTTGGGAATTTATTAGGGAAATCTTCTTCTTCTTCTTCTTCCTTTTTGTTTGGCGAATCGCATCGATTTCGTGCATTACCGCCACCTACTGTGAACTTGATCCAGAGACTAACATCTACCCATTCCTCATCCTTACCCACTATATTAAAACATTATGTGCTACAGCCAGCGCTGCGTGTTCAGCTCCTCTGGCTCAAAACTAATCATTCAAATTTAAATTAACAAAAAAAATAATACAAATATATCTATATATACACAAAAAAAATACAACCACCCTTTCAAATCCTATTAATTAAACCTGTTTTCTCCAAATATTTAAATAAAGCTTCTCTATTATCATTTTCCTGTTCTTGTTTTAATATGTTTCTCAAAGTTATATCAGTCTCCTCTTTCCTCCGAATCTCTTCAAATAATTTCTCTCTATCCTCTTTATATCTTTCACAATACATGATAACATGTTCTACTGTTTCATTTTCTCCACACCATTCACAGAGTCCTGTCGGATGCTTGGACATTAATTTCAATGTTTTATTAAGTCCTGTATGTCCTATTCTAAGTCTTGATAAAATGTTTTCCTCCCTTCTACTTCCACCTGTGTACCTCTTTTTCCCCACTTTTGGTTGGATTGCATACATATGTCTACCCTTACTTCCTGTTTCCCACATTTGTTGCCATCTTTGATTTATTTGTTTTTTAATTATAGCTTTAATTTCATCTATACTATGTGTTATTTCCATTTCTATTCTATCCTCCTGCAATGCTTGTTTTGCCATTTTATCTGCTGCCTCATTCCCTTTTACCCCAACATGAGCTGGTACCCACATGAATATTAGGGAAATCTCTCTCTGCTTCCCTTCTTATCCACAAACACTCAATCACTTAATGATTCACACCTTTTCTCTTTAGTGCAGGAAGTCCCTATAAGGCTCGGGGGTGGAGCCAACGGGCTGCCAGATATCTTCCCTCAACGACCACTCCCCTCACCTCTCCCTGCCGTCTGCCACAATATCCATTGTCCCATTTCTCTGGTTCAGGGGATATGACTTCCCTTTTACAGGTAGGCCTATACAATTTACGTTTTCTGTAGGAAATGCTACACAGCAATTGTTGTGTTACAGGAGGAGCAAACAACCGTTATTTTCCAGTTAATCCTAGTAAAGGAACCTTATACTGTGCTTGTTTAGAACTTTACATTGACATTTTAGTAATTTAGCAGACGCTCTTATCCAGAGCGACTTACAGTTAGTTGGTGCAGACATGAGCTACACAGGACTAAAATAACATTCTAATAAGACATTAGGCCATTTACTGTACATTGTCAAAGCAGCTCCCACTCATCATATGAAGCAAAGTAGTAATCTTGTATTTTCTCACAAATGACAATATAGAGAGATGGGCTACATGATCCATGAATAAAGGCATTTCCAGGTGAGAAAATATATTTTGAGGAGCCAAATAAAATGTTAACACAATCGCCCAGGGCCGGAGTGGGAATAATATTCAGCCCGGTAGTTTCCACTTTAGTTCACAACCTATTGTATAATAAATATAACTATATCTTTACTTTTTAAGTCTGCTTTAGTGCACTATTCTCTACAACCTTGTTATTCACAGTATTTTTCTTGAACGTCATTTCCAATTTAGTGCAAATAAGTGAAGCTTCACAACTTCATTTTAGTTTATCCCACGTGTTTGTCTGTCTGTGCATCTCACACCATGAGCTATCGTGAGGCCAAGCACCGAGCTAGCGAACCTTGCATCTCACACTATGAGCTATCGTGAGGCCAAGCACCGAGCTAGCGAACCTTGCATCTCACACTATGAGCTATCGTGAGGCCAAGCACCGAGCTAGCGAACCTTGCATCTCACACCATGAGCTATCGCGAGGCCAAGCACCGAGCTAGCGAACACACTATGAGCTATCGCGAGACCAAGCGCCACATGAGCTAAGCGATCTGTGTGTCACCGAATCAACTAACCGACCGTGATCTTAATCACCGGCTGCATCACGGGCACTGCTCTAGTATTTCAAAGTTAAGAAAACGTGTTACTTTTGTATTGTGTGTCACTTGCGTTAAATTGTATTCTACATTCCCTGTGTGTTCCTTGTGAATTAACCCTGTGTATTACCCCGTGTACAGCCCTAGGTTCAACCGTTTGTATTTATTTTTTTTGCCTGCTGTAACACCGAAGTTTCCCGATGGGGATAAATAAAGTTATCCATCCATCCACCCCCCCCCTCTCCCTCTCTCAAACTAAAAAATCAAAATCAAATAAAACGTACATATCCAACCCTGAAACATTGATATGTATTGCACTATTCCCTACCACCTCACAATGTGTTTTTGTAGATCATCAAAATCTGTGTTTAAGTATAACATGAATGCCTGAGCAGTACACTGGTTTTTGAAACTTAGTTTATTAACGTATCATTGTCCAAAGACATGAGAATGTGTTTCTCAGTGCACATTAGCATGAAAAGCCTCCTGGGTTTGTGGTATATGGCCAATATACCACGGCTAATGGCTGTATCCAGGCACTCCGCGATGCGTTGTGCCTAAGATTGGCCATATACCACACCCCTCGAGCCTTATTGCTTAATTGTTAGTTATATTTGGTTTTGCACGCCTGACATCTTGGCAGTTGGTACTGTACTGTAGCCTAGAGTACTGTAAGTTAGCAAACCTGTCTCATCGTCACCATCAATTTCTCTCTTAAGCTGCAAGCTTTTTTAAATAAACATGTTGCTGAGTTTGGCACATTTGCAGAGTCGTCTTGTAATGCTTTTTTAAAATTATTATTCTGGATTTTTCAGCTCCCCCTTTTCTCTTCCTATTATACATATTATTGTATTTTTCAGCTCACTATTTCGGGCGTTTGGTCAGTTAGTTGTAGGTCCACAAAAACTTTACCACCCTGTGGGCATGAGTGGTCGCAGCTCCTGCTTGTTTGTGTCTGAATCACATCATCTACCAAGTGTATCAGTAGCAGGGTGTGAGCATGCAACGCAGAGCAGCCCATGCTTCTGCAACTGTAACATACATGTAGCCCACGTTTCTGCAAGAGTAGCTTACAATAATCTATTTAAAAAATATATTGTGTTTACCGACCCTGTCACCGGCCCTTTCGGCCTAACAACCAGCCAGGCCCACCTGGAATGTTCCCGTTTCTCCCGATTAGCCACTCCGGGCCTGCAAACGCCAAAACCAGAACACAGATTCCTGTGATATTCAGTCCAAAATATAAACTCCAAGAGGTGAACCTTTTGATTTTTTTTAATTATTTTTTTTATTTCACCTTTATTTAACCAGGTAGGTCAGTTGAGAACAAGTTCTCATTTGCAACTGCGACCTGGCCAAGACAAAGCAAAGCAGTGCGACAAATAACAACACAGTTACACATTAAACAAACAGTCAAAAACACAATAGAAAAATCTATATACAGAGTGCAAAATGTAGTGCAAAAATGCAGTAAGGTTAGGAGGTAGGACAATAAATAGACTATAGTGGTGAAATAAATTACAGAATTATCATCATTAACACATGAATGAAGGATTGATTGTTATTGTGTAGGCGACCAAGGTGGGTTTAAGAAAATCGTTGGAAGGCTATGCATAATATTTTATGAATAACAAATAAAGGTTATTGACACTTTTCTACGAATACGTGGGTGACTTTTATTTAGAAAATGTCAGAAATTCCGTGACCCGGAAATACTTTTTTTAGTGTCGCTGACAAGACGCTGCTGAAGAAGAGAGACACTGGTTGTGTTGGCAAAAAAAAAGGTATAATCAGATGCAGAAGAAATAAGGGAAATGTCTGTATTCTGTATGTAGCCGTTTTCCATTTGACGCAGGATACAGCAAACTGACTTGACCCCCATCGGACAGAGCTACAACAAAGTACGTTAGTTCACTCTAAAAGTGATTTTCATAATCATTGTGTTTATTGCTAGGTGAAGAAAAAAAAAGATTCTGCTTCACCATATCAGATTCCTTGTATTTATGCATTTATATGCATCGGGATATTATGAGATTTTGGCGATGGAGATAACGGCATTTGTGTTCGTTTTTTAGGGGAGAGCGACTTTATTTTAATATAAGAGAACTCCGTAAATGATGTTCAGCTCTAAAGCAATGGAGGAGAAAGGGATAACAGTAGTGCTACATATTTGAGAGGGAGATTTTCGGTAGCTCATGAGCCCCTTGCCTGTATTTCCAACGAAGAAAACACTAGTTGTTGTCCCTTTCTAAATATTTTAGACGTTTTGCCATCTAAGTTGATAATTGTATTATTACTCTCGGACCAGCTGCCTAACCTGCACCCATTTTTATTTTTATTCCCAAGGTTTAAATCGCCAACCCTTTCAGTCGGTGTATCCAACACAGTTAACGTAGCCATCCACCTAGCGAGCAGGAAACAATGTAACACGCTTCCTCGCTCAATATAGGGCGAGATCCCTACTTTAACGTCGGAACAATGCTGCCAAAGAGATACTACATTATAAAAAAAAATTATATTGCGGCAAAACGTTACATGTTATCGCTTGATAACACAGCCACATTAGCTTAGCTTTTGCTGCTATCTGTTAGTAGCCTGCCAATTGAATATATATATAGGCCAACTAGCTACGTTTATGAGGGGGTCTGCCATCGAAATTGTCCTTGGTGAAATGTATTATGAATATAGATAGAGTTTCTTTGGAAATTATGTAGCATTTTTGGGACCACAACCCTGTCATTTGATACAACTGTAAAAGGGGCGCTGCTCCCTACTTTAGCCAGATGACGTGATGCAAATCATAACGCACATGCGCCCCTACATGACATTCTACCTTTGACGCTGAACCTATTCTGAAGTATATGGCACAGACTTTTCTAGAGTCTGATTCCTCTCAAGGTTTCTTCCTACCTACCAAGTTTTCTTGCCACTGTAACCTCTTTAGGGGTTTAGGTCTGTATAGTTTGAGACACATATCCGATTGAGGTACTCCTGTTACAAGCTTGGTGTAGGGACTCTGGATGTGTGTTAGGGATATCCAGTTTGTTACTTGTTATACCATGGCTTGACAGTGAGGTTGCAACCAGCGGCGCAACCTTCACTGGGAATGGGGGGGACATGCCCCCCCCCCCCCCCCCCCCCCCCCACCATATTCTGAAATTACATTTTTGTCCCAAACAGTTTTATCATTGCACTGCGATACATAAAGCGATATCAGTGTGCTTTAGGACCATGTGGACGCCTCAGAGCAGTTTCAGCCGGCTGGATATAGGACCATGCTGACACCACAGAGCGTGTGAACAGAGGCAGCTGTTTTCTGTGTGTGTTTTGCTTTTTCTCTTGAGTTGTCAAAGCAAGCAAAGCAGAAACTGACTACTCTTTATTTGACTGATGTAGCTGGCAAGGTAACTGCTGTTTGACTTAACAGAAAAAAATTATTTATTCCCAGTGCTGAGCTTGTATTTTAAAATATGTGTAATGTTAGCTAATGTTTCATCCCCTCTCGACTGAAGTTCTGTCTGAAGTGAATGAACTAACTAGCACAGCCAGTTCAACTCTAACCTCTAGCTATCAGTCAGGTAGCAGTATCTAACAGCTATTGTGTATATGGAAATGTTTTGTAGCCTTTGTTTTTTTTGTCCCGTTTCAACAGAAGTAGATTAACTTTACTTGTTTTCGACAGTTGATGTACCATAAGAGCTAGCCAAAAGTTGGCTAACATTAGCTATTAGTTTTGCCTAAATCACACTACAATCAAATGATGAAACCACCGGCCAAATAATTAAAGACTGAAATTCAGACATTTTTTCGTCAGCGCAGTGTGAGTTTTTATTAGTCAGTATAGCGATGTAAGGTTAATGATCTCCTAGGTTCCCTAGCTAATTCCCTAATTTTCACACTGACACGGTATAAACATCTGTACAGGCTTCGCTGTCATGGTGCACTTTTAGTACCACAACACTATGCTTATCGTTTCTTAGCAGGGTCGCTGTTCTCTCTGCACAGCAAACACTGGACAAGCCAGGAGCTTCAAAGATTGAAACTATTTTAAGGCAGACCTCTAAAGTTGATTTCCAAACTGTATGAAGGGTTGATAGACACTTTTCATCGGGAAAAGCCTCTATCAAAACATGTAAAACAAAAATGTGAAGGAGACACTTGATGATGCTGAATGGATACAGATCTGTTTGAATGCCCAGTCATGTTCATATAATCTCAGACATGAATTACTGCAGTTTAAGACCATCCATAGAAGAAGTGAAACTGAATATCATGCACCCTAGGGGCAGGATGTGGCCATCCAGCTATATTGTGTGCAAGTAAAAATAGTTCTACAGTACTATTAGGCCTATGACATGAATTACAGTGTAATTATTGGGACAGTGAAGACATTTTTTCTTTTGGCTCAAACATTGACTATGAAGTTAAAAGTGCAGACTGAACCGTTTGGAAATGACCGCACTTAAAAAAAAAAAAATCAGCATCTGTGCTAGAGGGGTCACTACAGACAACCTGGTTCGAATCCAGACTGTATCACATAGGGCGGCGCACAATTGGCCCAGCGTCGTCTGAGTTTGGCCGGTGTAGGCAGTTATTGTAAATAAGAATTTGTTCTTAACTGACTTGCCTATTTTTAAATAAAGGTTCAATGTAAACCATTTAATAAAAAATATTTGTACATAGTCCGCCCATTTTAGTGGAGCAAAAGTATTGGGACAAATTCACTTGTATGTGTATTAAAGTAGTACAAAGTGAAGTATTTGGTCCCACATCATTCATAGCACGTAATGATTACATCAAGCTTGTGACTCTACAAACTGGTTTGATGCATTTGCTGTTTGTTTAGGTTGTGTTTCAGATTATTTTGTGCCCCAAATAAATTATTGGTAAATAATGTATTGTGTCATTGTTAAGTCAATTTATTGTAAATAAGAATATAATGTATTTCTGAACACTTCTACATTCATGTGGATGATACCATGATTACAGATAATCCTGAATTAATTGTGAATAATGATGAGTGAATAAATTAGGCGAAAAAATAGCATACCTCCCCAAAAATGTTAACCTCCCCTGTTATTGTAATGGTGAGAGGTTAGCATGTCTTGGTTGTATGATATTTGTGGGTCTAACTTTCTCACTCATCATTATTCACAATTCATTCAGGATTATACATAATCATTGTAGCCTCCACATTCATGTAGAAACATATTCTATTCCTATTATATTCTATTCCTATTTACAATAAAAGTGCCCAAAAAGGTCATATTGGATTTTATAGAAATGCAGGAAATACCCAAAAATTCATAGGGAGGACCCCCAGACCCGCCGCCAGGTTATGTCACCCCCACACTTCTAAAAGCAAAGTTGCGCCCCTGGTTATGACACTATGCTTTTGATTTTCGGTGTAGGGATGTTCCCATTTAAACTCTGTTCCTTCTTCCAGATCAGTTTCGTGTGTGGACTCTCTGAATGGCCGTTCTCTATCTTCAAGAACAGCTGTCACCCAGTCCCTTCTGAGAGTGAGTGAGCGTGAAGAGAGAGCTCAACAGTTTCACATGAAACGAGCGCTCGCTCACTCCAGTTGAAGCCGGAACAGAGAGACACGTCAGCACTAACTCACAGATCTGCTGTCAAAATCTCAAACACACACACACACACACTAGGAAAGGCTACATCCTCAGACACTGCACCCTTCATTCCCATCATCCATCTGTTCAATCCTCTGCTTCAGTGAACATGTACGGCAGCGCCCGTTCCGTGGGCAGAGCGGATGCCAACCACAACGGAGGGAGAGATGGAGGAAGAGACACAGGGAGGGATGGGGGGAGCAGCCAGGGTTCGGGTCGCTCCCCTCATCTCCCCCGCTCCCCACGGATGGGCCACCGTCGAACCAACAGCACGGGGGGCAGTGGAGGGGGTCCAGGCGGAGCTGGGGGTAAGACCCTTTCCATGGAGAACATCCAGTCCCTCAATGCCGCCTACGCCACCTCAGGACCCATGTACCTGAGCGACAACGAGGTCGCCATGTCCGACCACGTTAACAAGAGTGGTCGAGAGATGACCACAATGGGGCGGCAGAGGGTGACATACGGGTCAAGGGCAAGCACAGGAGGGGTTGGAGGGGTGGCAGCTAGCACCCCCAACATTGCCACATCGGCCCAGGCCAATGCTGTGCTCCCTGGGGGGATGATGGCAGGCGACGCCCTGGCTTTTGGGGATCACCACATGGCCTCCACGGTCCCTCACTCCCTGAGACAGGCCCGGGACAACACCATACTGGACCTGCAGGCCCAACTCAAAGAGGTCAGTAGCCACAATTGGTAACGTTAGTCTGTCAGTCTGTGTAAAAATGTTTTGTATTTGCTGTGTGTGTGTGTGTGTGTGTGTGTGTGTGTGTGTGTGAGATAGTCAGACTGTATGGTACTGTATGTTTGACTGTCTGAGTCCCCTGGTCCTTCAGGTTCTGCGTGAGAATGAGTTGCTGCGTCGTGAGGTAGAGGTGAAGGAGAGCAAGCTGAGTTCCTCCATGAACTCTATCAAGACCTTCTGGAGCCCTGAACTGAAGAAGGAGAGAGCCCTGAGGAAGGACGAGGTGTCCAAGATCACTGTCTGGAAGGAACAGTACCGCGTGGTGCAGGATGACACACAGGTGTGTGTGTGATATTTTTCATTTGTGTAATTGTTAAAGAAAGGATTGGGGGTTAGATAATCTGATCCTAGATTTGTGTTTAGGGCAACTTACTACCTCACGCACAGGACAGGTTTTAGCCTATAGATAGGGCTAGGCCTTTGGGTCATTTTCTGTGGGTTTTCTCTTTGACCAGTATTTCCAGCATTGACCACTGGGTTTGGTTCAGGCAGAAAATCCTAGGAAATGCTCTTTAATTGACACAAGCTGTCTCCAATCAATCGTTCAATGTCTGGAGTGTTGTGGGGGGGGTTCACCTAAACTAGGAAAGGGTGTAGTTTACGAATCTTAATTGCACAAAGACAAAAAAATTTTGCAGGGAATACTATTTGTAAATCAGTGATTCTATAACTCACTTTGCTCAAGCTGATCCTCTCCAACAGACTCAATCCCTGATCATATTAGGTTATACAAATGGGGCAGTTAGGACAGTTAAAGGGGAGAGACTATGAATCCAACCAAAAGAAAAACAAATTCAAAATCAGAATATTGCTTGAAAAAAGAGCATGCAAATACCCCGCTGGGATGCTCTTTGCAGACAACAATATATTCTACAAAACATGCAATTTAGCATTAAATTATAAACGGAAGGACCAGATAGACTGCCTACATTACACTGTCTCCACCTTAGGGTGTGGAGGATAAAGAGAAACAGTCTCATCTTTATATAACATCGATCAACAGAAATATTTGTTGTCTGTTCTTAACATATGGGTAGAATAGGCATTTTGATATCAGAAAATGTAGAGCGAGAAATGTAGATTATTTTCAGAACATAAATGGCCTATTTTCATTTTCCATACAAATAACAAACTAACAACTTCTCCAACTCTGTTAAGACCGCAGTATTTGGAGAGAAACGTTTCTTTGCCCCCACAAAGTGCGCGTAAAAGCGCAGGTACTCGGAATGATATTCTGACAAGGTTGAATATTTCACTGCCTGTAAATACACTGTATCAGCCAGAACAACTTTAACGTCTTCACCCAGCTCTCCTACAGAACATATTGGTCCATTGAGATGCTTTCTGTCTTTTTTTTTACAGACTATGCCTCCGTTCATTACGTGTGTTAATGAATGCATGCATTTTGGGATTGTGAACGTTTTCGAGAGGGATGTTGGAACTTGCAAAAGCCATATCCTCAGCATTTACGTTTTTACATGTATTTCTATAGCGAATGAAAATCAAATCAAATTCTATTTGTCACATGCGCCAAATACAACAGTGAATTGCTTACTTACAAGCCCTTAACCAACAATGCAGTTTTAAGAAAAATAGGTGTTGAGTAAAAAATAAATGAAAAAGAGAAAAATAACAAATAATTAAAGAGCAGCAGTAAAATAACAGTAGCAAGGCTGTATACAGGAAGTACCAGTACAGAGTCAATGTGAGGAGGCTATATACAGGAAGTACCAGTACAGAGTCACTGTGAGGAGGCTGTATACAGGAAGTACCAGTACAGAGTCAATGTGAGGAGGCTATATACAGGGGCACTGGTACAATGTGAGGAGGCTGTATACAGGAAGTACCAGTACAGAGTCACTGTGAGGAGGCTGTATACAGGAAGTACCAGTACAGAGTCAATGTGAGGAGGCTGTATACAGGAAGTACCGGTACAGAGTCAATGTGAGGAGGCTGTATACAGGAAGTACCGGTACAGAGTCACTGTGAGGAGGCTGTATACAGGAAGTACCAGTACAGAGTCAATGTGAGGAGGCTGTATACAGGAAGTACCAGTACAGAGTCAATGTGAGGAGGCTGTATACAGGAAGTACCGGTACAGAGTCAATGTGAGGAGGCTGTATACAGGAAGTACCGGTACAGAGTCAATGTGAGGAGGCTGTATACAGGAAGTACCGGTACAGAGTCAATGTGAGGAGGCTATATACAGGAAGTACCAGTACAGAGTCAATGTGAGGAGGCTATATACTTTTTTTTTTTCTTTTTTTTTTCACCTTTATTTAACCAGGTAGGTCAGTTGAGAACAAGTTCTCATTTGCAACTGCGACCTGGCCAAGACAAAGCAAAGCAGTGCGACAAAAGCCAACACAGAGTTACACAGTAAAACAAACAGTCAAAAACACAATAGAAAAATCTAAAATCTATATACAGGAAGTACCGGTACAGAGTCAATGTGAGGAGGCTTTATACAGGAAGTACCGGTACAGAGTCAATGTGAGGAGGCTTTATACAGGAAGTACCGGTACAGAGTCAATGTGAGGAGGCTGTATACAGGATGTACCGGTACAGAGTCAATGTGCAGGGGCACAGTTTAGTCGAGTTAATTGAGGTAATATGTACATGTAGGTAGAGTTAAAGTGACTGCATAGATTATGTTCAGAAATAGGCTACATTTTCTTAGATAAAATGCCTATTATTCCCATATAATGTTGATAAGACAATGAATTATTTAAGTATTTTTCTGATAATGGCTAATGTGGTGCATTAGGCTAAAGTGTAGGATGCTGATAATTGTAGGCAAACATTTCATTTCAAATCATTACACGGTTTGGACTTTATTTTGGACTAATTGGATAATTATTTTAGATGATCAAGGTATTCACGTGACAATTAATTAGGGCTGACCTCGATTGTTTGGTCATTAGACTGACCAGTTTACAAACACTCAGGTTGAAGTCATTAACTCATTTTTCAACCACTCCACAGATTTCATGTTAACAAACTATAGTTTTGGCAAGTCATTTAGGACATCTACTTTGTGCATGACACAAGTAATTCTTCCAACAATTGTTTACAGACAGATTATTTAACTTATAATTCACTATATCACAATTCCAGTGACTGTGCCTTTAAACAGCTTGGGAAATTCTAGAAAATGATGTCATGGCTTTAGAATCTTCTGATAGGCTAATTGACATAATGTTGTCAATTGGAGGTGTACCTGTGGATGTATTTCAAGGCCTACCTTCAAACTCAGTGCCTTTTTGCTCGACACCATGGGAAAATCAAAATAAATCAGCCAAGACCTCAGAAAATAATGTGTAGACCTCCACAAGTCTGGTACATCCTTGGGAGCAATTTCCAAACGCCTGAAGGTACCACGTTCATCTGTACAAACAATAGTATGCAAGCAAAAACACCATGGGACGCGTTCTTTCTCGTAGAGATGAACGTACTTTGGTGCAAATCAATCCCAGAACAACAGCAAAGGACCTTGTGAAGATGCTGAAGGAAACGGGTACAAAAGTATCTATATCCACAGTAAAGCAAGTCCTATATCGACATGACCTGGAAGGCCGCTCAGCAAGGAAGAAGCCACTCCTCCAAAACCGCCATAAAAAAGCCAGACTACGGTTTGCAACTGAACATGGGGACAAAGATCTTACTTTTTGGAGAAATGTCCTATGGTCTGATGAAACAAAAATAGAACTGTTTGGCCATTATGACCTTCGTTATGTGTGGAGGACACATAGTAACTAGCAAGTTCTTGGGAAAAGCATTTGCATTTAAAAGCGAGTGTTTAGTTTCACTGTGTGTGTGTGTGTGTGTGTGTGTGTGTAAGCTTTTAGTTTCCCCAAGTTGCTGTCTCGTGTCTTGTCTCGGCATACTGAAGACACACTTGCTAATCAGAGACCAAGACGCATGCATGTGTCCTGAGAGAGAATTTACTGTGTCTGCGTTTAGGCCAGTGGCCCAAGTAATCCTACGAATAAAATAAACAATCACTTTTTGGGCTTAGTTGTGGTCAATTTGCATTGTACAAATTATTATAATTATGATGCGCCCCCTGAACAGACTCTACGACAAAAAACATCCTGCAGCTGGATGTGGTTGCCTACCGCTGGTTGAGTCTAATGCCCAGCTCAGCACCCCAGCACTGTGTGTGTGTGTGTGTGTAAATATGTGAATGCTGGCAGGGAGATTTTCTGTACTTGAACCTTCTTTCATCTGACGTGGGTGTATGTGAGTGCAGTTGTGCATTTATGCTAATACTTTTCCAGTCATCGTAATTCTGGTTTAACAGGAGAGTGAGTGAGTGAATGTGACTATGGATGGCTGGCTGTTTGTGTGTGCGTGCGTTGGCTGCAGCTCTCTTGTAATCCCTAGTATAAAATAGAAGACATTGATCCCCCTCATCCCCAGTGATAAGTGACTGCTATTAGTCTTTAAACGTGCAGCAGTCACTGAAAAATGGCTGTCATATTTCATCTCCTACTGTAGCACCACTGATACTCAGCTAATTAACATTGCTCGTTACTCACTGAACACATTTACATTTTAGTCATTTAGCAGACGCTCTTATCCAGAGCGACTTACAAATTGATGCATTCAACTATTAGGACCACCACATCTCAATCACAGTAAATACATTTCTTTAAACAAGCAGCTGTGAGCAAAGTCAGTGCTAGCAGGGACAACCACATCTCGATCACAATAAGTACATTTCAAGTGTCTCTGAAAGGTGGTCAGTGACTCCGCTGTCGTGGGGGAGCTTGTTCCACCATTGGGGTGCCAAAGCAGTGAATAGCTTTGACTGGGATGAGCCCGAACTGTGCTTCCGTAGAGGTAGGGGGTCTAGCAGGCCAGAGGTGGATGAACATAGTGTCCTTGTTTGGGTGTAGGGACCGTTCCCCTCACAGCTCCGTAGGCAAGCACCATGGTTTTGTAGTAGATGCGAGCTTCAACTGGAAGCCAGTGGCATGGGCTGAGGAGCGCAGTGACATGAGAGAACATGGGAAGGTTGAACACTAGACGGGCTGCAGCATTCTGGATAAGTTGTAGGGGTTTAATGGCGCAGGCAGGGAGCCCAGCCAACAGCGAGTTGCAGTAATCCAGACGGAAGATAAGTGCATGGTCTCTCCTATGATAGGAGAGACCATGTGAGGATATGACAGAGCCAAGTGACTTGGTGTATCGAGATAATAGGAGAGGGCCTAGAACGGAGCCCTGGGGGACACCAGTGGTGAGAGCGCGTGGTGCGGAGACAGATTCTCGCCACGCCAGCTGATAGGAGCGACCTGTCAGCTAGGACGCAATCCAAGAGTGTGCAGCGCTCAACTCAGAGAGGGTGGAGAGGAGGATCTGATGGTTCACAGTATCAAAGGCAGCAGATAGGACTCGAAGAATAATAGCAGAAGAGAGATGGTTAGATTTGGCAGTATGGAGAGCCTCCGTGACACAAAGAAGAGCAGTCTCAGTTGAATGACCAGTCTTGAAACCTGACTGGTTAGGATCAAGAAGGTAATTCTGAGAGAGATAGCAGGAGAGTTGGTTCGAGACGGCACGCTCAAGAGTTTTTTTGGAGAGAAAAGAAAGAAGGGATACTGGCCTGTAGTTGTTGACATCGGAGGGATCGAGTGTAGGTTTTTTGAGGAGGGGTGCAACTCTCGCCCTCTTAAAGACTGAAGGGACACAGCCAACGTTCAAGGATGAGTTAATGAGCGGGGTGAGGTAAGGGAGAAGGTCTCCGGATATGCTATGGAGAGGAGGGTCAAGCGGGCAGGTTGTTGGGCGGCCGGCCGTCACAAGATTTCATCTGGAGAGAGGGGGGAGAAAGAAGTCCACAGGGAGTTTAGTTTTCCTCAATTTCCGCTCGGCTGCCCGGAGCCCTGTTCTGTGAGCTCGCAATGAGTCGTCTAGCCACGGAAGGACCGAGCCGGCCGGGAGGATAGGGGACATAAGAGAGTCAAAAGATGCAGAAAGGGAGGAGAGGAGGGTTGAGGAGGCAGAATCAGGAGACAGGCGGGAGAAGGATTTAGCAGAGGGAAGAGATTTAGCAGAGGGAAGAGATTTAGCAGAGGGAAGAGATTTAGCAGAGGGAAGAGATTTAGCAGAGGGAAGAGATTTAGCAGAGGGAAGAGATTTAGCAGAGGGAAGAGATTTAGCAGAGGGAAGAGATTTAGCAGAGGGAAGAGATTTAGCAGAGGGAAGAGATTTAGCAGAGGGAAGAGATTTAGCAGAGGGAAGAGATTTAGCAGAGGGAAGAGATTTAGCAGAGGGAAGAGATAATAGGATGGAAGAGGAGAGAGTAGCGGGAGAGAGAGAGCGAAGGTTGCGAAGTAGTGGTCGGAGACTTGGAGGAGAGTTGCAGTGAGATTAGTAGAAGAACAGCATCTAGTAAAGATGAGGTCAAGCGTATTGCCTGCCTTGTGAGTGGGGGGGGGGACGGTGAGAGGGTGAGGTCAAAAGAGGATAGGAGTGGAAAGGAGGAGGCAGAGAGAAATGAGTCAAAGGCAGACGTTGGGAGGTTAGTCACCCAGAACTGTAAGGGGTGAGCCATCATCAGGAAATGAACTTGTCAGGAAAAGCTCATTGATGAACTCTCCAAGGGAACCTGGAGGGCGATAAATGACAAGGATGTTAAGTTTGAATGGGCTAGTGACTGTGACAGCATGGAATTCAAATGAGGAGACAGACAGACGGGTCAGGGGGAAAAGAGAAAGTGTCCATTTGGGAGAGATTAGAATTCCTGTGCCACCGCCACGCTGACCAGATGCTCTCGGGGTATGCGAGAACACATGATCAGATGAGGAAAGAGCAGTAGGAGTAGCAGTGTTTTCTGTGGTATTCCATGTTTATGTCAGTGCCAAGAAGTCAAGGGACTGGAGGGCAGCATAGGCTGAGATGAACTCTGCCTTGTTGGCCACAGAACGGCAGTTCCAAAGGCGGCCAGAGACCTGGAACTCCACGTGGGTCGTGCTCACAGGGACCAACAGATTAGAGTGGTTGCAGCCATGCGATGTGAAGCGTTTGTATGGTCTGTACAGAGAGGAGAGAACAGGGATAGACAGACAGACAGACAGACATAGTTGACAGGCTACAGAAATATATAGTTGCATAGTGCTTGCATAGTGTGTGTGTTCGGTTTACATCAACTTGCTTCATCTCGTATCTTAAAGGCCAGGTGCAGTCCCAAAAATTATTTTCATGTGATTTATATATATTCCCACACTGAGGTTAGAATAATATTGTGAAAATGATAATGCCCTTTTAGTGTAAGAGCTGTTTGAAAAGACCTCCTGAAATGTCTGCTTGTTTTGGTGGGATGGAGTTTTGGCCTGGTGACATATATATTTTTTTAAATCCCCAAAACATGTCACTACAACTTTACTGGGTCACTACTGGGACAAGTGCATTCAGGTGCGTGTTCCACTGCAGATTTTCTTCACAATAGACAGTATCACACCATGTCATCTTGTAACATGTCATCTTCTAACTGTACAGCCGAGGCCAAAAGTTTTGAGAATGACACAAGTATTGGTCTCCACAAAGTTTGCTGCTTCAGTGTTCTTAGATCTTTATGTCAGTAGTTACTATGGTACACTGAAGTATTTTTTACAAGTATTCCATAAGTGTCAAAGGCTTTCATTAAAATGACATTCAGTTTATGCAAAGAGTCAATATTTGCAGTGTTGACCCTTCTTTTTCAAGACCTCTGCAATCCGCCCTGGCATGCTGTCAATTAACTTCTGGGCCACATCCTGACTGATGGCAGGCCATTCTTGCATAATCAATGCTTGGAGTTTGTCAGAAGTTGTGGGTTTGTTTGTCCACCGCCTCTTGAGGATCGACCAGAAGTTCTCAATGGGATTAAGGTCTGGGGAGTTTCTTGGCCATGGACCCAAAATGTCAATGTTTTGTTCTCCGAGCCACTTAGTTATCACTTTTGCCTTATGGCAAGGTGCTCCATCATGCTGGAAAAGGCATTGGTCGTCACCAAACTGTTCTTGGATGGTTGGGAGAAGTCTCTCTCTGAGGATGTGTTGGTACCATTCTTTATTCATGGCTGTGTTCTTAGGCAAAATTGTGAGTGAGCCCACTCCCTTGGAGGAGAAGCAACCCCACACATGAATGGTCTGAGGATGCTTTACTGTTGGCATAACACAGGACTGATGGTAGCGCTCACCTTGTCTTCTCCAGACAAGGTGTTTTCCGGATGGCCCAAACAATCGGAAAGGGGATTCATCAGAGAAAATTACTCTACCCCAGTCCAATCCCTGTACCTTTTGCAGAATATCACTCTGTCCCTGATGTTTTTCCTGGAGAGAAGTGGCTTCTTTGCTGCCCTTCTTGACACCAGGCCATCCTCCAAAAGTCTTCGCCTCACTGTGCGTGCAGATGCACTCACACCTGCCTGCTGCCATTCCTGAGCAAGCTCTGCACTGGTGGTGCCCCGATCCCGCAGCTGAATCAACTTTAGGAGACAGTCCTGGCGCTTGCTGGACTTTCTTGGGTGCCCTGACGCACTCTTCACAACAATTGAACCTCTCTCCTTGAAGTTCTTGATGATCCGATAAATTGTTGATTTAGGTGCAATCTTACCAGCAGCAATATCCTTGCCTGTGAAGCCCTTTTTGTGCAAAGCAATGATGACTGCACATGTTTCCTTGCAGGTAACCATTGGTTGACAGAGGAAGAACAATGATTTCAAGCACCACCCTCCTTTTTAAAGCTTCCAGTCTGTTATTCTGACTCAATCAGCATGACAGAGTGATCTCCAGCCTTGTCCTCGTCAACACACTCACCTGTGTTAACGAGACATTCACTGACATGATGGCAGCTGGTCCTTTTGTGGCAGGGCTGAAATGCAGTGGAAATGTTTTTTGGGGGATTAAGTTCATTTTCATGGCAAAGGGGGACTTTGCAATTAATTACAATTCATCTGATCACTCTTCATGACATTCTGGAGTACAATGCAAATTGCCATCATCAACACTGAGGCAGCAAACTTTGTGGAGACTAATACTTGTGTCATTCTCAAAACTTTTGGCCACGACTGTATATCAAACATAGTGATCATAAACATTGACACTGTATATGAGTTTTATGATATGGAAATGAAATGCACATTTGGACTTGGCTTTCTTGTATGACATTAAAGCAGTATTTATTATACTCAACATCTAATCTCTCTAAATAGATTGAGCCTCTGAATTTACAGCAAAATGTTTGCCCAATTAGTGGAAGGGATGGGGTCAACATGTTGCGTGCAGTTCTCAAGTTCAGAACGGCTCAGTCAAAACCCATATAGCGTTGTGAAGCGCAGTCTGAGCTGCGACGTCATTTATAGTGTGTTACTGTACAGCCACTGCGTTACAATTTAGGCGCTTATCAATGCCCACATCTGCAATTTTCAACCCATATACAGATATGAGTGTAAAGGGCTACTTGTTACCCTGACATTATTTGATATGGAGATAAAAATGGCTGAATTGGACCTTTAAACGCCTCTGTTGTCTCTTAGAGAGAGATCTCAGTGAGTCAGACTTAGTCACTGGGTATGGTTGGAGGATGAGGGAAGGTGAGAGAGAGAGAGAGAGAGAGCGGGAGGGTGAACGAGTGGCAGAAGAAGAGAGTGATGGATACAGACACTGACTTGTTTTTGTGCTGTTGTCTGAAATGCCTCCCAGCTGATCCAAAGCAGAGAATAGAACCCATCATTGTATTTCCGTCACATAGCTGCTCTGTCAAAGAACTGTGGCAGTACAGGCTCCACACAATGAATGCTGGCTGTTTTGGAATTTTGCTCATTCTATTCCACTGGATGGGAATGTCAGAATGTCCTGATTGAGTAGATGGTGTCCTCCTATCCTTCTCTTCTCTCCACTTCTCCTTCTCTCTCCCCTTCCCCCTCCTATTCGATAAATAAACAAATTCATCCCTATTCTCCTCTGTCTTATTTTATGCAGCACCCCAAGATGAAAGGTGAAACATTAAATTGATAAATAAACTCTCTCTCCAGCACCTCCATATGACGGTCCAGGCCTTGCAGGATGAACTGAGGATACAGCGAGACCTGAACCAGCTGCTCCAGCAGGACTCTGCCAGCCAAGGTCGTGACCTGGCCCTGACCTCTGAACCCACAGAGGAGAACTACCGTCGGCTGCACGGGGACCACGAGCGTCAGGCCAAGGAACTGTTCCTGCTCAGGAAGACCCTGGAGGAGATGGAGCTGAGGATAGACACCCAAAAACAGACCTTGGGCGCCAGGGACGAGTCCATCAAGAAATTACTGGAGATGCTGCAGAGCAAAGGTGGGTTACCGTGCCACACACACTGGCCTTATTAGTAATGTTTTTATATTAACAAATCTTCTAAATTACCATATTATTATGTTGTATTCCAGGGCCGTCGGCTAAGGCGTCAGAGGAAGACCAGGAGAGAACCAGGAGACTGGCTGATGCTGAGATGCACAGACACCATCTAGAGTCCCTACTGGACCAGAGAGACAGGGAGACGACTGCTCTACGAGAGGTGAGGGACAGAGCGAGAGGATAGGGAGGGAGGATAGGGAGGGAGGATAGGGAGGGAGGGAGGATAGGGAGGGAGGGAGGATAGGGAGGGAGGATAGGGAGGGAGGGAGGGAGGGAGGATAGGGAGGGAGGGAGGGAGGATAGGGAGGGAGGGAGGATAGGGAGGGAGGTAACACATTGAGCTTTAGTTGGGTCACAACACATACTATTAGGTACTGAGTGGTGTGTAGTAGATAATGTGTAACGACCTTGTTCTCTTTAGGAGCTGCACCGTCGATACGAGGGAACCCCAGAGTCCACAAAAACCAAGGCTCTACAGACTGTCATCGACATGAAGGTACCTGTGTGTGTGTGTGTGTGTGTGTGTGTGTGTGTGTGTGTGTGTGTGTGTGTGTGTGTGTGTGTGTGTCTGTAAGTGCATGCTTGAGTGAGTGTATTATTGGGCTGACCCCATTTAGTCGATTGTTTGGTCGATAGACTGTTGGTCGACCAAGATTTCTTTAGTCGAACAGTAGCCCCCCTCCCCCCAAAAAAGAATGTGTACAAGAAACCTGTATGATTCGCGCTGGTCTGAGTGGACTAATCCATTGTGGAGGTCGTGGGGATGGCACAGTCATCACTCTAAGACATGTGCTACTGAAATTGCATTTGCTTAGGCCTATATTATGTAAGAACAATTGTGCAATACTAATAAAAATTATATTATTTTATAACTGTGTTTTCTCCCGCGTTGGATAGTAGTCGCTGTCCGAGGTGCTGAAACACGCTTTTGAATTGGCACCTTTACCTAGATCATGTTGCTATGGTGGCCCAGCAGGTAGCCTAGCATTTAGATCGTTGGGCCAGTAACCGAAAGGTCGCTGGTTCGAATACCCTAGCCGAAAAAACGAAAAACCAGTTGTGTCCTTTTGCAAGGCACTCAACCCTAATTTGCTCCAAGGGCTGACCCTGTAGGTAGATAATTTGTTCTTAACTGACTTGCCTAGTTAAATAAAGGTTAAATAAAATAATTTTGACTTTGTCATTATGGGATATTGTGTGTAGATTGATGAGGAAAACATTTTATTCAATTCATTTGAGAATAAGGCTGTAACGTAACAAAATGTGGAAAAAGTCAAAGGGTCCTTTCTGAATGCACTGTAAATCTACAGAAATAAGACATACTGGTTCTGTGTCCTGTTTAATAGCCTACTGATTCCTTGAGCACCGAGCCTCACACAACCACATGTTGGATAAACAATTTCACAAATTCGGCTGTTTTTAATCTTTGCTATGCTGTAATAAAGGCTTTAGGCTCTCTGGTATTATTTCCTTGTTGTTTATTATTATTATTATTATTATTATTATTATTATTATTATTATTATCATTCTAATAATAAGTAATGTCATTATCATTAGTAGGCTTAGTATAGCAGCCATTTATAACCACCATCAAGCTGTAGGCCTAAGAGCACATCCTGTTTAGACTTAGTACCGTAACTTACTTAGGCCTATATTTCAATACTTATATAGGCTACTGTATCTATCAATCAATCAATCAATCATTCATTCATTTGTTCATGTCATCACACAGCATATGAGTCATTCATGATTTGAAATGCAATCAAACATTTTAGTTTTAAAATAAAATATCAAAGCGACCCCTGAAATAATTAGTGTAACAAATAAATAAACTGTTCCATTTCGGGAAATTGCATTAAAAAATGAATGTGTCTGTTTTTAGTCTTTACTGTAATAAAGGCTTGACAAAAAATGTTTGGTACAATTATAATTTATTTAGTTTTTACATTGTTCTTTTGTCCCAAAGATTTTATGTTAATCAAACAGCTCCTTACCTTATTTTTATTGATATCCATTACTTTCCAAAACTAGTCAAATTTATTCCACATATTTGACTTCCCCTTTACCTCCTGAGCAACCAGTAAACATTCCCTCGTTTTGAGTCTATTTTGCACGTCCTCTGCATCCATTTCACTGTTACGTTGTTCAGAGTTTGTTATAACTCATTTATTGATGTGATTATGACAGGCCCTATTGGTGACGTGCATGTGATAGGTCTCACGTAAAGAGAGCAAGGGTTAAGGGAATAGTAAATGTTTTTACGAAACAAATAAGGGATTTCGGTAACAGAACATTTGTCAGAAATGGCTGTAATTATGTTGCAGCTTAAACCCTGATGTTCTGTTGTGGTCACTGCAGCAGGGAGGAGAGAGCGAGACAACTGGTGCTAGTCACAGAGTCACTCGCTGTCATTTTTTTTAACACAGCACAGCAAGTCTGAGCCCGGCACAATCCAATCAATTGTGGTCAGACTCCCTCTAGTCATTTGTGTCTTAATTATTTATTCTAACAGTTCGCTTAAAACATTAGACAAGCTCAGTGCATATAGTTGATTTGATTAAATCACATAGGATGTCTATGTATGGAAAAATACATTTTACAATTTTGACCAATGGATTGGTCGAAAGAACAGACGACTCTTGGTCAACCAAGATTTGTTAGTCGGGGACAGCCATAATGTATTAACCCCTTCTCTGTCTGGTGTGTGTCAGGATGCTAAGATCAACTCTTTGGAGCGAGGTCTGAGGGACATGGAGGAGGAGGTGATGATGTTGAAGTCCAATGGCCTGCTGAGCTGTGAGGAGAGACAGGAGGAGATGAAACAGATGGAAGTCTACCGCAGCCACACCAAGTTCATGAAGAACAAGGTCTTCCCCTCATTTCCTGTTGGTCAGAATTCCATTTCTTTCAGTTTACATTGGTCGGACTTCAGTTCCCCTTGGTTCTGAGAGGTCAGAAGTTGGTTCTGTTCCTTCCAATCAGCTCAATATCAATCCGTTCTGTAGCTGTTCATGTTCTCTTCTTATCAATCTGTTCTGTAGCTGTTCATGTTCTCTTCATATCAATCTGTTCTGTAGCTGTTCATGTTCTCTTCATATCAATCTGTTCTGTAGCTGTTCATGTTCTCTTCATATCAATCTGTTCTGTAGCTGTTCATGTTCTCATTATGTTCTTTATATCCCTACCCTCCTTCCTCTGCTCATCACCCTCTACCTCCTCTACCATTCCTCTCCTCTTCTCCCCTCTTTTGCTCTTTTTGTCCTCTTCCTCCACCTCTCCATTCTCTTTCTCCTCTTCTCCTCGCTCTTTCACTATCTCAGATGGACCAGGTGAAGCAGGACTTGTCCAGGAAGGACACAGAGCTGTTGGGTTTGCAGACCAAGCTGGAGACTCTGACCAACCAGTTCTCTGATAGCAAGCAGCACATTGAGGTCCTCAAGGAGTCGCTGACCGCTAAAGAACAACGAGCTGCCATCCTACAGACAGAGGTACACACACATACTGTATATTTCAGAACAAGATATATATATGTATGTATTATATATGTATATATATATATATATATATATATACATACATACATACATACATACATACATACATACATACATACATACATACATACATACATACATACATACATACATACATACATACATACATACATACATATATATATATATATATATATATATATATATATATATATATATATATATATATATATATATATATATATACACATACATACATACACATATATAAATTACACTCCGATGGGCAGTTTATTAGGTACCCTGTTCACAAATGGATTGCCCCTACAGACAGTGAGTCATGAGGCCGTGGCTTGCTATATAAAGCAGGCAGACAAGCATTGAGGCATTGTTACTGTTCGATTGAACAGGAAAAAAACGAGTGACTTAAGAATGGGGCTTTGAGTGTGGAATGATCGTCGGTGCCAGGCGTGCCGGATCCGGTATCTTAGAAACGGCCACCCTCCTGGGCTTATCACACACACACGACAGTGTCTAGGGTTTACCTAGTTTAACAATTATGCATCCATCCGTGAGTAGCTCTGGTCTGTAATCACTCATTCACTCAGGACTTATTTATTCATTCAGGTCTGTATATACATATTCATGTACAGTTGTTATATCATATCACGTGCAATATTGTAAGTAATTCTTGGACTTAACTTACGTAGTCATTCACTCAGGAATGCATATTAGTATCCTGTCAGTTGTATCTTTTTTCATTGCTTTTAGTATATTGAATGTGCAATACGTGCATTTATCTATAATTAAACCCTGCGCACTAAGGACTGTATTTTAAGGGAATTACTATTATTACCCTAAATTATATCATACACACATTTAGCTATTTAAGTATCTCTTCCTGTCATTTACCTGTACAGTTAATGTAACCATGCAAATATTCACTTACCTGTAAATTTAACTCTCGTATGTTTACCTGTACGGTTAATGTAACCATGCAAATATTCACTTACCTGTAAATTGAACTGTTATGTTTACCTGTACAGTTAATTTAACCATGCAAAATATTAACTTGCCTGTTCATTTAACCAGACTGTATATTAAGTAAACTATTATTACCCGCACTTATATCATACTCACTTTTAGCTATTGAAGTATTTCTCTGCCATCGACTTGTATAGTATAGTTAACCATGCACCATCCACCAATGTATAGTGTACATATTCAGCCATCCACCCATACATACTATGCAATGTCTTTTTATAGCTTTTTTGCACTCCAGACTTCTTGTATTTTTATACTGCCGATCTATGTATCGTGTATCTGTCTTTTGTGTATTTTTGTTGTGACATTTTGCACCTGCCCTGTGTTTTCGTAGCTGCTTGACAAATACATTTCCCCACGTGGATCAATAAAGTATCTATCTACCTACCTAGAGAGAATGGTTAACCCTAGTCAGCAGCGGTCCTGTGGACGAAAACAGCTTGTTGATGAGCGAGGTCAAAGGAAAATGGGAAGAATCATGCAAGGTAACAGGCGGGCCACAAACAGACAAATAACGGTGCAGTACAACAGTGGTGTGCAGAACGGCATCTCGGAACACACAACTCATCGGGCCTTGTCACGGATGGGCTATTGCAGCAGACAACCACACCGGGTTCCACTCCTATCAGGTAAAAGAAGCAGCAAGAAACAGAGGCTCCAGTGGGCACGCAATCACCAACACTGGACAATTGAGGAGTGGAAAAACATTGCCTGGAACATGACAGTGAGTTCAGTTTACTTGAGTGGCCTGCGCAGTCCCTAGACCTCAACCCAATAGAGCATCTTTGGGATGAGATGCCATTGCGTCAGCATGGACCATCATCCCTGTGGAACTTTTCTGACACCTTGTAGAATGCCCCAAAGAATTCAGACTGTTCTGGAGGCGAAGGGGGGTCGTCCCGGTACTTGTCCAGTGAGTGTACAGAGCGCGCACACAGACATGGTATGCTGATTGGTTCTTCTCTGCCCTCTGCTGGCCAGGTGGATGCGTTACGTCTGCGTCTGGAGGAGAAGGAGATGACTCTGAACAAGAAGAGTAAACAGATCCAGGAGATGTCGGAGGAGAAGGGCACGCTCAGCGGCGAGATCCATGACCTCAAGGACATGTTGGAGGTCAAGGAGCGCAAGGTCAACGTCCTGCAGAAGAAGGTGGGCCTCTAATTAATTAATTAATTAATATATATATCACGCTGTATAATATAATGGGATGCAATACCTCATACAACGTTCTATTTAGTAGGTGTTTTGTGTATGTCTTTTGTCTAGCTCGCCTAAGTGTGTGTGTTTGTGTGTCCAGATTGAGAACCTGCAGGAGCAGCTGAGAGACAAGGAGAAGCAAATGAGCAGCCTGAAGGAGAGAGTCAAGTCTCTACAGGCAGACACCTCTAACACAGACACAGCTCTCACCACACTGGAGGAGTCCCTCGCTGAGAAGGTACAGACACACACTCTGACCAACCACAAGGCGCTACAGAGGGTAGTGCTTACGGCCCAGTACATCACTGGGGTGAAGGTTCCTGACATCCAGGAACTATATACTAGGAGGTGTCAGAGGAAAATACCAAAAAATTGTCAAAGACTCCAATCACCCAAGTCATAGACTGTTCTCTCTGCTACCGCACGGCAAGCGGTACTGGAGCGCCAAGTCTAGGACCAAGCCATAAGACTGCTGAACAATTAATCAAATGGCCACCCGGACTATTGACACTGCTGCTACTCTCTATTTATTTAATGACCTGGACTAACCTGTACCCCCACATTGACTCTATACTGGTACGCCCTGTATATAGCCTCGTTGTTGTTATGTAGTTTTCTTGTGCTTCTTTTTTTTTTTACTTTAGTACATATAGTATTTATTATTAGTTTATTTTGTAAATATTTTGTTAACTCTATTTTTTTAACTGCATTGTTGGTTAAGGGCTTTGTAAGTAAGCATTTCACGGCAAGGTCTACACCTGTATTTGGTGCATGTGACAAATAACAATTAGATTTGATTCCAACGAGTAATGTGTGTCATGCTGTTTCTGTCCTGGATGTTTGAAGTCCTCTCATATGGGCTCTGAAATGACGTGACGATGATGATGTTGTTCTGTGCCTCCCCTCCTCCTCTCTCCCCTGTAGGAGCGTATCATCGAGCGTCTGAAGGAGCAGAGAGACAGAGACGACAGGGAGAAGACTGAGGAGATCGACAGCAACAAGAAAGAACTGAAGGATCTGAAGGAGAAAGTCAGTCTGCTGCAGGGAGATCTGTCCGACAGAGAGGTGAACACACACACACACACACACTGTAGTGACACTGTTGACACATTTATTAACCCCACCCTCCCTTTCTCCAGACTAACTTGTTGGACCTGAAGGAGCATGCGTCGTCCCTGGCCTCCTCAGGGCTCAAGAAAGACTCCAAGTTGAAGAGTATGGAGATCTCTCTGGAGCAGAGGAAGGAGGCGTGTCTCAAACTGGAGAACCAGCTCAAGAGGGTGAGATATTGGCCTTATAGACACCGATTTAAGGCCACTTTTGCAGTGTGTGTGTGTGTGTGTCTGACTGACTGTGTGTGTGTGTGTCTGTTTCCAGGCCCAGAATGCGACATTGGAGGCCAAGGCAAACACAGAGCTGTCGGAGCGCATCACCTCCCTGGAGCGGGAAGTTACCCGACACCGAGAGGATTCTGGGAAGGCTCAGGCGGAGGTGGACCGGCTGTTGGAGATCCTGAGAGAGATGGAGAACGAGAAGAATGACAAGGACCGCAAGATCAACGAGTTGGAGAGGTTGTGTGTGTGGTGTGTGGTGTGTGTGTGTGTGTGTGTGTATATCTTTCTCTGACCCTGACTGTTTGTTTGTGTCTGTGTGTCTGACTCTCTGTAAACAGCAGTCTTATCTATAGACATGTGTATGAGCTCCTACCTGGTCTAATGTAGGTGAAATACCACATGGTCCTACTCTTCTCCTTCCGTTCTTCTTGTCTTCCTGCTTTCTGAATCTGTGTTTCTCTCTCCTGCCTTGTCTTTTTGCTGGAACTCTCTGTCTCCTCTCAAGTCAGTCCTCCAGGTTAGTAACATGTTTTCTACATGGCCTCTATATACTGGCTTGACTTCCTGTATCCCTTCTTCCCCCATCCCCCCTCTCTCTTCTTCTCAATTGCGTTTGCTCTCACTGCCCTCCCGCTCTCACTTTTACCAGTCTCTTCACCCGGCTTCTCTTTCTCCCCCTCTCTTTCTGTCTAACTTTCTCTCCCTCTGTGATGCTTCAGTGTAATGTGTGTAACCCAGTCCTCCTGTGTCCCATGGTGCCCTGCAGACAGACCAAGGACCAGAGTAAGAAGGTGGCGTCTCTGAAACATAAGGAGCAGGTGGAGAAGAGTAGGAACGCCCAACTGATGGACGAAGCCAAAAAGAGAGAGGACAACATCTCTGAGAGCTCTCAACAGGTCAAGGTGAGGTGTGGATGGGTGGGCTGCATCAATGGTCGAGGTGAGGTGTGGATGGGGGGGCTGTATCAATGGTCGAGGTGAGGTGTGGATGGGTGGGCTGTATCAATGGTCGAGGTGAGGTGAGGATGGGTGGGCTGCATCAATGGTCGAGGTGAGGTGTGGATGGGGGGGCTGTATCAATGGTCGAGGTGAGGTGAGGATGGGTGGGCTGTATCAATGGTCGAGGTGAGGTGAGGATGGGTGGGCTGTATCAATGGTCGAGGTGAGGTGAGGATGGGTGGGCTGCATCAATGGTCGAGGTGAGGTGTGGATGGGGGGGCTGTATCAATGGTCGAGGTGAGGTGAGGATGGGTGGGCTGTATCAATGGTCGAGGTGAGGTGAGGATGGGTGGGCTGTATCAATGGGTGAGGTGAGGATGGGTGGGCTGCATCAATGGTCGAGGTGAGGTGTGGATGGGGGGGCTGTATCAATGGTCGAGGTGAGGTGAGGATGGGTGGGCTGTATCAATGGTCGAGGTGAGGTGAGGATGGGTGGGCTGCATCAATGGTCGAGGTGAGGTGTGGATGGGGGGGCTGTATCAATGGTCGAGGTGAGGTGAGGATGGGTGGGCTGTATCAATGGTCGAGGTGAGGTGTGGATGGGGGGGCTGTATCAATGGTCAAGGTGAGGTGAGGATGGGGGGGCTGTATCAATGGTCAAGGTGAGGTGTGGATGGGGGGGCTGTATCAATGGTCAAGGTGAGGTGTGGATGGGGGGGCTGTATCAATGGTCAAGGTGAGGTGTGGATGGGGGGGCTGTATCAATGGTCGAGGTGAGGTGTGGATGGGGGGGGCTGTATCAATGTTTGCGACTAATGTCAATACTCTCAAAGAAAGCTCTCCTTGTTGCACTAAATGTAGTTCGATATAAATATCCTTCATTAAAAGTGTCTTCCTCTGTCTTCTCCTCTTCGTCTTCCTCCAGGACTCTCTGCGTTTGAAGACTGAGCGTATTGAGGAGTTAGAGGAGGCTCTGAGGGAGAGTGTTCAGATCACAGCAGAGAGAGAGATGGTGCTGGCACAGGAGGAGGCTGCCAGGAACCACCAGGAGAGACAGGTACGCACTGGCGCACGCACCCACACACACTTGCAACACAAATACACACATATGCAACACAAGTGGACACACAAACACACACACCGCATATACATATACACATGTACAAAGCGGCTTCTATCTCCTCTCCTTTCAGCCCTGCTGGCTGCGTTTCACTCTCTCCCTGCCAGCCCTATTTTTCCTCAATTGTCTTATCTCTTATCTCTATTTTCTCCTGTTTTATCTCTGCTATTCACTGCCTCTCAGAAGCACTCACACAAAGCAATGCATGAGTCCAACCACGCCCACTTTAAGTGGTCTAAGGTATGAAGTAATGATCCCCCTCTGTTATATTTCACCCTTTAAGTGGTCTAAGGTATGAAGTAATGATCCCCCTCTGTTATATTTCACCCTTTAAGTGGTCTAAGGTATGAAGTAATGATCCCCCTCTGTTATATTTCACCCTTTAAGTGGTCTAAGGTATGAAGTAATGATCCCCCTCTGTTATATTTCACCCTTTAAGTGGTCTAAGGTATGAAGTAATGATCCCCCTCTGTTATATTTCACCCTTTAAGTGGTCTAAGGTATGAAGTAATGATCCCCCTCTGTTATATTTCACCCTTTAAGTGGTCTAAGGTATGAAGTAATGACCCCCCTCTGTTATATTTCACCCTTTAAGTGGTCTAAGGTATGAAGTAATGATCCCCCTCTGTTATATTTCACCCTTTAAGTGGTCTAAGGTATGAAGTAATGATCCCCCTCTGTTATATTTCACCCTTTAAGTGGTCTAAGGTATGAAGTAATGACCCCCCTCTGTTATATTTCACCCTTTAAGTGGTCTAAGGTATGAAGTAATGATCCCCCTCTGTTATATTTCACCCTTTAAGTGGTCTAAGGTATGAAGTAATGATCCCCCTCTGTTATATTTCACCCTTTAAGTGGTCTAAGGTATGAAGTAATGATCCCCCTCTGTTATATTTCACCCTTTAAGTGGTCTAAGGTATGAAGTAATGACCCCCCTCTGTTATATTTCACCCTTTAAGTGGTCTAAGGTATGAAGTAATGACCCCCCTCTGTTATATTTCACCCTTTAAGTGGTCTAAGGTATGAAGTAATGATCCCCCTCTGTTATATTTCACCCTTTAAGTGGTCTAAGGTATGAAGTAATGATCCCCCTCTGTTATATTTCACCCTTTAAGTGGTCTAAGGTATGAAGTAATGATCCCCCTCTGTTATATTTCACCCTTTAAGTGGTCTAAGGTATGAAGTAATGATCCCCCTCTGTTATATTTCACCCTTTAAGTGGTCTAAGGTATGAAGTAATGATCCCCCTCTGTTATATTTCACCCTTTAAGTGGTCTAAGGTATGAAGTAATGACCCCCCTCTGTTATATTTCACCCTTTAAGTGGTCTAAGGTATGAAGTAATGATCCCCCTCTGTTATATTTCACCCTTTAAGTGGTCTAAGGTATGAAGTAATGATACCCCTCTGTTATATTTCACCCTTTGGATCAGTAGCTCTTTAGACCATATTATCATATTACCATTTACCTACTATTCACTTTGAAATTACATGGTGTCAACTAAACTAGAACCTTCTGGTTAGAGCTAGAACCTTCTGGTTAGAGCTAGAACCTTCTGGTTAGAGCTAGAACCTTCTGGTTAGAACATGACCAATATATTTTTGGGGGGTCCAATTCCGATTGCTGGGGGGCAAAACGTACTATATATAATATATCTGCCGATATACTGTTTTCAATCGGGGAAATGAAAAGGTGTCTTTTTTTTCACACTGAATTCTCATAAATTGTCCAATAATACTTCAAATGTTAATTTCATACATTGTGTCAATGACACATCATGAGAATGGCTGCAAATGTTCAGATTAGCATGAGATTCCCTATTTTCATCCTATTTATTGAATATTGGTAATCTGTGGCGTTATCGTCCGATACCGATTTATAGCATTAAAAGGCACATTTTTTTTTAACCAATTTTAGAATCGGTGAGACGATTTTTTTATTATCGGTGGGGTTCTACTTCTGGTACGTATTTCTAGTAATGCCAATCTGTAATTAGTTGGTAACCAATGATGACACTAACATACGTCTTGATGGTGATATTCAGTATTTACAATGCACCGCTGATAATTCAATAGTTATTATTTAGCAATATTGAGTTGTACTGTTAACCATGTGACTTCTAAGTAAATGAAAGTATTGCAGTGAGGTAGTATATTTAGTGCTGAAGCCCCTTGTTGTACATCCAACTCCTCAGTGGGGTTGGGTCCAGAAACAACCTCTAGCCAAAACCGGCCAGCGAGTGAATTTATTTTTTATAAAAGGATTATAGTTTTTGGTCAAAAATTTGGAAATCTGTTCCCAAGTATTCCCATGAATAGAAAAAGAGACGTGATTGTGTCTCAGTGTAATCAAGGTATGAAATTATTGTTAGTATTTTAAAATATCTCTATTTGGGCTTAGTTGTGGTCAATTTGCATTGTATAAATTATTATAATTATGTTCCCGGCCCCCTGACCAGCCGCTCCGACAAAACCCGACCCACAGCTGAATCTAGTTGATAGCCCTGTTCACCATATTGCTGGTCTATTACCAGTCAATCCATTCAGATTTACACTAGTGCCTAGGGGCTAGGGTGTAAGGGCTAGTGCCTATGAGTTAGGGGTTCTTTCTGGACAGAGACATGTTTTCAATAACATACATCCTCTGATGGCACACCCGCTTTAGAGTGCCTTTGATTGACAGCTCATCAAAACGGGTCTGTACAGGAGGAAGGTTATGTCTTTGAATGATGAATACGTCTCATACATTTTCACTCTCTCTACTTGTGTGTTTGTACTGTCGTCAATCTATGGTGTGTGTGTGTGTGTGTGTGTGTGCAGATTGAGGAGCTGCTGGGGGCCATGGAGAAGGTGAAACAGGAGCTGGAGTCCATGAGGGCCAAGCTGTCGTCTACCCAGCAGTCCCTGTGTGAGAAGGAGGTCCACCTGACCACGCTGAGGGCTGAACGCAGGAAACACCTGGAGGAGGTGCTGGAGATGAAGTAAGACACACAAACACCAAACATCTTAGTCAGGTGATGCTGTAAAACTCTCAGGTAACAGTGTAGATGACTCATTATTCTAAAATGACACCCTGTAATTCCTCCTCGGTGCAGACAGGAGGCACTGCTAGCAGCCATCAGTGAGAAGGACGCCAACATCGCCTTGCTGGAGCTGTCCTCGTCCAAGAAGAAGAAGACGCAGGATGAGGTGGCTCTGCTGAAGAGAGAGAAGGACCGTCTGGTACAACAGCTCAAACAGCAGGTAGGGAACACTCCCTCCTCACGTGACCTGGGTCCGGCCACATATGCCGCTGTGACAATAGAGATGTATTTCAATAATGCTAAGTCACTTCATCTACTCATCTCTTTTCCTTCATCTGAAATGGGGAAAGACTAAACAGACCTCAGATAGTTTATAGGTATAGCTTTTGACTTTGCAGCGAGTGTTAAAATCAAAAGAGTAGGCAGCCTTAAACTCGGCACAGCTGTCTGCTCAATGCACCATGAGTATGCTGGTCAAAAGTGTTCCTTAAGTCTCTCTCCCTGAAATCCTCTACATTCTCCTCTCTACCCCCTTTCTCCTCCATCCTCCCTCTTTCTCGCTCTCCCAGACTCAGAACCGTATGAAGCTAATGGCAGACAACTATGAGGACGACCACCTGAAGACCGCCCCCGACCAGACCAATCACAAACCTTCTCCAGATCAGGTGGGTACCCAGTCAACCAAACAGAATTCTACATTTTGCACTCAAAGGCTATCTCTAGATAAAATATGTGTTTTTGTGATAACACACATGCAGCTTAACCAGAATATACTTTCTTTCTCTAGTAAGTTAAGTTATGTCGGCAGGTAGCCTAGTGGTTAGGTCATTGGGCCAGTAACCGAAAGGTTGCTGGATCGAATCCCCAAGCTGACAACGTAAATAATCTGTCGTTCTGCCCCTGAACAAGGCAGTTAACCCACTGTTCCCCGGTAGGCTGTCATTGTAAATAAGAATTTGTTCTTAACTGACTTACCTAGTAAAATTTAAAAAATGTCAACTGTCTTTCTGTCCCTAAAGTGAAATTAAACAATTGAATCTTTCTTCAGCACCTAAACCTAAGCGTTCTCTCTCGCGCTCTTGTTCTCTGTCTCGTACACACACTAACCAAGTGTTATTTTCTAATGCTGCGATTGGCTAAACCATCTGTCCAATAGGATGATGAGGAGGGTATCTGGGCATAGCCAACCCTGTGCCCTCCTCCCCTCTCTCTCTCTGCCAATTTGTTCAGAAGGGTGAGCACAAATGAACATCAGTCATCTGTCCATTCTTCACCTCCTCTCTGGCATGTTTGCTGTTACTGCATCAATCAGCGTGTTAGTTCTGCTCCTCCATTTTGTTTTGGTCGTCTGTTTCTCCACTCGCCATTTTACGTTGGTGCAGTGAGTTGGTCCATGCAGTGTTTGGTGCATGTTGTCCTCATATTTGTCGTTTCTGTGGGGATGGTATCGCCGTTGTTAATGTGTTACCATGGTAATGGTGCTCTGTCAAGTTAAGAGTGGATGGCAACACATTCAGTGTTTGTATGCCCGCCATGTACCGTAGCTTGTGTCTGTGAACAACTGAGTCAATCAAATAGTCAGACACCCTCACACAGCAGGACACAGTTCTGTCCCACATACCATACTCCACAATCCCATCTCCTAAAGCATCTGAGATGCAACCCTGTTCTTCCTCATTCTGCATGCTCATGCTTTTGTTTTAGCCTCTGAAAACACACTGGAACCTAATGAAATTATATTTTTACTTCCTTTATCCAACTGCTTCCTTCATTTCTTTCCCCTTCCCCCTGTACCCTCCAGATGATCCCCCCTCTCCTGTCCCTGAGTGAAAATCGCAGTAAGCTGAAGCTCTACATCGACCACCTGACTGACCTCTGCCACGACCGAGACCCCAGCATCCTCAGTGACCTGACCCCGCCCCCCCACTATCACCACGCCAACCCACCAGCCTGGGAGGAGGAGCTACACAAGTTGACTCTGGAGCAGGTAACAGAGGAATAGTCCGTCGGTATTCAGTGTCATAAGAAGGAATTCCCTTCGACCACGCCCACAAATTGGGGAAAACCAGACATTCTTTCCCATTGACTGTCAACTTCATCATAGATTTTTTGTTATACAGAAATACCAATTTGGAGGCGAAAGAAACGCATACCTGTTTAGGCGAGGAGTAGAACACTTGAAAAAGAAATGGAGAGCAGCACACTCTCAGATGCAATAATTTAATAACCTAATATCCAGCATTGGTTATTAAGCTGTTCAATTATTGCATCTGAGCTCTTAGAGTGTGCGGCTCTCCTTTTATTTTTCATACAGAAATAGCACAACATGCCGAAAGGCTGCTGTGTTGTTCAATGTACATGTAACCTGGCCAAATCTCTGAACCTACGATTCGCAATGCTCCCATGTAGGGAAATGGAGCCTGCGAGAAGAGCCCTGTGGCTTCAGGTTTTTCGGTGTGGAAGAGTGGGAAATTGTGGGGTCCTGATTTCCAAGTAGGATACATGTACAGTGCCTTCAGAAAGTATTCATACCCCTTGATTCCACATTTTGTTGTTACAGCCTGAATTCAAAATGTATTAAGTAGATTATTTTCTCACCCATCTACACACAATACCCCATAATGAAAGTGAAAACATGTTTTTAGAAATTATAGCACATTTTAGGAAAATGAAATACAGATATCTAATTTACATAAATATTCACACTCCTTAGTCAATACTTTGTAGAAGCGCATTTGTCAGCGATTACAGCTTTGAGTTGTCTTGGGTTTGTCAGTCCTTACTACAAGCTAACTAACAAGCATTATGCAATACACATAGCTAGTTAGATATAAGTAAGTGTTAGCGACCGGTGATTAAGTGCTTTGAACATACAGAAATGTAACGAGTAACCGAACCCCACATATTTCCATTATCATTGCGACGTTATAGCCTGAAACTGAGGTTCATCTAACCTGGTCTTTGAGCAGTTAATGAAACTTAATTTGGTGGTCTTTTTCTCCTACTATAGTTTTTAAAAATTATACGCAACAGCTTCACGTTAAGCCCTGCCTCCCTGTGTGTATCTATGGTGGGCGGGGCTATCCCTTCCTCTAGTGTTCTCTCTCTCCTGTTCCCTCTGTCTGTCTAATGCATTCTTTATCTTTCTCTGTGTTACCTCACTCTTAACAGGAATGAAGAACGTTTTTATTTGCCTCATGAAAAAAATGGCGGTGGTGTTGGAGAAGTATGCTAACTCATTATCTCTTTCTCCCTTAGTTGGAACTGGAGTTGGAGTTGTGTGAAAAGGAGAGCGGGGAGCTGCAGGAGTATGCCAACTCTGTGCTGCAGCAGATCGCTGACTACTGCCCTGACATCCTGGAGCAGGTGGTCAACGCGCTGGAGGAGTCCTGCTAACCGCTCACCTTAACAGACCACCCCCAGAAGATCCCATGACCCTCCATGAGCTTCAGACAACCTCCTCCTATCTATCCACACATGATCTTGGCAGAGGGAAGACTGGGCGATCGTACTGCACCCCCACATGCCCAATTCTCATTCCTGGGGAGATTCACAAGCCTGAGGACATGACGACACACAGTGGCCTAATGGTGGAGGGATGTAGCAGCCTGCCAGTCATGGGTTGTGTTCGGTAGGGCACATCATTCCAAAACATTTTGAAAGAGAAAACACAGGTAGCACTTTCAAAATGTTTTCACTGGATTTATCCCTACTGACACAACCATTGTTTTCTCTTTGTATCTAAATCAGTGTTTTTTTCTGAATGGTGGAGGGTCGTGGCATGAAATATTGAGGAACCATTCATTTAAACCCAAAGAAATTGCATACAGTTATAGTCGGAAGTTTACATGCACCTTAGCCAAATACATTTAAACTCAGTTTTTCACAATTCCTGACATTTAATCCTAGTAAAAATTCCCTGTCTTAGGTCAGTCAGGATCACCACTTTATTTTAAGAATGTGAAATGTCAGAATAATAGAGAGAATTATTTATTTCAGCTTTTATTTCTTTCATCACAATCCCAGTGGGTCAGAAGTTTACATAAACTCAATTAGTATTTGGTAGCATTGCCTTTAAATTGTTTAACTTGGGTCAAACGTTTCGGGTAGCCTTTCACAAGCTTCCCACAATAAGTTGGGTGAATTTTGGCCCATTCCTCCTGACAGAACTGGTGTAACTGAGTCAGGTTTGTAGGCCTTCTTGCTCACACACCCTTTTTCAGTTCTGCCCACAACATTTCTACAGGATTAAGGTCAGGGCTTTGTGATGGCCACTCCAATACCTTGACTTTGTTGTCCTTAAGCCATTTTGACACAACTTTGGAAGTATGCTTGGGGTCATTGTCCATTTGGAAGACCCATTTGCGACCAAGCTTATATATCCACAATTTTCCTTCCTCATGACGCCATCTATTTTGTGAAGTGCACCAGTCCCTCCTGCAGCAAAGCACCCCCACAACATGATGCTGCCACCCCGTGCTTCACGGTTGGGATGGTGTTCTTCAGCTTGCAAGCCTCCCCCTTTTTCCTCCAAACATAATGATGGTCATTTGTCCCCATGTTCAGTTGCAAACCGCAGTCTGGCTTTTTTATGGCGGTTTTGGAGGAGTGGCTTCTTCCTTGCTGAACGGCCTTTCAGGTTATGTCGATATAGGACTTGTTTTACTGTGGATAGAGATACTTTTGTACCTGTTTCCTCCAGCATCTTCACAAGGTCCTTTGCTGTTGTTCTGGGATAGATTTGCACTTTTCGCACCAAAGTACGTTCATCTCTAGGAGACAGAACTCGTCTCCTTCCTGAGCGGTATGACGGCTGCGTTGTCCCATGGTGTTTATACTTGCATACTATTGTTTGTACAGATGAACGTGGTACCTTCAGGCGTTTGGAAATTGCTCCCAAGGATGAACCAGACTTGTGGAGGACTAAAAAAAAAATTATTTGCTGATTTCTTTTGATTTTCCCATGAGGTCAAGCAAAGAGGCACTGAGTTTGAAGGTAGGCCTTGAAATACATCTACAGGTACACCTCCAATTGACTCAAATTATGTCAAATAACCTATCAGAAGCTTCTAAAGCCATGACATCATTTTCTGGAATTTTCCAAGCTGTTTAAAGGCTCAGTCAACATAGTGTATGTTAACTTCTGACCCACTGGAATTGTGATATAGTGAATTAGAAGTGAAATGATCTGTCTACTTGTCATGCACAAAGTAGATGTCCTAACCGACTTGCCAAAACTATAGTTTGTTAACATGAAATCTGTGGAGTGGTTGAAAAATGAGTTTTAATGCCTTCAAGTGTATGTAAACTTCCGGCTTCAACTGTATATGATCTGCCAATTTATTTCCTCTCAGATTGGCCTTCAGAATCTCCTATGTGAGTTACTGGACAACAAACCTTTTCTCTCAACTCCCCACCTAGATCTCATCAGAGAACCCCTAGCTGAGTTCTGCTGACTAAATGTAGGGCTTTAGCTATGGCTGACTTACTGTGTGTTCTGTGAACGGGTCTTAAGACAGAGGGAAGAATTCTATCTTGAACTTCCACACACATCTCCCATTGACATCAATGTCTAATTTATTTGTAACTTCAAGGTACACTAGCTTCTCAAGTTAGGATTCGACCGAGAGAGAGTGTAATAGAAGCAGAGAGGAGAGTTTGGTAGCAGTTGATTTTAGATGGTTTTGCACACAGCACTCCCTTCTATATGAGGTATGCAATGTTAGTTTATTTTCAGAGTCATAGCCAGCATTCCAAATTATACCCTATTCCCCACATGATACTTCTTTTGTCAAAAGTAGTGCACTATACAGAATAGGGTGTAATTTGGGACGCTACCAGAGTGGCCTTTGAGCGTGCACAGGGATCAGTACTGGACCTAAATGAGGAACCTTTTTATTCCTCAGTTCTATTGGTGCTACAGCATGGTATAAGACATAAATAAAGATCTAATCAACCGGTCATACGATCTCATCCAAAGTTTCTATAGATATGACTTTAAAAAAACAATAGTTTTCATTTTTTTATTGAATTACATTCCCTTAGATGCAAATGTTGCCTGTTCAGTGCATCTTTGCAAAGCTAGCTACGGTTCTTCTTGTAATGAGATTAAATTATAGGGAATCCTAGTTAAAAAGACACAACGGTCACTTCTCTGTGGGTTTTAACTTTTTAAAAAAGTATTTTGTAAATAACTAATCAAATACATACAGTGACTAAATCAAGGTAACCCAGTGGAAGATGTTGTGAATTCTGTTTAAAAAAAATTGTGTGTATATATATATATATATATATATACATATATATATATATATATATATATATATACACACATATATATATATATATATATACACACACACACATGTGAAACTAAAAGCAGTGCAGTTGTCCCGTGTCTCAATTTGTCTGCAGACAAGATGTATTTGACAGTACTGCCAAAAGTCGCAAAAAGTCATGTTCTATAAATATACAGTATATACATATACAAAGTATGATGTTGACCATGTGGATATATGCATTGAATGTTTGCACAGAATTGTGAGGAGCAAGTCCTTCTGAACAAAATGGTGTATTGTGTCCTCAGCTAAAACTGGAGAAATGTGTCAAAAAAAAAAAAACGTTTTATATAAGTGTCAAAAAATTAACTACAAAGTTTTCAAACTGTGTAGCGGGAGAGTACTTTTCTTGCGTTTTAGTTCTAAATGTTTTTCATTTTTTATATATACACTTTTGCCATATGTAAATGTTTTACCCTCCAGTGTCTGAGATGTGAATGGGTGTTAGTGGGAATGACACTCCCTAGGCTGTGTTCCTCTGTGTTAGGACCGAGCAACCTCCAACAATGTTTGTCCTGATTACTGAGAGTTGTACTGTATAGAACAGACATCACTCTCTGCCAGTCTGGCATTTAGAACTGCTCTGTACAGTGCATTCCAATGCCAATCAGTCAATGGTTGAATAATAATAATAATAATACAAACCTAAAGATGAGCTTGCTCTCCAGGACCAGAGTTGGAGACTGGGTTAATATTCAGGTCCTCTTGTCCACAGATCCTATGATGAGAATAATTTAGAATCACATCCTGTTTATCCCAGAATGACTGACCTGACAAAATCACGAGGTCAAACCGAAGGGTTTCACTGCTCAGCTTTCACCTATCCAGGTCGTTAGAACAGTTTTATTCTAGGAAGGAGGAACCGGTTGTCTTATTTTAATGTTGAACAGGGCCCTAGCCTATGTATCCCTGCCTTTGCCTTAATGTCTGTGGACTCACCATTCTGTGATAACTTAATGTTTTAAATTCTTCATTTAGGAACGGTGCTTGCTGTTAAAGAGGCTACTACTATCAAGGCCATGGTTCTCATTTGTTTTTTTTACTTTTGCACTTGTAAAGGAAATGTACTGCCTTTTGTGTTTTAATGATGAAAAAAGAAAAGACATTTGGGTATTTGCATTTTGTATATGTATGTAAATAAACACATCCTATCTGTCTTTGACTCTGTGGGGATTTGTTTACAGGAGCACCACGTATTTCTCAATATTTTAGTATCTGCCTCAGTTGCTAAGAATGGTTTTCATTCTCAGACCCTGTCCTGCGGTGAATCCAACTAAGAGGTGAGATCAAATGTGATTGGCAAGCCCTCATCTCAACATCTGGATAGGTGTGTAAGCAGTGACAAACTCCTAAGACCGTGGCAGGTGGAAATCCACCATTTTACTCACATATCAGGTTCAGATCAGCACCCAAAGGGGATAGAAACGAAAGGTCAGATATTGTAAAACGTGGTTGCCCAACCTCAAAGCTTTAGTAAATCTGGTCCTACTTGTTTCTGGACCAGATATATAATAAAGCAAGAAAGTTCTAAACACTCTGCACCTTCTACCCTTTTTCATATAGGTTTTTACAATAGGGAAAGCCCTCGTATAAACCCCTTACTGGGCGACAGAACTGAAATGAACAAAGAATTTCCCCAAAACAAACATTGTGCATTTTTATTAATAAATATCACTATCGTATGAATATACAAATTTAAATTAGCCTTAACACATCTTTCCTCTGAGGCTTTACAGGAGAAAATATGTAGGTTATTGATATGTTGCATACAGAAATACTTTAAATACATATTCTTGCTCACCAAGGACAAGATAAAGGGCTCTATTCAATCTATTGTGAAGCGTTAGATTACGCGATAAAGATTTAAAAGGTCATTTCCAATTGAACTGACATTGAATGAATGCAGTCTCCGCTAACGCAGGAACAGTGCCTTGAAATGTTAATTATGCTGGAACACTGAACTTCCACGATACAGATTGAATAGAGCCTAAAGTCTATTTCCACTCTCCATTCTAAAGTCCCCAGGAGGAAAAGGCAGAATTTACCCCTGTCATATCCACACTGTTCATGTTGACAAGAAAGATGGAGTAAGGCCGATTACAATGTTTGATACAGTGAAACTCCTCAGGAATGGGAACTACCAATTCAAAAACAATTCACTTCAATTTGAAGTACAATGTTCTGGACTACAGCCATTCATAAAAAAATACCTTTAACATAAGCAAAATACTTCGGCTGAAGAAATTCCTTGCTCAAACCTTCAATCCAAGGCGTTAACGCCTTTATGTGCAGTGTTAAGGACTGTGTTAAAACAGATATGTTTTGCATGAGTCATGTCTATCATCAATACTGGTAAACAGTTAAAGGGAAAGTTAAAAAATGAGTTTTGCATGGAAAGATGCTGTGTAGTGGGGTTATGTGTCCCAGACACTCCAGTTTCTTCAATGGATGAGGTAGCTAGTCAAACCCTTATAGGTGTGATACAAGGACAGGATAGTTAACACTGAAATAAGGAGTGGAATATTGCTGTAACAGTGAACATTTAAAAAGTGTTTCCTTCTGCTAAAATTAGGTCACAGTACTGTCGTTATTAAAGATAATGTAATAGTCTACGAGCTGTTCCGCTCAGGTAATCTCTGTGGATGAAAAATATTACACCTTCAACAGTGAAAACCCCACTTCTTGGCAGTTCATCCCAGTTTGGCCTTCACCTCACTTTCTCACTCTCCGTCATCTGCCAGAGTCCCAGGTTTAAAACTTTAAGGCACGGGAGCTGCGTTATCCTCTCCAGGCCCCGCTTGGTGATTTTTGTACACCCATACAGGTCGATACCAGTGAGCTGTGTCAGGTGGTCAGCTATCAGCTCCAGCCCCTTGTCAGTGATGCGTACGCACTGCCCGATGTTCAGCGTCTTCAGCTCGTGCATCTGGCGCACCATCCGGTTGATCCCATCGTCACTGATGTGGCAGGAGCACAGAGACAGAGACTTGAGCTGGTACAGCCCCTGGGCGATGTAGCCCAGGCTCTGGTCACCTATCTTGTCGCAGAAGGAAACGTCCAGGCCAGAGAGCTGCAGAGACCCCATGGCCAGATGCATGATGCCCGTGTCACTGATGTTGTCACACGACCGCAGGTTGAGGCTTGACAGGTGAGTCATGTTCGACAGGTGGATCATACCTGCGTCCGATATGCCTCCGCAGAAGCTGAGGTTGAGCACCTTGAGCTTGGCCAGTCCCTTGGAGACGTGTTTGAGGGACAGGTCTGTCAGTTTCTGGCAGTCCTGTAGGGTCATCTGCTCCAGGGAGAGGCAGCCTTCGGCGGCGCTTCGGGTCATCCCGGCCAGGTGACCGATGCCCACGTCTGACACATGCCTGCAGCTCCGCAAGTTAAGGCTCTTGAGTTTGTGCAAGCCCCAGGCAATGAGAAGAAGGCCTGTGTTGGTGATGTTACTGAGGCCTCCGAGTTCCAGCACCTCCAGGTTTTTCAGATACTGGGCAATCCTGCCCAGGCTTGAGTCTGTGATTGGTTTGCAAAGGCTGAGGTTGAGGACTCGCAGGGACGGGATGTCCTGAACAAAAGCATGTCCAAGGCCGTTGTCCGTGAGGTTAAAACAGCCACATAGGTTAAGGCTTTCGATGTTTGGCAGCCCCTGGATTACATAACTTAGGCTGCGCCGCAGACTTAGGATCTGGACCTTCCTAATGCCCCGGGTATGGAGGCTGGGGAACAGGGACGGGTTGGCCCTCCGCAGATGCAGCTTCGCTTCCACCCCCCTCCACACAGACTTGTGATACGAAGCGTCCCTCCAGGCCGCACACACTTGGGCAACCCTACCTTTGTCCCTTACGTCCAAGTAACTGAAAATCATAGCTAAAATTTCCGGGAAGAGGCCAGATATGTGTGTCTCCATTTCAAACATGTTTGGAAAGGGAGTGGTTAGATACAACTAACCAGGTATCCGCTTATTCGAGTAAGCTAGCGAACTGTTAGCTAGCTAAGTTAGGTAATGTTAACGTTACTCAGGAAAATAACCTGTTCAAAGTCCAGCCATCTCTTCATAATGCATATCCAACAACACGTTTTCAGGTAGTTTTAAAATAGCTAGGTTATAGTTATATTATGATAATCAAAGGAGATAGTCAGCTAGCTCCGTCCTACAAAAACTTAGATAACGTTAGCTAGTTAGCGTACTAAAAGGCGGAAAACAGTGACGGTCAGGCGACTCTACCCATTTTAAAGCCAGACGACCGCTGTCGTTCTTCAAACGGATCCAGTCGGTCGTTCATTTTCAAAACAAAAAGTGGAAATGTATTTCTGAAAACAGCACTATCTGTTTCTTCTGCGTCATCGGTTAAAGGCAACGTTTATATGATCATTTCGGCTCTGTCCTAGGATTCCTCCTGTGCTGCCTTTGTCTGACCAACCATTTCAAACCAGCTAGCTACGCAGAAACAGCCGTCTTCTTCTTCTTCTTCTTCTTCTTCGGCGGGGTTTATCAGCGGTTGGCATCTAACATTATGGCGCATTACCGCCACCTACTGTACTGGAGTGTGAGCCAGAGGCGGGGAAAAATAAATCCCACCTGCCAGCCCCGTTGCTCTTAAAAAATATAACATATTTGAGACTATATCTAATGACGTTCTACTCAATATACTCTTTGAACTAATTTACTGTATCCCCTTCTCCCTCATACTAGATCGTATCCCCTCTTTTTCTCCCCAATAATGCCCACACTGTATCAATACATGCTCCACTGTCTCCGTTTCCTCGCAATGTAAGGTGTAAGGTCTTATTCAACTGGCTGTGTCCCACCTTTAATCTTGTAAATATAGCCTCCTCTCTTCTGTCCCTTCCTGCCATTCTCCCCTACCAACTTTTGCCCTTAGTTTCTCTATTCCACTGCTCCTGCCATCTTGAAGAAATTTCCCCCTTGGGGATCAATAAAGTATCTATCTATCTATCTATCTATCTATCTATCTATCTATCTATCTATCTATCTATCTATCTATCTATCTATCTATCTATCTATCTATCTATCTATCTATATCAGGCTTTTTGCCTCTGCCTTGCTCATTGAAACTATAACATCAAGATCCCCATACTTAGTGCTTGTTTATCCAGTATTTCAACCGTCTCGTTCCCCTCCACTCCCACATTAACTGGGACCCATATCAATATTATCTGCATACCCATTTGTTTACTCTTGCCATGGGTTTGTAGTACCTCATGAAGCAGGCCTTGTCTGCTACTTGATATAAAGGACTGAAGACTCCTTAACACTTCACATGAATCAGAGCAAATAACTACTCTGTCTGGTTTAACTTCCTCCACCCACTGCAAGGCCAACTGTAGGGCCATCATCTCTGCTGTAGTTACAGCCAGATTATCTGTAATATGTTTCCTGACTTTCACCCCACATTCCTGAACTACAAATGCTGACCCAGTACATCCTGTCCTTGGATCTTTTGAACCATCTGTGAATATGGCCACAAAATCCTGATACACAGTATCAAGACGGATCAACACCCTCCCTATCTTTCTGTAGTCTCTCCAATACTTCTATATCTACTGCTGGAGGTGGGAGTAGACATGGTGGATTTACAGGAATAGCTACCGTTGGACTAAACTCCCTTCCATACATTCCCATCTCCTTCGCCTGGGTATTACCCACCTACACAAAGCGTGTGTTCTGTCTTCGCTCATGTTCCCAGCATGCCTGTAAAATCCCTTTCGCAGGATGAGATACCCCATGTCCCTGTAGGTTGATCCAATAATTAATTGCCAGCTGCTGTCTCCTAATCTGCAATGGCATTTCCCCCATCTCCACCTATAGTGCAGCCACTGGGGACGTCCGAAACGCCCTACTACATATTCTGAGTCCTTGCCTCTGTATGACATCTATCCATTCCAATGATGTCCGAGCTGCCGAATCATACGCTATACTTCCATAGTCTATTACAGATCGGATCAATGCATCATATATGGTCTTCAATGAGGCACGCCTTGCCATAACAAAAGGGTTGAATACTTATTGACTCAAGACATTTCAGCTTTTCATTTTTTATTAATCTCTAAACATTTCTTAAAACATAGGGTATTGTGTGTAGACTAGTGACACAAAATCTCAATTGAACCCATTTTAAATTCAGTCAGTAACACAAGAAAATGTGGAAAAAGTAAAGGTGATGTGAATACTTTCTGAAGGCACTATATGTAATGTCAAATGTTTGGACTATGAAATAACACATATGGAATCATGTAGTAACCAAAAAACAAATCAAAATATATTTTAGATTTCTGTAGATTTTTTATTTAATTGAATTTATTTTTGGTAACAGAACTATACAACAACATGTACAATGTGGACCCAGAGGATATCACTTGAAAGTATTAATTAAAACAACTTTGGATAAGGTACTGAGGATCGACACAGGCCTGTAGTTTCCTACATTTGTTTTCCTATTCTTCTTATGGAGCGGAACCACCCGGGCTGTTTTGAGATCATTGGGAAAAGTACCACTGCTAATAGAAAGGTTTACAATATGCGTTATCATTTTAGCAGTGACACAAGCACTATCCTTTATGAATCTTGCAGGAAGGTTATCCAGCCCAGTTGCTGTGTTTGTGCTCATTAAGCATAGTAGATTGGAAACTTTGTCTTCAAAATATCCACCAATTGCCTTTATAACAGCTTTGCACACTCTTTTCATTCTCTCAAACCGCTCGACCTGGAATGATTTTCCAACAGTCTTGAAGGAGTTCCAACATCTGCTGAGCACTTGTTGGCTGCTTTTCCTTCACTCTGCAGTCCAACTCATCCCAAACCATCTCAATTGGGTTGAGTTCGGATGATTGTGGAGTCCTGGTCATCTGATGCAGCACTCAATCACTCTCCTTCTTGGTCAATTAGCCTTTACACAGCCTGGAGGTGTGTTGGGTCATTGTCCTGTTGAAAAACAAATGATAGTCCCACTAAGCGCAAACCAGATGGGATGGCGTATCGCTGCAGATGCTGTGGTAGCCATGCTGGTTAAGTGTGCCTTGAATTCTAAATAAATCACTGACAGTGTCACCAGCAAAGCACCCCCACACCATCACACCTCCTCCTCCATGCTTCACGGTGGGAACCACACATGCAGAGATCATCCGTTCACCTACTCTGTGTCTCACAAAGACACACTGATTGGAACCAAAAATATAAAATTCGGACTCATCAGACCAAAGGACAGATTTCCACCAGTCTAATATCCATTGCTCGTGTTTCTTGGCCCAAGCAAGTCTCTTCTTATTATTGGTGTCCTTTAGTAGTGGTTTCTTTGCAGCAATTCGACCATGAAGGCCTGATTCTCCTCTGAACAGTTGATGTTGAGATGTGTCTGTTACTTGAACTCTGTGAAGCATTTATTTGGGCTGCAATCTGAGGCTGGTAACTCTAATGGACTTATCCTCTGCAGCAGAGGTAACTCTGGGTCTTCCTTTCCTGTCGCGGTCTTCAAGAGTGTCAGTTTCATCATAGCACTTTAGGGTTTTTGCGACTGCACTTGAAGAAACTTTAAAAGTTCTTTAAATTTTCGGTAACACTTTATTATAAGGTGTCCTTGTTACAGTGTACTTAAACTTGTAGTTACACTGTAACAAGTAACAATCACTGTTACACTGTAACAACGTAATGTAACTAGTAGTATTAAAGTTTGTAATTACACATGTGTATCAACAAAATCTTGTTACCATGCTTGTTACAACTATTGTAACTGAATGTACTAACTCATTGTTACACATGCTTAAAAAATAACACTTGTTACAAAAGAGGCACATGTCTACTGAATTCAAGAATTTTGTATTTCACTTTCAAGGTACTGGGAATCTTGTTAAAGTTGAGGGTCGCATGGATTCCACTCAATATCAGCAGATTCTTGGGAATAATGTTGAAGAATCAGTCACAAAGTTGAAGTTACGTCGGGGCTGGATATTTCAACAAGACAACGACCCAAAACACTGCTCAAAATCTACCCGGGTATTTATGCAGAGGAACAATTACAATGTTCTGGAATGGCCATCCCAGTCCCCAGACCTGAATATCATTGAGAATCTGTGGGATGATTTGAAGCGGGCTGTCCATGCTCGGCAACCATCAAACCTAACTGAACTGGAGATATTATATGCAGGGGTCAAATCCAGAGGCAGATCCACAGCCCCGGGGGTAGAGCCAAGTCAACAGTCCAAAACAAGAGCAGAAGATCAAAACCGGGTGAGCAAGCAGAAACAGGTTTGAGTACAGGCACTGGGCAAATCAGAGGGGAAAAACAAGATTAAATAAACAGACAGAATGTAAGCTAGGCACAACTAGATCAAGACTGGTTTTAGGACAGTAGTGAAACGGACGGAAACCAAGACACCCTGACAGAGAAGCAAAGAAAGACAGAAGCCCAAGTAGTGGAGGAAATCAATGCAAAATGGGAGACAGGTGTGTGAAAGGAGAGCAGAGCACTGATTAGAATGAGGTGCAGCTGTGATGGCAGAGTGAGAGAAACTGACAATTAAGACACAAAACAAACACAACAGAAAGGCTGATGATCAAACCAGAGTCCTGACATGTGGTCACTAATCCTATTTTAAGCCCATAGTGATTCTGCTTACTGTTAAAAAGATTTCATAATATATGTACCAGAAAAATACCTATAAAAGTCAAGGGGGGTGAATACTTTCTGAAGGCACTGTATATTCATGAAGCCAATACTACAGTATCTCTGTGTCTCAGATAAAGGAACAATTGATGAAAAGGGGGATGCCAGAAGATGTCAAAATGAGATGGATGGATGTGGATGGAGGGATCTTCCACAAGAAGAAGAGGGAGGAATAGGAATATTCTTAATCTGCCAGTGCATGTGGGAGTGTGTTAACTTGTGTATCAGGTGGTTGATCTTTCAGTTTCAGTTGGATGATCTCAGCTTGTTAGATAGGCTGTGTTTTGCCATAGAGAGATCATTCTATACTGTGTGCATTTATTAGAGATTCTTACATACTGTATACAACTGTTGTTAGTATTTGTTATAAATATCAACACTGTACAACAGCGGATATAGTAGGGTTCATATGTATGCCTTTACTGTAGGTTAGAATGGTATATAAAGTTTGAATGTAGGCCCATTGAGCAAAATTGTAATGCCTTTTTTTCCCAATAAAGCTTGAGTATAAACACAGAGGAACACTTTATGGAATACTTCATGGAATACCTCATGTATTTATTTTACACAATTACATGTTATATACAATGAATACAGTTGTAGAGTTTGTTTAAATAATATTTAAGGGGGGTGGGGAAAGGGAGGGGAGAGAACAACTGTCCAAACTATTTTACATTCATTCTTAAACCAAAATTTGACCACAACCCTTAACTTATCCTGGATATAGAGAAAAGTCCACCAGCAAAAGCTCACAATTTCTTAATAACTAAATAGGTCTCAGTATACTCACAGATGATCTGGATAGAGGGTATGTGGTATGTGCAATGGTACACTTCATCCTACTGCCTTTTGCTGACAAATGACAAATGACAAACTGACCTTAGACCAGTGTCTAGAGGCATCTTCACCCTGGCTTTACAGAGTGCCCCCTAATGCTACATCAATGGCACTTTATAAAAAAAATATATACAAATGTTTTATTCATGAAAGCAAAGTAAAGGTGCATTTCACAATGCAATGGCTTTGATATCCCAGGCATACTTTTAGTCATTTCCATTTCTGTCATGGTTCTTAAAACCCATTTTTTATTTTGACCATTTTCCTTTTTTGCATAGTCACAGCTCAATCAAAGTATTTCATTTTATTTTCTTTAAAATATTGCTTTATTTTTCTTGCATTGTTTTATGTTTTAGTTATTTTTCAAGGTTATGTTTTTCCTCAGTCAAGTGAGATTCAAGGTTCCCAATTCGGTGGCTTATTAGACACGTGGAACACCAGATGAGTCGGTCATCATCTCTGGTAAGGCTGCAGCACTGGCATGGCTTCATGCAACTTGGTGCGGAGAGACTCTGGAGACTCTAGCATGTGGAGCAGCTCAGCGTTGTCAATCTCTAGCAACATGTCAATCTTTCCAGCCAGTCAGGCTGGGGTGCATATTCTGGTTGAGCGGGAAGAGGCACTCGCCCAGCATTTGCTTCTGTTCCACTTATCAGCTTCTTGGGGGCCCCTGGAGAGATGTGGTTGGGCCCCCACGTGATAAATATTTTGATCAATTGGACATTTCTGACAGGTAGGCCTAGTACATAGCTTGCTTAGGTCAGTCAGTGACTGACACAACAAGAGGAAAACTGTTGCACACTACAACATTTCGGAATTGTGATTTGTGTGTTTTACTATTCCAACTGTTAACAGAAAAAACAAAAAAACAAAAGAAATACAAATAAATAAACTGAAACTTAGTTGGGGGACCCATAGCAGCAGCTTGTGTCGCATTGCAGTCAGGCCGGCTCTGTGCTGATTGGGAAACATGCATGGCGCTGCGCATTGGAAGGTGGGCTTCATGATCAGTTGCATGTACTGAAAATGTTGTGGCCTCATGACCTGGGTTGCATAGCGATGGCCAGGTCTCCTCTGATTCTTTAGAGAATAATGACAACAAAGATGTTGTTACTGCTCCTACTATTATCGTGAAAATAACACTGTGTGTGTGTGTGTGTGTGTGTGTATGTGTGTGTCTTTGATGGTACCGAGTGTGGACTAGTTACAGTTTTACCCAGTGCTTTATTACCATGGATTTCAGATTAAATAAACCTTTTTTTAAATGTATGTTTTGAAAGAGCTTGCATAGAAGTGGTCTGGTACCTGTTTCTTTCTCCTTTCTGCTGCAACTGTATCACAGCCTTTATGTTCATCCATCACGAACAGCAGACAGATACACTGTTGATGAGTACAGCAGTAAACATCCAGCAGATTGTCACGATGAGGGAAGATATTCTCCTGTAGTTGTGTGGAGGCTTCGACAAGCTTCTTTTTGTGCTTCTTAAAGTCAGAGGATTCATAGTGAGGCTGGAGGTGAGTCTTACAGTAAGAGGCCAGACACACCAGACAGGACTTGACTGCTTTGAGTTTTCTCCCAGTGCAGATGTCACACTCCACATCTCCAGGTCCAGCATAACAGAGAGCTGAAGGAGCAGATTTGAATCCTGTCTTCTTCTGTTTCTCCACTAGTTCAGCCAATAAGATGTTTTTCCTCAGGACAGGTTTTGGGGTGAAACTTTCCATGCACAAGGGACAGCTGTAGAAACCTTTCAGATCATCCTGATCCCAGCAGTCCTTAATACAGCCCATACAGTAACTGTGTCCACAAGCAGTAGTCACTGGATCCTTCAGTAGATCCAGACAGATTGAACAGGTAAGCAAATCCTTATCTTCCAAAGTTGCGTCTGCCATGTTGATACACAGGGTGTTGTCTGCCTGTTAAGTTTCATTTCTCTGGAAATGTTTTTCACAGAGCTGGGTAACTTCCTGGTTCTATCATTGTAGCCACGTTGACGGTTTGGCTGATGGTCAAAATATGGTCACAGATAGTAATGAAGGAAGGAGACCATTAAAACATGTAATGAAATTATAGTATTCCGTATTTATGAAATGATAGTATTCCATACTGAGATATTCAATTAAGGAACTACTTGGAGATGAGCATTGGGAAACAACAGACTAGATTGAGAGCACGCCACAACAAATCTACAACTTCAGTTGTATTATTTTCATCCAGTAGGTGGAAGCAACGTTTTAGGATAGAGATTTGAATTTAACGTCTCAGTTCGGTAAAAACCTACGTAAACTGAGCCAAAATAACGATTAGCCACAAAATAGTAGAATCAGCTGTTCGTCCTGCATTGACACTAATGCAAACATATATAAATAGTAGATTCATTACATATTTGAACTAGATAATGCTAAACAAGTTTGGAATGTTAATACATTTTTACAATAAACGGTAAAATAATGTTATTGAATTCTCACTGTGAACTGCATAATTGCAAAGGGGCCTCCCCATACTTAAATGCACCTTAAAGCATTACCTATGGATTGTGGATCCATGAAATAGGTTATCAGCCTTCCCAGTGACGCACACAGAACACAACTCTGAAGAGTTTACTCAAATATTACAGTCATAGCTCTTATTGCAGGACTATGTCTGTGGGAAATCACCTCTCTAGTAAGCTGCTTATTTAAGTATTAAACATTCACATTACACTGTAAAGCATTACATGTGGATTGTGGATACATGAGATGCGGTATCCGTCTACTCAGTGACGCACACAGAACACAACTCTGAAGAGTTTAGACAAATATCAGCGTCATAACTCTTGAATTTGACTGTGGTAAATTAACTCAAGGAAAGGATAGGAATAATACAGAATTCATTCAACAGTATTCTCTTTCCTGTGGTCATTCATTCTCTCACCTCAAGGGAGAAGGTGTGAGGAAATATAAACTCAGAAATAGAGGAAAAATACCAGAGATTGAAATGAATAAAAATGACTTATAAAATCGATTAAACGATGTATGGGTAACATTGACTGACTCAAAGCATTGGTCTGAATAATTAATGTTTTCACTTTTGTTACAATAGGCCTGCAGTTATCATCGGCTACTAATAATAATATAGCGAGTTTTAATGTACCTTTATTTAACTAGGCAAGTCAGTTAAGAACAAATTCAAATTTACAATGATAGCCTAGGAACAGCGGGTTTACTGCCTTGTTCATTGGCAGAACGACAGGTCGGGGATTTTACCTTGTCAGGTCGGGGATTCAATCCAGCTACTTCAACTCGGCTACCGGTGGTCCCGTGAAATAGGTTACATTCTAGTTAAAGTGGCAATCAGCAGTTGCTACATCTTTTTTCAGATCAGTTCTGTAAAGGGGACTGAACAAGGGGGAGAGGAAAGCCAGAACTTGAAATGCATGACTAGCGAACTTTTTTAAGACCCATTTATTCTTGAAGAATATAACTTAGAAATGCTTAGTTTGTCTGTCGTACCCCATCAGAACCCAAAATATAAGCTCGTTTTACTCCAATGTTTGTAAACAAAGTAAATGTAAACAAACACTGTACAGCCTCAAAACACGGTCAAAACGATCATTTTTATATCATGGATGGTCAGTCCTTGCATCTATACCTCTGTCTATGAATTTGAGAGATTACATTTCTCCAGCCCCATCCCTCAGCTTTTTACGGAAACATTTTCCTTAATATGTAGCCTACAACGTCATAGGCTAGTAGACATTTTGATTGAAGACATTGTTTCATAAAGGCTCATCTACTAGCCAATATGCTTATATTACCATTAATCCGCACTTTACTTTAAGTTGAATGGATAAAGAGCAGATGGTCCAAACTGGATACGTCTCTGTATTTTTGGGACTGAAATAATTGTATCATAAGTACAATAGAGAAATAGCCTTTATGGATCAATGTGTATATATTACATTTAAACGTGTCTGTTGTTTAGGGCCAAGCCAATAATTAATCATATTTACAGAGTGATTGCACAACATGTAAAGGGTTAGCCTAGGCAGATCAGACCTGTGTTCAAATACTATTTCAGGTATTTCAATTACTTTTCAATACATTTCAAAACAAGTATTCAGATAACCTTTATTTGAAAAAGCAAGTCGTTGAATATTGGAATGTATTTGGGAATACACTTGGAAAGTATTTCGAAATAATCAAATACACTGATTCAAATACACTCACATGCATTTAACACTGCTATTTGAAAAAAGTATTTGAAAAAAGTATTTATAAGTATCTATTCAATACTCAAAGTAGGCCTATTTAAATAACAAATACACATGTATTTGAACCCGCAGGCCTGAGGCAGGTAGATAATTAAATAGTCGTCTTTATTAATTATAAAATATTACTTTTTGTCTATTGGTAAACTCGGGGATCATGTATTCAGAAGACAATACTCCATGCCCACATCATTATTAATGAACATGGCCCGCATGCATATCTCTCCGCAATGTGCTGTGATCAGCCCGACCCTGTCGCATGAGTTGACGCCCTAATGTCAGGTGCGCTCTGCTCTGCATCCCTCCACCAGAGACCACGAGGACAGATGCTGACTGGGTGAGACGCCAAATCCACCGCGTCACACGAATCACTCGCGATGGGACAGACTCATAATGAAGACGTTAAATATTTATCCACATCCTTTTATTCCTGTTTCAGTCTTTGGAGTCTCCAATTTCAACTTTTGCGGAGTTTAATTTGACTGTCCTATAGCTACGGGTTTCTGGTTTGGGCGATTGAGCTGAGTTGGGTTAGGCTGGAGAGGCTGACTCTAGACAGCCGGCTGCGTCTATTCTATAATGTATGATTTGGACAATGGGCGCGCGAGGATGGATTTCTGCGGGTCTGAAATCCAAACCGAACTCAACCCGGATCAGATGGAAGGATTAGGTCTCTTTTTCCACCCAGGTCTCTCTGTATGTCTGTCTAATTATCAACAGCAGGTCAATGGGAGCAGAGGGGAGTATGGGAGGTGTTCACCTGTAGGCCTATATATTGAGGGGATGTGAGCCCCAATTTAGAGTTCAAGCGGGACAGAGCGCCATTTTGACCAGAGCGCCATTTCAGAGAATATGGTTACGGAGGAAGAGACTGCCACACCCGATGTACGGCACAGGTTGTATAAAACATTATCTGTCTCTGAGCTGAAATGGCTTGGTTAAAGATGAAAGCATTACGCTTTTGCTTGGCTTAATAAACTTGTGTGTGTTGATTTGACTTGTTGATTATTAGAAATAACATTTTAGACAAAACTGGAAAAGGCAAATATCTGTGAGTGAGAGCCCAGATTAACCCACAATTGTTATTTACCTACACATGACCATTTTTCTAAAGCCTACAATGTCAATATAAAGATGAAAGTGGTTGTGGAAGGCAACGCGTGCTGCATGGCATGGGGTAGGCAAGAGATCCCTCCTCATCCTCGAGCTAGAACTGGCGCAGTGTATTAGCGCAGCAACTGCCCGCGCAATCAACAATATGCAATATGTCAAGCCCTCAAAACCTGAGAAATGTATGCGAAAGCTTTAAAGCCTAATGCGATTGTTTTTGTAGTAGGCTAGAAATAACTTGTAATGCTCGCAACAGTATAGCAAATAGGCTTAAAAACATATAATCTAATATAATCTAAAATCATCAGTGTTGTCACTATCAGCAATCTTAATATGTTCACCAAATCCGTCAAGTGGCAACACTGCAACGGGACTGCTGTGCAAGCTCCACGCACTAAAGAGTTCTGTGACACTGACGAACTGCGCGAGACGTTGATTAGCAGCAGGAGGAGAGGGGGGGGGGGCAGCATGGAGTAATCCCTCTCCACTGGGTTAAGATGCTTACCAACGAATTACCTTTCCACCTGAAAATCCCCGGCCAGCCAACCCAAACAGACTGAGCCCAAACAGACGGAGCGCCGGGAGAGCTGGAGAGATAGAGGGACGGGGAGGCCGGCGGTGGAGAGAGGAGAGCATGGGGTGTTTGTCTGTGTTTCTTTTTAAGGTCAGGATGAGGATGCTGTCATTTAGGTGATGTGGCCTTCGTTCAGGTATGTGGCTATTCCTCGAAGAGAGATGGAGGGAAGGAGTAAAGGGGAGAAAATAATCCTTGAATAGAAAGATGTATGTATAACCCTTCTACAGTGTATTATTTTTGCGTGCATAAAGTGCGCTTGAATAATTTCCTTTCATTGCGCAGTTCGCATTAAGGCATGTGATTTTAGTAACAGAAGACCCCGCATTTTAAAAGAGAAAACTATATTTTTTCATTACACATAGAATAAACCTTTTAAAATTTACGTTGTGTATGCTGTGTTGCTTCAAACATTTGATGCATAAGAGAGCCTTTTGAAAAATGTATTTAAATCAAATTGTAATTGTAGTCTATATCAGAAAAGCTAGATCACTTCTCGAAAAATATGAGTGAGGCCTACAATTCAGTGTGATCAAATAAAATCACGCAGCATGCCAGGTAGCCTAGGCTATAGTTCATTCCTTTAAATTGGCTTCCTGTGCGCTATAGATACATTATTTTGAGGCTTACAAAATCCCTCTTTAGTCTATATGTATGACTGATTAAACTATTTTTTTTTAAATGATCAAGGTCGTGCGTGTACCACTATAGGCCTACAGCAATGTACCCTCTTGGTGAACCCTCGTGCGCCCTCCTTCCAGGGTTAGTATTCCCAAAATCGTTCCAAAATAACAGGAGGTGGAGGATAGTAGACTGCGTCATCATCAGACAAATGCGATTATCCTCCTTTATCGAGGGCATTCTAAAGAAAGGTGAACTCAGCCGCTCCCCTAGACACGCAACTAGGCCTCCGGCTACTCTTCATTGCCTAAGCCTGAATTTTGGGGGGGAATTAGGCCTGCAGGTTACATAATAATAACACAAAGTAACTGACTGTTTTCTGTATAAATTATTTAAACTATAGCCTAATATTAAATTATTGCTGCTATATTTATTCGTTAAATGTAGGCATTTTGATTAGCCTATACATGATGTGAAAAGGCTCAAGTTAACTGTTAGGCCTAAAACGTTGTAAATTAACGTATGCGTTTTCTAATCGAAATGTGCCTATAATACGAGTGAAACGTCTGTTCTAGCCTAATCGAAATAGCTAACCAATTTCAGGGGCATTCCTCTAACCCTTGCAAAGAGCTCACTCAACCCGCCTAATGACAGAGGTCTCCTTCTATCTCTCTTTGCTCTTTAGCGCTATTGATTTTTCCCGGAAGCTGGAAGACGAGCCCAGCTCTGGGACCCATTTGGAGGGTCTCAAAAATCACTTAGCGCATCATTCCACACAGCCAGGATCAATCCTGGAGCTGGGCAATGGGTCGGCACCGCACGTTGTTTGTCTGCGTCTCTCTAGTTGTCCCGGGAAGGGATGTTTGTTCTAACCGGGCAGAAGGGGCACAGGAGGATGGTAGTCGATGAACAGAAAGCGCGTGCAACGCAGCCCGCGAGCAGATGGTTCAAGCGGATTAAAACCCGGCCCGTGCGCGGTGTTGTGCAGTGCATGAGGAGGGAGAGAGAAAATGGTTGCAAGAGGACATGGATATAAGAAACTAAAACATGGGGCAGCGCCTTAAATAGACCAACATTTTGCCACCAATTTCTCCATAGTGTTCATACTGTGGCATATTGTGGGCTGATTTTAAGTAGTATCCCAGTGTATTGAATGCATAGTTTACACTGTGTTGGATGATATGTTTTAAGTCTATGTTGGAACACATAGATAGATCATAATGGTTTCTGTGTGGTGAGAGATAATGTCTGGTGTTTGAGAGAGTTCGCTAGTCATGCATTTCAAGTTATGGCTTTCCTCTCCCCCTTGTTCAGTCCCCTATACAGATCTGAGACTATTCTCTCACCTATCGAATCCAATCAGATCTTTGAAGGGGAATAAACAAGGACAGAAGGTAGGGAACACGTTCCTGGATTGAAACGCAGCCTTCCATGTGTTCTGTCCTGCCCTGCATGGATGTAGTAGGCTACCCATGCAGCATGCCCTGGTGCTGGGCTGATGACTCCTCCTGTTCTGTGTATGGCACTGGTAGAATTCACTGTGACGGCACGCTATCAGTGAATTACCATAGGGCCATAAACAGAGTAGAGAAAGAACCACATTACCCAACATGCATTGCTGACACTGTCCCCTAGCCTCTTTACATTCTATACACCAACTGTGTAGAATTCAGTGTTGATGAATGTTCATGACCATGCTTGGGTTTCAACGTCTGTGGGCAGACAAACAACTTGTTATTCATCCAATTATTACATGTACTGTAGTCTTCATCAGGTTGGTGCTGCCGTTTAAGGCATTGCCACCACTCGTCTTCTTTGCCCATTTTGGCACTAGCACATTTTTGCTTCTGTATATATCTGTTTGAGCAATCATGTGTAGTGCCAATATAGGAGGAGACAGACACTCAACACTTGACTTGTTGGCTTGGAGTGGACGGAAGTTGTATAGAACTTAGAGTAGTGATACGTAGGTGATAGGTCCTGTCACAGATGTGCATTGTCACTAATTTGACAGAAAACCTGAGGGTGGGACCAATGGCTTTGTCTCTTTAGATTCATGAATACTTAATCATCCCATTTCTTTCTCTTTCCTACGGACAGTGAACTCTGGAGAGAAAGAAAGAGAAAGAGAGACCGCAGAGGATGATCTATAGATCTGATCAATGGTCTGGGTCCTCTCCTATATCTCTGCTTGCTATGGAGGTCTATACTCTGTTCCAGAGGCCCTGAACACTGGAACCTGAGCTGTAGCTCAGACACGGGCCTCATGACTCACACAGAGCCTTATGATGCTCTCAGACTAAATGTATTCAAACCATTCCACAGCAGCCAAGTAATAGGATGATCATTCTTAACACCCTGGTGACTCCTGGGCAATACTACTGATCAATCGAAAGATTGGGGCTATAAGGTTGTATCTGTAAAAATATTATTCTGAGATAATTGGCTTTAAAGTTCCGAACCCTCATTGGTTTGAATAGTGTCAGCAATTTATATATTGTATTCTTTTGAACTTGACACAAATTGGGCTATTAAGAGTACTATACAGGTAGATACAATTTAACAGAACAAGGCTATGTCAATAACTATATTTTTACGAAAATGAGGATGAATCTTAAAGTCCCAAGATCTCACAATAACAATCCACAGAATGTTCAGGAGTTGAAACCAAACTGACCAGCTGAGGTGTTTCTGAACCCCTGTTCTCCCCCGGTGTTTGGCAATGGTAGAACTCACACTGGTGGGCTAGTTGGATCCGGTGGTTCTAGACTTGCCAACAACTGACTGAGAGCTTCCCAGCCAGCCAGATCCACCCAGCAACCACGTGGTAAACACCCACTTCAGGCCACATGTTGATGGAATTAAAAGGCAAGAATGAAAACCAGCAGACACTGCAGCCTTTAATGACCAGAGATGTTCTAAACCAGGACTGCCAGGACTGTCAGGGGAGGGGTGTGTGCTACAGGTGCGTGAGTGACTGTAGGCGGAGCAGAGAGAGGATGAAACAGACTATCCCCCCTGTACCCCCGCAGTCACAGAACACTCATCACCATGGAGACCAGGAAGAACACATACCTTGCTATGTTTCTGTAACCCACCTAAAGCCTTCTGGGGTTCAGGCAGACAGAGAGGCTGACAGTTAGACTGCTTCAGTGTAGTGACAAAATTATGGGCAGAAGAACAAGAACCCCACCTCCCTCCCTTTCTCTCTCTTCCTCTCGTCCCTAGGTCCCAGGGCTAGGGCTCTCAGTAGCTGTGTGTCATCCCCCTGGGGGCGTCTGTGCTACAATTAGCTGATTATGACATACACTCCCAGAGTAACCTTACACTTCACAGAGGAGTGTGTGTGAGTGTGGGTAAGACACACTCAGCCGCAGGCATTGTAACAGAGATCCATTCCATACACATGCCCATTAACCATTATCCTCACTGGAAAGAGAAGTGTATCCTACAGAGATTTGACACAATCAGCTAATCAATAAATCAATTTGATTGATTTATATGCTTTCCCCGTCGTATGGGCCGGGTTTGGCTGGCCCTGGAGTATAGGGCTGGGACTGGAATATAGGGCTGGGGCTGGAGTATAGGGCTGGAGTATAGGGCTGGGTTGGGGCTGGAGTATAGGGCTGGGGCTGGAGTATAGGACTGGGGCTGGAGTATAGGGCTGGAGTATAGGGCTGGAGTATAGGGCTGGAGTATAGGGCTGGGTTGGGGCTGGAGTATAGGGCTGGGGCTGGAGTATAGGACTGGGGCTGGAGTATAGGGCTGGAGTATAGGGCTGGAGTATAGGGCTGGTTTGAGGCTGGAGTATAGGGCTGGGTTGGGGCTGGAGTATAGGGCTGGGTTGGGGCTGGAGTATAGGGCTGGGTTGGGGCTGGAGTATAGGGCTGGGTTGGGGCTGGAGTATAGGGCTGGGTTGGGGCTGGAGTATAGGGCTGGAGTATAGGGCTGGAGTATAGGGCTGGAGTATAGGGCTGGGTTGGGGCTGGAGTATAGGGCTGGAGTATAGGGCTGGAGTATAGGGCTGGAGTATAGGGCTGGAGTATAGGGCTGGGTTGGGGCTGGAGTATAGGGCTGGCGTATAGGGCTGGAGTATAGGGCTGGAGTATAGGGCTGGAGTATAGGGCTGGGTTGGGGCTGGAGTATAGGGCTGGAGTATAGGGCTGGAGTATAGGGCTGGGTTGGGCAGTGCGTGAGTGGAATGAGTGTAATGTAGTGTAACAGCGATGTGCAGTGGATTAGAGCCTGTCCATGCAACAGCAGAAGGGCCTGCTGTAAATCCTGGGCTTTAGAGTTAGCTACAGCCACCACAGTTTATGAAAGCAGCTCCATCTCTATGGCACCGCAGCTGGGGGTTGAGAGGGGAGGGGAGGAGGGAGGGAGTGAGGATGGAAGGAAGGAGAGGAGAACAGAGAAGTAGGTCTTGATGATGAACATTTTTTAAACATTGTGCACACTAATCAGCTTTAAAACACTGCAGTTCATCGGGTTCAACGTGGAGTGGGGAGGTTCACACATGCACACACACACAAACACGCACACAGTTCCTCTAGGGCGTTGCACAGCTCAGAGCCAGCACCTGAGGGCATTACGTTGTTATAGAAATAGTCTAAACAGAGAAGACTAGGTCCAATTTAGCACAGGGTTAAACTGGTGTCTATAGACAGGGGGCAGTGTGCTGCTGACACACTGACAGCTGCTGGTGGTGATTAGACTATGTAGACATGATGAAGGGGATCAAAGCTGTTTAGAGAGAGGGGGGAGACACACTCACAAACAAACGCACACACACACTCTGACCTATATGGTCTCCGAAAGCAGACCCCTGGAGGAGGTTCATAGGGAGGTAGGAAGTGTGTGTGTGTTGTGCTAAAACCCGCCCTGCCACTCATGGGTTATAGGTGGCAGCAGGGCTTGGGAGTGGGAGAGGGTGAGAGGGGGGAGGAAGAGGGTGGATTATGGGTTGGGGCGTAAAGGATCCCATTATCAGTCACAGGGGAAAATGAGTGTACAGCTGATTACACTGTATTCATGTCTTAATGCTGTATGAATGTAGTTCTATGCTGCATGTAGGCCTGTAGTAAGTACTTTAGGTGCTCTAGTGATGTATGAATGTAGTGCCTTCTGAATTGTCCCCAAGTGGATTAATAAATGTGTATTAAATGAAATAGTATTGTATAGTTGTTTATTATAGTATACTGTATGGCAACAACTGAACATAGAGCCTACTGACCGACAGGTGGTGGGCAGGTGAGAAAGAAGGTAAGGTCTGAAAAATTAAGTGTGGGGTTGAAAGATACAAATAAGATTGTAACACACACACACACACGCACACGCGCACACACACACACACACACGCACACACACACACACACACACACACACACACACACACACACACACACACACACACACACACACACACACACACACACACACACACACACACACACACACACACACACACACACACACACACACACACACACACACACACACACACACACACACACACACACACACACACACCACCAGCTTAATCATCATCTCTTCATCCAGGATGCTATCCGTTTAGCCTGGTTTAAATAACCACAATGCACTGGGGTTTCGGGGGAAGCGTTCCACCCGGAGATCTTTATCCTAGACCTGTCTCAGTGAGTGCACACACACACACACACACACACACTGGATTACTGTAATCCAGGGACATAGGGTATTTTTAGGTCTGTACGGCCAGAGATCTACACTCATGATAGGCATGACACACCGATCTAGGAAAACATGCACCAATGTTCTGAAATCAATTAGTTAGGCCTTGGATTGCTTTTGTGGTTGAACTGAATAAACATGTGTGTGCACTGTTGCTTTTCATACAGAATAAAAACAAAATAAATGCTTTAGGAAAAAGGCAATTGTATTGAGATTCATCTGTAATTCTGCTGAGGGAGAGCTTTCTCAAGATTCTACTGAATACTGCCACCTGGTGCTTGGGATGACCACAGCAAACATAGCCTACACTAGAGAAACATAGATAGATAGATAGATAGATAGATAGATAGATAGATAGATAGATAGATAGATAGATAGATAGATAGATAGATAGATAGATAGATAGATAGATAGATAGATAGATAGATAGATAGATAGATAGATAGATAGATAGATAGATAGATAGATAGATAGATAGATAGATAGATAGATAGATAGATAGATAGATAGATAGATAGATAGATAGATAGATAGATAGATAGATAGATAGATAGATAGATAGATAGATAGATAGATAGATAGATAGATAGATAGATAGATAGATAGATAGATAGATAGATAGATAGATGGATGGATGGATGGATGGATGGATGGATGGATGGATGGATGGATGGATGGATGGATGGATGGATGGATGGATGGATGGATGGATGGATGGATGGATGGATGGATGGATGGGGATGGATGGATAGATAGATAGATAGATAGATAGATAGATAGATAGATAGATAGATAGATAGATAGATAGATAGATAGATAGATAGATAGATAGATAGGTAGGTACTTTATTGATCCCCCGGGGGGGAAATTTCATTGTCAAGCAGCTACAACAAAAACACAGGGCAGGTGCAAAATGCCACAACGAAAGTACACAAAAGACAGATACACGGTACATGATACATATAGCGGCAGTATGAAAAAGTATAGAAATACAAGATATCTGGAGTTTCAAAAAAAAGCTATAAAAGGACATTGCATAGTATGAGTGGTTGGCTGAATATGTACACTATACATTGGTGGATGTTGGATGGTTAACTATACTATACAGGTCGATGGCAGAGAAATACTTCAATAGCTAAAAATGCGTATGATATGAGCGAGGGTAATAATAGTTTACTTAATAGACAGACTGGGTAAATGAACAGGTAAGTGAAAATTTTGCATGGTTAAATTAGCTGTACAGTTAGGTATACAGTTATATTTACATAGATGATAGATGAGAGATGCCCAACCCTACCCACCTGTCATATATACCGTTGAAGTCGGAAGTTTACATACACCTTAGCCAAATACATTTAAACTCAGTTTTTCAAAATTCCTGAAATTTAATCCTAGTAAAAATTCCCTGTCTTAGGTCAGTTAGGATCACCACTTTATTTAAGAATGTGAAATGTCAGAATAGTAGTGGAGAGAATGATTTATTTCAGCTTTTATTTATTTCATCACAATCCCAGTGGGTCAGAAGTTTACATAAACTCAATTAGTATTTGGTAGCATTGCCTTTAAATTGTTTAACTTGGGTCAAACGTTTCGCATAGCCTTCCACAAGCTTCCCACAATAAGTTGGGTGAATTTTGGCCCATTCCTCCTGACAGAACTGGTGTAACTGAGTCAGGTTTGTAGGCCTCCTTGCTCGCACACACTTTTTCAGTTCTGCCCACAAATGTTCTATAGGATTGAGGTCAGGGCTTTGTAATAGCCACTCCAATACCCTGACTTTGTTGTCCTTTCCACAACTTTGGAAGTATGCTTGGGGTCATTGTCCATTTGGAAGACCCATTTGCGACCAAGCTTTAACTTCCTGACTGATGTCTTGAGATGTTGCTTCAATATCATTTTCCTTCCTCATGATGCCATCTATTTTGTGAAGTGCACCAGTCCCTCCTGCAGCAAAGCACCCCCACAACATGATGCTACCACCCCCGTGCTTCATGGTTGGGATGGTGTTCTTCAGCTTGCAAGCCTCCCCCTTTTTCCTCCAAACATAATGATCGTCATTATGGCCAAACAGTTCTATTTTTGTTTCATCAGACCAGAGGACATTTCTCCAAAAAGTATGATCTTTGTCCCCATGTGCAGTTGCAAACCGTAGTCTGGCTTTTTTATGGCGGTTTTGTGTCGATATAAGACTCGTTTTACTGTGGATATAGATACTCTGCTGTTGTTCTGGGATTGATTTGCACTTTTCGCACCAAAGTATGTTAATCTCTAGGAGACAGAACGCGTCTCCTTCCTGAGCGGTATGACGGCTGCGTGGTCCCATGGTGCTTATACTTGCGTACTATTGTTTGTACAGATGAACGTGGTATCTTCAGGCATTTGGCAATTGCTCCCAAGGATGAACCAGACTTGTGGAGGTCTACAATTTTTTTTCTGAGGTCTTGGCTGATTTCTTTTGATTTTCCCATGATGTCGAGCAAAGAGGCACTGAGTTTGAAGGTTGGACTTGAAATACATCCACAGGTACACCTCCAATTTACTCAAATGATGTCAATTAGCCAATCAGAAGCTTCTAAAGCCATGACATCATTTTCTGGAATTTTCCAAGATCTTTAAAGGCACATTCAACTTAGTGTAAGTAAACTTCTGACCCACTGGAATTGCGATATAGTGAATTATAAGTGAAATAATCTGTCTGTAAACAATTGTTGGAAGAATTACTTGTGTCATGCACAAAGTAGATGCCCTAACCGACTTGCCAAAACTATAGTTTGTTAACATGAAATATGTGGAGTGGTTGAAAAATGAGTTTTAATGACTTTAAACTAAGTGTATGTAAACGTCCGACTTCAACTGTATGTATGAAAAGATAAGAGGGGTGTAAGTAATATGGTGGAAACGCAAACAAGCCCTCTGAGTCAGAGTAGAGTGCAGCAGAGCAGACAGAGGAGCTCAGGTGAACTCAGGTAACGAGACCCCAGGGGAGTCCTGATGTGTCCAGGGAACACTGTATAACTCTCTGAGGCTTCTAAAACACTGCTCTCAAATGGGAGGTCACACGGCTATCTCACTCACTGCCTCTACTTTCAACATTAGCCCATAAACATTTCAGTAAAACAATCAGAGAGAGATGGTGGAGGGGGAGAGACAGAGTGTGCGACTGTGCTCTTCCCAAAGACACACACACACCAACTTGTTGAGTGCCATGGTAACAGTGATTGGTGCAGCATCTCCTGGACAGGCCTCGCGACAGAACGAATCAGTTGGAAGGGCATTTGATTTCTATTGGCGTGCTCGTTTTTGTTTTTCAGGGAGGTGTCAACAGACGTCTTTATTAATATGTACAAATACATTTTATTCAACGGGTGGGGTTGTAATTTTAATTTCCATTGTTATAGAGCATTTAAAAAACATAACAAAACGCACAACATAGGCCTACATACCAATGGCCTTATTCCACGTGTTGACCTGGCCTGTTGGCGATCAGTAGGCTTCCTCATTAACTTAATCATTAACGGTACATTGATATCTGACTTCAGCACCATGGACAGCAGAGTATATTTGCATTATCCATGGCCTAACTACATGAAATAGCGAGATTACAGTAAGACTTCAATTAAATTAAAATGATTTTTACTAACAATACTCCTCTAGCTGTTCATATCGATATATCCTTTATAATAGGCTTATGCACATCTTTGATCGCATTTGCAGAGCAAGGCAAGATGAATTCCGACAGTAATTAAGATGAATTCCAACAGTAATGAAGTAGATAGGGAAGCATCCAAAAGAGAATTACCTCTATATAACTATCTAGTTAACAAAGCAATTTCGGTATGTTGCATGTAAAAAACAGTCCAATTTTTACCACATTCTTGCCGGCATAAGCCTTTTATACCTCCCATGCACATGCTGGCACCACCATTGCCGAGTGGGATTGTTGGATTTGGGTGGGCGTCTATTTTAATAAATCCATTGAATATACACCATCACAAAGAAATCCATTATTCGTTCGTTTAGGCAGGTCTTAAAAAACATTATAAGACTAAGAAAATGCATTTTTAAAAGAATAGAAAAGCATACTTTGAGTTTCACTATGTTACTGGTCTTTGCAGCCTAGATTACATATAGTATGTGTTACACCAGCCTTCGCTTTGGCCCCCTTCCTGTCCAGCTCAGGCGTTCGGGAGTCGCCGGCCTTCTAGCTGCTGCTGAACGTACTGCTGGCAAACGCCTTTCTCTCATCAACCCCGGACTTGTCCCGTCATCACTACACACACACACACCTAGTTACAATCCCCACTCTATCAGTGTATATATACTACCTCTACCATTTGTCGTTCATTGTAAATGTTGATTGTTTTCCTGAGAGGAATCTAGCCTACTATTTCCTGAGTACTTTGCACTTTGGGTTTCGTCCCGCGATGATATGGTGCTTAAATAAATTCAGTATTTATAAACCTGTGACTGCCTCCTGCCTACTCCTCTCTACACGTGACAGTATGGCTGCGCAATGCAAATGATTTTGTTCATTAAACAGTTACATTACCCTGCCCTGATCACAGTCATTACACATATATTTATAGTAACATGTAATATAATGCAATACGATAATATAATGGAATACAATAGAATGACATAGAAATAGTATATTTCCCACACAAAAATGTGTATTTATCACACCATGCGCTTACCAGTTATTTTTATATATATGCATTGAATAAATACACCATCACAAAGAAATCCATTATTAATTCGTCCTAAGAAACATTAGAATACTAATAAAATGAACTCTGTGGGCTAGCCACATTGCCATGACCGCCAGCAACTGTAGAAGTGGTTTCGACAAGTGGAGTTTCAGCGGCCCGTGTTGCAGCAGATTACGCATTCTTTTTAAACCAATTTATAATATCCATTTTGAAGGTAGCCGCCCTACTGATCACTGGGGTCACTGTTGTGTTTTACTATCGCTCCACCCACTACTAATTAGAAATGCTGGTTAAAAAACAAAGAAGACATGTGACTTGATGCACATGATTGGAATACAACCCTGTCAGTCATAATTACTTGAGACATATTTTTTTTTGGGGAAAATGTAAACTTTAAATGGCCTAAATATCATACATAAATCAGTGTTATAGCAAACTTTTTTTTTTTTTTTTTTTTTTAAATGTCATTCAACCATGTATTTTATTTGAATGGACCAGGAGGTATGGTAAGGTAGGCCAGGCCCGCCCATAACATCGGCTTTGCTCCTGGGGGGAGTCAAAGCAACACCCAGATCACCAGGAGAGAGAGAGAGAGAGAGAGAGAGAGAGAGAGAGAGAGAGAGAGAGAGATACTACTAAAAGAAATGGCAACCACACTGGGAGTAATTTTCCAAAAGCCCTCACTGCTCCCATCAAGAAGGGCACTTACAGTAAGTCATGAATCTGGATCAGCCTACCTCCTCACCCCACATATTATCTACAGGTCAGGAAGGAAGACCTAAGCAAACACACAGGTCCATCTGCCATTGTATCCTTTGTGTGTGTGTGTGTGTGTGTGTGTGTGTGTGTGTGTGTGTGTGTGTGTGTGTTAGTCACTAAACTCCAGACACATCCACAGAACAGCCACTACACTTCTTTGACTAGCTTAATTGCACCACCTAGTGGGCATAGTTAGAACAACATATAGATAGATAGATAGATAGATAGATAGATAGATAGATAGATAGATAGATAGATAGATAGATAGATAGATAGATAGATAGATAGATAGATAGATAGATAGATAGATAGATAGATAGATAGATAGATACTTTATTGATCCCGGAGAGAAAAGTTTATGAGACCGACTAGATGAGACATTTTACATTTTATTAATATTTAAAAAAAAATTATTACTTATCTGCTTTGTTTAAATTCATTTAGATATCTTTGGGAAGATTGAAAAATAGTATACAATCTGTGTTCCTCTATTACAACTTGATCTTCTATGTAAGATTCTGCTAAATAAAGTACACCAAACAGAATCCCGAAACCCGACAACCCAGTCTGGCATTGGGATTTGATTCTGGTGGGAAATGATCATTTCTGCTTCTGTTCACAAAAATACAGTATACACATAAAAAAGAGCTTCTCGACATATACATTCTCTCAGACCAGCGACGGCCCTCCAGTGAGGTCAGATGGCTCAGAGGACAGGGGTTAAAGGTTAGTCAGACCATCATGTTTGTGGTGTTACCCATCAGTGCTGGGCTATAGTTCCCCCACAAACACACATCTGAGCCAGGTCTCCCTGGTCCTCCCTCCCTCTGAACCAAACGTCTTTGGGCTGTATGGTACATCTTTGGTCATCACTTCCATAGATTAGTATCTGCAATGAACACACTCACTGTCACTTACAGAAACATACTGACGCACAAAATTACTTTACTGTTCATGTTCATTCCTGATTTTGGTGTGTATTATATGCGTGAGAGTAGGCAAATTCAGATGTGAATGTGTGTGTGTGAGAGAGTTTCCCCACCTGTAGTAGTTAGGTTTAAAAGGTCCGGTCTTGCTGAGACCCAGGTATTTGGCCTGCTCATCAGTCAGCTCTGTGATGTGGGCATCAAACGTTGGCAGGTGGAGACTGGCCACAAACTCATCTGATAACACATACACATACAGTTGAAGTTGGAAGTTTACATACATCTTAGCCAAATACATTTAAACTCTGTTTTTCACCGTTCCTGACATTTAATCCTAGTAAACATTCCCTGTCTTAGGTCAGTTAGGATCACCATTTTATTTTAAGAATGTGAAATGTCAGAATAATAGTAGAGATAATTATTTATTTCAGCTTTCATTTCTTTCATCACATTCTCAGTGGGTCAGAAGTTTACGTACACTCAATTAGTATTTGGTAGCATTGCCTTTAAATTGTTTAACTTGGGTCAAACGTTTTCGGGTAGCCTTTCACAAGCTTCCAACAATAAGTTGGGTGAATTTTGGCCCATTCCTCCTGACAGAACTGGTGTGACCGAGTCAGGTTTGTAGGCCTCTTTGCTCGCACAAGATTTTTCAGTTCTGCCCACAAATGTTCAAAAGGATTGAGGTCAGGGCTTTGTGATGACTTTGTTGTCCTTAAGCCATTTTGCCACAACGTTGGAAGTATGCTTGGGGTCATTGTCCAGTTGGAAGACCCATTTGCGACCAAGCTTTAACTTCCTGACTAATGTCTTGAGATGTTGCTTCAATATATCCACATAATTTTCTTTCCTCATGATGCCATCTATTTTGTGAAGTGCACCAGTCCCTCCTGCAGCAAAGTACCCTCACAACATGATGCTGCCACCCCCGTGCTTCACGGTTGGGATGGTGTTCTTTGACTTGCAAGCCTCCCCCTTTTTCCTCCAAACATAACGATGGTCATTATGGCTAACAGTTCTATTTTTGTTTCATCAGACCAGAGGACATTTCTCCAAATAGTACAATCTTTGTCCCCATGTTCAGTTGCAAACCGTAGTCTGGCTTTTTTATGGCGGTTTTGGAGCAGTGGCTTCTTCTTTGCTGAGCAGCCTTTCAGGTTATGTCGATATAGGATTCTTTTACTGTGGATATAGATACTTTTGTACCCGTTTCCTCCAGCATCTTCACAAGGTCCTTTGCTGTTGTTCTGGGATTGATTTGCACCAAAGTACTTTCATCTCTAGGAGACAGTTTGTTTGACAGATGAACTTGGTACCTTCAGGCGTTTGGAAATTGCTACCAAGGATGAACCAGACTTGTGGAGGTCTACAATTTTTTTTTTCAGAGATCTTCGCTGATTTCTTTTGATTTTCCCATGATGTCGAGCAAAGAGGCACTGAGTTTGTAGGTAGGCCTTGAAATACATACACAGGAACAATTCCAATTGACTCAAATTATGTCAATTAGCCTATCAGAAGCTTCTAAAGCCATGACATCATTTTCTAGAATCTTCCAAGCTGTCAACTTGCATGTAAATGTCTGACCCACAGAAATTGTGATATAGTGAATTATAAGTGAAATAATCTGTCTGTAAACAATTGTTGGAAGAATTACTTGTGTCATGCACAAAGTAGATGTCCTAACCGACTTGCCAAAACTATAGTTTGTTAACATGAAATCTGTGGAGTGGTTGAATAATGAGTTTTAATGACTTCAACCTAAGTGTATGTAAACTTCCGACTTCAACTGTATAAAGTCACAGTACACCCTGTCAAAACCTGTGTAACGAGGCAGTAGGTAGGTGAGGTGTATTACCCATCTTTTTAGGCAGGAGGTAGACATCTTGTTTGTATCGTCCCTCTGGGGCGTTGTACAGCTCTATCAGAGCTAGCGCCTGAGGGCATTACGTTATGTTATAGAAATAGTATACATAGAAAATATTTTAATTACAGAAATTACAATTTTGTGGATAAAAAGGTCTGTCCCTTATCATAATGCATACATGTTGCACTCCACAAAACAGCAGTACAGCTTGTGTGTTTGCTGCGACCATGAGTTCCCCTGCTGTGTGTGAGACAGACAGACAGACCTGTGTGGTGGCGGTGATGGAGAGGACGAAGGTAGGTACCGTGGAGCAGCTCAGATTCAACAGACGACCCTAAGAAAAAACACACACACACACGTACACATACCAGCGATTACACACCTGACATACACACTCAGGCAACAAGCATACACACACAGAGACACTCACTTCAGCCAGTAAGATTATTCTCTTGCCATCCGGCCAGATGACATGGTCAACTTGTGATCTCACTTTCTCCCAGGTCAACTCTGGTGTCCGCAGACTAACCTGACAGGAGAAAAACACAGTCTGTCAACCTCAAACACACACACACACAAATACATTGTGTATTTTTATTTGATTTAACCTTTATTTAACTAGGCAAGTCACATACAGATGTAGGATGTTAATTTGAGCCAGTTTGCTACAGCAGGAAAATAATCCTGCAGCAACAGGAAATGTGAATTATTATATGGATTATAATGAATTGTCATTTTCTGTAGGAGTTGATACATTTTTTTTAAGGGCAAAGGGAAAATCTAATCAAAAAAGCCTTTTTAATCCTTGAATACACTGCAAGTTTGCAAAATTCTCAGCAACAAGAGTGATCAAATTAAGATCCTACATCTGTGCACACATGCACACACACACGCACGCACACACACGTCTCACCACGTCTATCTCAGTGTTGGAGTGTCCCATGTTACAGACAATGCAGCCATTCTTCATCCTGTCCAGGTACTCTCTTGCCACCACGTTCTTGTTGCCTGAAGACAAACACTGAGGCTTTCATAGTCTGTCATAGCCTGTTATAGCCTGTTATAACCTATCATAGCCTATCATAACCTACCATAGCCTACCAAATCCTAGCCCTCATAACCTAGCCATCATTGTAAATAATAATTAGTTCTTATTGGCCTGCCTGGTAAAATAAAGGTAACAAAAAAGTACCTGTCATCATAGCTTGTTGTAAATTATCATATAGGGGTTAGGATTAGCGTTGGAGATGGAGTTAGGGTTGGAGCTGGAACTAGGGTTAGGGCTAGGTTCTGAACCCTAACTTGGCACAATCCTCACCCTAGTCATCTTGGCATTACCCTAACCCTAGCTTCATGTCCACATTCAGGTTCTAACATAACTGGAGCCTTAACCCTAACCCTAGCTTCATGACCACATTCAGGTTCTAACCTAACCGGAGCCTTAATCCTAACCCTAGCTTCATGTCCACATCCCAGTTCAACCTTAACACTAGCCTCAACCCCAACCCTAACCCCTCCAGCCTGATTTATACCCTACGTACGCATGGAAGAACTACAATTAGCTATATGCAAAACGGCATATTCATTACAACTCGCAGAATCACCATTTCTCAAAGCATTCTTACATTGCGTACATAAGGTATTAGGCTAAACCCTAATTCCGGTTTAGTGTCCTTTTATCCAATTTTAAATCCTACTTTTTATCTTTCACTTTCCTATTTGAACCCGTAAGGCGCTGGCTCTTCCTTTGACACGTTTCGGGAAGCTTTGGCTCAATTTAACCACTGGTCATAACCTATCATAGCCTGTTATAACAGTCTCATTACAGGACCACTGAGAGGGTTGGTAACCTGAGAAACATAGGTACATTTTTGGATTTAAAAGGACTTTAATCTAATTCTATAGTTAACTCTTTTGAGCTGTAGTGTGTGACAGTGAAGGCTTTCCCAGCCTAGGGTCTCTTTACTGGACCATCCACATGACCTCTGTGGGTGATGACATCATGTCTTACCCGTGCAGGTGATGACCAGGTCCACCTGTCTGATGACCTCGTTGAGCTTGACCAGTCTGAAGCCGTCCATGCTGGGGCAGGAAGACGAGAGGAGACGTAAACACATAGTTCAACACTTTCTTCTGCCACCTACAGTAAATGCGTCTTAATCCAATTTCCACACACACACACACACACACACACACACACACACACACACACACACACACACACACACACACACACACACACACACACACACACACACACACACACACACACACACACACACACACAGTAGTCATACCAGGCCTGCAGGGCACATATAGGGTCCACCTCGGTGACGTACACTATTGAGCCCATGGCCTTCATTGCGGCAGAGCAACCTTTACCAACCTGGCCAGAGGGAGAGAGAAGAGGGAAAACGTTCGTACACACAGATGGAATAAATACACAGGAAGAACACTTTACACTTTGGTGTTTAATAGGTGCTAATAAAATACTGACCTCTCCATAGCCACACACCACCACCTGCTTTCCCCCAAACATCACATCTGTTGACCGTTTCAACCTGGGGGAGGGATGGGAGGCCAAAGGTCACACACACAATAGTTCAAAGGTCACACACACACAAACACGCATGTTGATTCTGCGTCTGTGTGTTTTCGAATACATACCCATCCAGTATGGACTCCCTGCAGCAGTAGAGGTTGTCAAACTTCTGTTTAGTGATGGAGTCGTTGACATTCATAGCAGGGACACACAGTCTCCCTGCCTTGGATAGCTGGTACAGCCTTTAAAATAAGGGGAACACTGCTACCTTAGCACTACACATAAGCTGCATCCCAAATGGCACCCTTTTACCTATGTAGTTATCTATATAGGGAATATGGTGTCAATTGGGACACAAAAAAGTTTACCAGTCTAATGATGTCACGTGTTAGCTTCTTTCATTCAATTTATGTTGCCACATGCTTTAATGAGCTGTTCTTATTCACACAGGTGACTCACATGAGTCACACAAGTTGTAATAACTAAGGCAAACAATAGGCTTATCATACCTGAAATCCATTGTTTTAGATAAGAGTGTATTCTAATCTAAATGGTATTTCACAACAATCAGAGACACGAGTGCTCCAATCCCACCTGTGAACCCCTGTGACACTCTCCTCCACGATGCCCTGGATCATCTTGAACATGTTGGGGTATTTCTTAAAGATCCAGTGGGTCAGGTCTCCGCCGTCATCCAGGATCTGAGAAAGACAGAATCCACCCATGACTGTATCCATCCGGATAATAGCTGTCTAATGTGAGAGCAAGGCCTATACTGTACTGTACCATATTAAGAGGGAGACAGGTAAGCCTTTACTGTACTGTACCATATTGGGCTGCCAGGCCTCCAGGCTAACACAGCGGTCAATACACCACCAGAAGTCATCCTCAGACTCCCCCTTCCACGCAAACACAGAGAAGCCTGAGAGAGACAGAGAGACAGAGACCGAGAGAGAGAGAGAGAGAGAGAGTGAGAGAGAGAGAGAGAGAGAGAGAGAGAGAGAGAGAGAGAGAGAGAGAGAGAGAGAGAGATTAGTGTATTTCAGTAGATTACTGAGTTTGAGAGATAATGAGAAGAAAGGGGAGGGAGCGATGAGAAGACAAAGTGGTGAAAGACAGAGAGAGAGGAACCTTCCATAACAAAGCCATCACCTAGAGAGAGATGAACCTGGAGAAGAGTCCCCTAAGCAAGCTGGTCCTGGGACTTTGTTCACAAACACAAACAGACCCCACAGAGCCCCAGGACAGCAACACAATTAGACTCAACCACATCATGAGAAAACAAAAAGAGAATTACTTGACACATTGGAAAGAACTAACAAAAAAACAGAGCAAACTAGAATGCTATTTGTCCCTAAACAGAGAGTACACAGTGGCAGAATACCTGACCACTGTGACTGACCCAAAATTAAGGAAAGCTATGACTATGTACAGCCTCGCTGAGCATAGCCTTGCTATTGAGAAAGGCCACCGAAGGCAGACCTGGCTCTCAAGATAAGACAGGCTATGTGCACACTGCCCACAAAATGAGGTTTAAACTGAGCTGCACTTCCTAACTTCCTGCCAAATGTATGACCATATTAGAGACACATATTTCCCTCAGATTACACAGACCCACAAAGAATTCGAAAAACAAATCCAATTTTGGTAAACTCCCATATCTATTATATGGGAGTTTACCGCAGTGTGCATCACAGCAGCAAGATGTGTGACCTGTTGTCACAAGAAAAGGGCAACCAGTGAATAACAAACACCATTGTAAATACAACCCGTATTTATGTTTATTTATTTTCTCTTTTATACTTTAACCATTTGCACATCGTTACAACACTGTATATATACATAATATGACATTTGAAATGTATTTACTCTTTTGGAACTTCTGTGAGTGTAATGTTTACTGTTCATTTTTATTGTTTATTTCACTTTTGTTTATTATCTACTTCACTTGCTTTGGCAATGTTAACATACTGTATGTTTCCCATGCTTATAAAGCCCCTTGAATTTAATTGAATTGAGAGAGAGAGAGAGAGAGTCCGTGACAGAGAAGAGAGAGATACAGAGAAGAGAGAGAGAGAGAGAGAGAGAGAGAGAGAGAAATACTGTGTGTCTCTCACCTCCCTCAGCCAGAGCTGCAGCCACAGCGTTCTGGGTGGAGTAGATGTTACAGGCTGCCCAGCGACACTGAGCCCCCAACGCAGACAGAGTCTCCATCAAGACCTACAGGAATGCACATGTACACACGCATGCACACACAAACACAAACACACGCACACGGTCCAATTCAGTTTGTGTGTGTACATGCGTGATTCAGTGTCTGTATGTGTGTGTGTGCGTGCATGCGTACTCACGGCAGTCTGAGCGGTGATGTGAGTGCAACCCACTACTTTAGCTCCAACCAGTGGCTTCTCTCCCTCAGCTCTCTTTCTCAGGGCCATCAGAGCTGGCATCTCTACACAGACAGAGAAGGGAGAAGGGAGAAGGAGGAAGGAGGGAAAGAGAGAGAAAGAGGGAGAGAACTAGACAGAACTTGAGTCATGTTCCCAACCTCTTTCTTACCTTACTCTTTAACACACACACCTCCTCCGTTGCCTCTCACCTTGCTCAGCAATCTCAATCTCCCTGCGTCCAAAGTCGGCCTGTTTGATGTTCTTGATGCAGAAGTCTTGGTGTCCCTTAGAGCTCCTCTGCTGCCTGTCTCTAGGAGACATCTCATCCTCTGAACTGTCTGTGTACGACGCAGCGAAGGGTTTGTGTGTGAGGATAGGTGAGGGGGAGACAGAGTAATTAACATCAAGCATAATGAAACAGTGTGAACGAAGGGGGAGACTAGTCAGTTGTACAACTGAATGCATTCAACTGAGATGTGTCTTCCACATTTAACCCAACCCTCTGAATCAGAGAGGTGCGGGGGGCTGCCTTAATCGGCATCCACGGCGCCCGGGGAACAGTAGGTTAACTGCCTTGTTCAGGGGAAGGACAACAGTTTTGTACCTTGGCAGCTTGGAGATTCGATCCAGCAACCTTTCGATTACTGACCCATCTCTCTCTCTCTCTCTCTCTCGCTCTCTCTCTAAGGGGACAGATTAGGAGTAAATAATCTATATGTAACCAGCCCTCTGTTGCCCAGCCACAGCTACATGGGTCGGCTATACGCTGAGAGACAAAACACACCATGCTGAAGAAGTGTTAAAAGCAGTGGGTGCATGTGTGGGTACCTGAGCTGTAGCTGTCTGTGGAGGAATGGGAGAGGGAGCGGGACAGGGAGTGGCGACCGGTCTTAGTGAGACGTTTGTTCAACTCCTGCTTCTGATCAGCAAACTGGATTTGCTGCAGAGAGAGAAAGAGAGAGAGTGAGAGAGTGAGAGAGAGAGAGAGAGCGCAAGGGAGAGTTACTTTTGAGACAAGAGAAACAGACAAGGTCAGAAGGATACCAGGGTTATATCCACTGCATTGTCCAAGGCATTATATAAACCTCTTTTTTTTACTCAACATAAGGAACAAAAACACACAAAGGAGGCACAAATTATTCAGGAAAGTTGGTCCTCTTATCAAGCGGTTCACATAGTTCTCTCACTCTCACCATAACTAACACTCACACACCTTCCCTCTCTCCCTAAAACCCTCTCCATAACACGCTCACCGTCTCTCACTCACCCACTCTCATTCTCTTTCCCTTATCCATGTCTCTCTCACTTTCCATAGCTCCCTTTTTCTCTCCATCACTCTTCCCCTCTCTCCGTCTCACCATCCAGTGTGGTGGTTGGAAGGCAGGGCTGATGGAGGGTTCCCACTTAGCCATTCCTGCTGTCTGCGCCCTCTATCACAGTCTCTGCCTCTTATTCCCACTTGGTACAGCACAGATCAATCCAGTCCAATCCCGTCCAGCCTGGTAGCATAGTCTGGTTGGGTCGGGTGCTAGGAATGTTCTTTTTAAAGCTGTGCACCACTCTCCCTAAAACTCCCCGCCCACCTCTGTTCTACCTAATACTCACTTCCAAAGTGACACACACACCAGCCTGGTCTCATAGACTAGACGTAACACAGTAAAGGTAAATCCGGGATACTCAAATTAGTATGATATGTTATGTTTGGTATGTTTACATAAGACAGACGGTTGCTTAAGGCAAAAACGAAAGTCGGGTGGTTGGTCGGGGTGGATGGGATGGTATATAACGCAAACGTCTAGAACCCAAAGGTTGTGAGTTCGAATCTCATCATGAACAACTTTAGCATTTTAACTAATTAGAAACTTTTCAACTACTTTGCAGCTACTTAGCATGCTAGCTAACACTTCCCCTAATCTTAACCCTTTTAGCTAACCCTTAACCTAACCTAACCGTAACCTTAACATTAGCCAGCTAGCTAACATTAGCCACCTAGCTAGAATTCGTAACATATCATAAGTTTAGCAAATTCGTAACATATTGTAAGTTTTACAAATTCGTAACATATTGTACGTTTTGCAAATTCATAACATACAATATCAATTGTAATTCGTAACATATCATACAAAAATGGGTGATGAACATCCACAAGTTAATACATACCTTATGAAACGTAACATATCATACTAAATTGAGTGTCTCGGATTTACATACAGAATAATACAAAATGCTCTGAGACCAGGTTGCTCTCTCACACATGCACACACACACACACACCTGTACAGTCTAATACTCTCAGAATAGTTTTCTGTCTTCAGCCCCCACCCCCTCACACACTCACACACACTTGTGTTAGGCTGTGGGTACACCCTTCTTCCGAGTGGAGCTGAGTTGGCAGCTCTTTATAGGATTAGCTGATAAGGGTCATAGGTCAGTCAGAAGTCTGTGGAGCTGAATTCCTGACTTCAAATCCCCCACACCGGGCCACATTCTATTTCTACAACAATGTTGACTTCAGATCCCCCCACTCCAGGCCATATTCCATTTCTAGCCCAGGGCTATTCAAACCTTGAGGTTTGCAGCACTGCTGGATTTCATCCTTCCCATTTAATCTGCGTCTGTTTCCGATTTGTAGATACTTTCCATTTCTACTCATAACCCCTTTCTCTTAGCTAGAATGTATAATTTGTTGAGGGCTGTACAATGCTACTTATTTTTAAAATTAGAAACGCACCCTGGCTGGATCGCCCTCAATCGCCCTCCAATGGTTAACGGGTGGATCATAAGACTCATAAAGGCCGTATGTGCTGCTCAGGATCAAACTGTCCACTTACTACCTTGTTAAGAGCTGCCTCATTAAGGGTAATTAACCTCACAGTGTTTTTAATGGTTTCTAATGAGGGCCAGTATGGCTGCGTTTACACAGGAAGCCCAATTTTTATATATTTTCCACAAATTGGTCTTTTGACCAATCACATCAGACCTTTTCACATCAGATCTTTTTCAGAGCTGACCTGATTGGTCAAAAGACCAATTAGTGAAGAAAATATCAGACGCAGCCTATGAAGCAGTTTCTCATGGTACATTACTGTACTTCCTCAAGAGAGATTTTCACATGTATAGTTTCTGTCCACATTTCTGTCCTGTCCTGCATGGTGAGCACTCAGAGAGACGCACTCAGAGAGTTACAGAATGTCAAACAAGCTCAATGTGTAACTATAATTGTTCAGTTATAAACCATTGATATGTTATTTACTGTATTGTAGCCTACATGTATTTGTACTGTATGGCTGCCTTGTCTGAGCAGCTGAACTGAGCCTCAGCTGAACAGCTCCTCTGGGCTGCCACAGGAGGCCAGTGTTTTCACAGGTACAGCCTACAAAGCTCATTTGTCCACCAACAAACTCACACAGGGCACCACCTTCCAATTAACCTTCTCCATGAAAAAACATCCCTGACCCTGAAGAGCCCATATTCCGTTCCACTAGACCCCTACAGCTTGTGTTTACAAGCTGCGGGGGAATCTGCCCTATCTGATCTCTCTGATCTCTTCAGGTGTTAATACAACAGGAGGGTAGAGCCTTGGGGAAGGGGCTGGGGGTTGTTTCTGGCCAGGCTGTGGTGTAAACAAAGAAACCTGCAAGACCCCATATTAAACCATAATAATAACAGCAATAGCATGATATGAACACAAACCATACAGGATGAGTTAACAGGATGAGTTAACATCGCTGGGGAAAGGGAGGGGATGACAATCGGAGGTAGAACTCTGTACAAACTGTAGAAAGACTGATCCTATGTACTAACTATAACCATAAGGCTCTCTTCCTATGTAGATTCTGCGGCTGTTGAAGCAGAATACACTCACTCACTGACTTGTTGACAATGAATAGAAAGGTAAATACAGCTGACCTGATTCAAAGGACTACATCAACATTTTTATAACATTAGTAGCCTTTCCACTGATAAAAGGTGCACTGCATACCTGAGTATACTCAGAACTGGAGAGAGAGCACCAGTTAACTGAATGACGACAGAGAGTCCCCAGAGAGGGATAATCTGAGCCACTGTGATTAAAGATGGACGGACAGATACATGTTATTTAATTACAGAGTACTTTGATTTAAAGGCACAGTTCACCCCAAATTATGAAATTACTTATGTGTTTCCTTACCTTGAATGTAGTCTATGGGCCAGGAGAAATGTGGATCCACACTCTGGGTACAACTAATCCACTCTTAAATAACTAAATCACATACAGCAGAGGTAAATCACATACAGCCTTCCCCACAGAGAGGCAAAGTAATTCAAACAGGAGAGGATACAGAGATACCTTGATACAGATTGACTGAACTAGAGATACCAGAGACTAGAAGAGAGATACACTATAAAGTGCACTCGGAAAGTATTCAGACCCCTTGACTTTTTCCACATTGTCTTACGTTAAAGCCTTATTCTAAAATGCATTAAATTATTTGTTCTCCTCATCAATCTACACACAACACCCATAATGACAAGAAATGTTTGCAAATCTATATAAAAAAAACTGAAATACCTTATCCTGTTTCCATTGATCATCCTTGAGATGTTTGGAGTCCACCAGTGTTAAATTCAATTGATTGGACATGATTTGGAAAGGCAGACACCTGTCTATATAAGTTGACAGTGCATATGAGAGCAAAAACCAAGCCATGAGGTCGAAGGAATTGTCCGTAACATTTCTGCAGCATTGAAGGTCCCCAAGAACAAAGTGGCCTCCATAATTCTTAAATGGAAGAAGTTTGGAACCACCAAGACTCTTCCTAGAGCTGGCTGCCCGCCAAACTGAGCTACCGGGGGAGAAGGGCCTTGGTCAGGGAGGTGACCAAGAACCCGATGGTCACTCTGACAGAGCTCCAGAGTTCCTCTGTGGAGATGTAAGAACCTTCCAGAAGGACAATCATCTCTGTAGCACTCCACCAATCAGGCTTTTATGGTAGAATGGCCAGACGGAAGCCTCTCCTCAGTAAAAGGCACATGACAGCCTGCTTGGAGTTTGCCAAAAGGCACCTAAAGGATTCTCAGACCATGAGAAACAAGATTCTCTGGTCTGATGAAACCAATATTGCACTCTTTGGAAACCTGGCACCATCCCTGGTGGTGGCAGCATCATGATGTGGGGATGTTTTTCATCGGTAGGGACTGGGAAACTAGTCGGGATCGAGGGCAAGATGAACGGAGCAAAGTGCAGAGAGATCCTTGATGAAAACCTGCTCCAGAGTGCTCAGGACCTCAGACTGGGGGCAAAGGTTCACCTATTTATTTATTTAACTAAGCAAGTCAGTTAAGAACAAATTCTTATTTACAATGACCGCTTTGCGGAAAATTCATTTTATTAGGCATTAACCATGCAAAATTCCACAGAAGAAGAGGTGCAAGTTGAGGTACGTTGTGAATGTTTATTTATTTTATTTGTATTTATTTAACTAAGCAAGTCAGTTAAGAACAAATTCTTATTTACAATGACGGCCTACACCGGCCAAACTCGGACGACGCTAGGCCAATTGTGCGCCGCCCAATGGGACTCCCAATCACGGCCGGTTGTGATACAGCCTGGATTCGAACCAGGGTGTCTATAGTGACACCTCTAGCACTGAGATGCAGTGCCTTTGACCGCTTCGCCACTTGGTATGTCACCTTCCACACAAGCTCATAGAATCGTCTGTCCTGGGTTGCAACACTCACTACCAAGTTCCAAACGGTTTCTGGAAGCAACTTCAGCACAATAACTTCGTCGAGAGCTTCGTGAAATGGGGTTCCATGGCCGAGCAGCCGCACACAAGCCTAAGATCAACATGCGGAATGCCAAGTGTCGGCTGGAGGGGTGTAAAGCTGTTTCAGCATGACAATGCCCCCATACAGAAAGCAAGGTCCATACAGAAAAGGTTTGTTGAGATTGGTGTTGAAGAACTTGACTGGCCCTGACCTCACAGAGCCCTGACCTCAACCCCATCGAACAACTTTGGGATGAATTGGAACGCCGACTGCAAGCCAGGCCTAATCGCCCAACATCATTGCCGAACTCACTAATGCTCTTGTGGCTGAATGATGACATTATCCTCAAAGGTAAATCCGCAGGAGATGCTCCAGAACTGAAACCTTACCATTCCAGGAGAACTGAGCTGTCAGTACAATACAGTACAGATGGACTGAACTGCCTTCTGTTCCTTGGTTTTGTTCAAGTTGACCAGGCTGTACACCTTCTTCATACTGTCAGAACGAACACTTTCCAACGCACAAAGACTGTATTTAACCGTGGACTGACCGTGCTCAACTGTGACCTGACCGCGTATGATGAGAAGGTTCAGGGATAAAGGCTTGCTAAACTAACACACTGAGAGGAGCTACACCCTACGCTCTCAGACCCAGGTTACTGGTACATACAGTACGTAGGATCTTCATTTGAGCCAGTTTGCTACAGCAGGAAAAGAATCCTGCAGCAACTGTAAATGTGAATTTTTATGTGGATTATAATTAATGGACATGTTTTGTAGTGGCTGATAAATGTTTCATCAAGTCCATCAAGTCCAAATGACAAAAACATGTTTTGTCCTGACAAAGTGGAAATTAGAAAATGAAAAAGCCTTTTTAAACCGTGAATACATGGAATACACTACAAGTTTGCATTTCCTGCTGTGCAGGGAAATTCTCAGCAACAAAAGAGTGATCAAATTAAGATCCTACATCTGTAAGAGGAGGCAGGTGAGAGGAGAGACAGAAGAGAGAAAAAGGAGTGGGCCAAAGAAGAAAAGAGCCTTTGTGAGCTGAGAGAAGACGGGAGGAGCGGTTCCAGGATGGAGGGCTTGGAACGAAAGAGGGAGAGGAGGTATGGGGGAAGGGAGAGAGTTCATACAGGATCACTTGAAGCCTGTAATGAATATGAATGACGTTTGGAGTGTTCTCTGATTCCCAAGCGTCAACATCAAAAACACAGAAGTGTGTGTGCATGTGTGTGTCTCTGAGTGTATGAGAATTCCCAGCTAGCACATTTGGTTCCTTGGAAGTTGTGGGAACGTATGTTTTGTTCTGAGACTGTTTTAATCTTATTTTGGGTTAGGACATATGGAAATTCATTTTTGTAGGCATTAATCATGCAAAATCCCACAGAAGAAGAGGTGCAAGTTGAGGTACGTTGTGAACCTTCTGACATGAGGAACATGTTCTTGCTTTCTCCTCAATGCTTCCATCCAATCCAGGCCACCAGAATTAGATTTGTGCGATTTACTTCATGCAAACCATTCCACAATGACCTGAGTGTAGCTGTTCCACAATGACAATGACAACTCTCCTCCCCCACAGCAGACAAGGGAACTGTACTGACAGCTCAGTTCTCCTGGAATGGTAAGGTTTCAGTTCTGGAGCATCTCCTGCGTATTTACCTTTGAGGATAATGTCATCATTTCAGATAACACTGGATCGTTTCTGGTGTATATCTGTACTTGTGTTGAAGTGACGGGTGTGTTTTCCACTTGTCTGAAGTAGAAGACGCCCAATTGGCGTCTGAAAGAAATAAATCCTATTTCTCCACTCCTGTTCCAGAGACAACATTTAGGCTACATTTGGTGTATCACTTTACTGCAAGAAATGCGCCTCACAATCATTACACATAACACTGCTAGTATCCCCTTTTACCACTTCACCAAACCTTTCTGGCCCTCCCTTCACTTTATTTCCAACTCTCCATTCTGCAGCTTTTCTCTTATTGAATTAAACTTCGACATTGTAATTTTTGACTCCATGGAAAGATATTAACTTTTTCTGCCCATTCCCAAAAGCATTTGGCGATTGCCGTGTAGCTATTTGGCGCGGGTACAGTTAGGCCCTAAAGCTTAGGTTTACATACTAATGCCAGATAGCCTAAAATAATGAAAGAAAAAACATCAATGTGGCCTATCGATATAAATTGCACAATAATTATTATTTAGGTATTGTTTTCTCTTTATTCAAGCCGCCCTTCATCCACACAATATTTCATCACCCTAAACCTGCACGCCCCAAGAAGACTGGAGGCTGTTATCGCTGCAAAAGGTGCTTCAACAAAGTACTTAGTAAAGGGTCTGAAAACTTATGTACATGTGATATTTCAGTTTTTTACTTTTAATACATTTGCAAAAATTTCAAAAAACCTGTTTTTGCGTTGTCATTATGGGTTATTGTATGTAGATTGATGAGGGGAAATAAATATTTAATCAATTTTAGAATAAGGCTGTAGCGTAACAAAATGTGGAAAAAGTAAAATGGTCTGAATACTACGATTGTCGCTCACTTTAATATTGTCCTCAACCTCGGCAACATTCTGTTCTGTCACGGCAATATTTTCCTCAGTCACGTGATCTTCATTCAGTTCACTCACTGATGTTTCCTCCTCAAGTTCACCTGTTTAGCAGTTTATAATTCCAAAGTTTGTCTTAACAGTTGAATAAATGTCCTTTCCTTTACTCACTGTAATTCCTCCTTTTTTAAGCATGTTGTTTTCCTGCTCCAACGCTCGTCTCAAGTCCTTTTCTGTCGTCCCTGACGATGCTAACTCGCTCTCTTAGCTGGCTCCACTATGTATGAACTTGCACCTGCTAGCGATACACTGTACTACCATTAGCCTAGACTGTACAACAGAAAATAATAGTTTTAAGCATTTAAAAAAACAACTTCTTCTGGACAGAATAGTCAGTGTAGGTTCAGACTTACTCGTCGCCATTCCATTTTCTCTGTTCCGGCCATTATTATGAGCCGTCCTCCCCTCAGCAGCCTCCACTGGTGCAGATGCACGCCTGCTACCTGAGTGGGACTGAACCAGTAGAGAGAGTGCTCAGGTCAGGTTGAGAAACTCATGTCAGTGTGGAGAACAGAAGCACACTTTACTTTGGTAGAGTTTGGTAGAAGGAGAAACTCTAACCTACCTGAAGGTGTAGGTGACGATAGCTGCACACTCTGACCTTCAAAGGCTTCAAAGTGAACCTGTTCTTCTGAAGGCCCAGACTCTCAGTATAGCTTACCTAATGAAGTGTGTGTGTGGTGTGTTTGCCTCATGAAGTGGGTCACTCTGGCACCCTCTGAATGTCACCAAACTGACCTAGTACAGGTTCGCAACCTTTAAACAACCTTTCTATGCCTTCATATGAATATTCTCTGACAACAGTGTAACAATGCCTTGCCTCTCATTGAAGGCCTTTACTGAATGCAGCCTAAACTTAAAAAATGTCTCTGTCCCCGTCAGGGGAGCCTCCAGGGATTTTGGGCCCCATGAAAATATATAACATTGGGCTCCAAAATGTTTTTACCTAATGCTGGAATAATATTTTAGGGCCCCTGTCAGTCACAGGCCCTTAGAATCATCCTAACTTTTCCCCCCCATACGGCGCCCCTGGTCCCCGTAGATGTTCCATACACACAAAAAGCTTATTTCTCTCAACTTTTGTGCACAAATTTGTTTACATCCCTGTTACTGAGCGTTTCTCCTTTGCCAAGATAATCCATCCACCTGACAGGTGTGGCATATCAAGAAGCTGATTAACCATAAGGATCGAAGCCCTGTCTAAGCCAGGGGGTACTACTAAACTATATGGAATTGTTTTAAGGTCATACCAAGGATCCTTTTGCTATTTGATTTGGAAATGTAAGACTCCTTGAAGTATACAAAAAATATATATAAAACGTATGTATTTTTGGCCTTACTGCTATTAGCCTGTACAAACGCTTTGAATAACAGATTCACTACATGGAACTGTGAATGCACAGAGATACCGTGATGAGATCCTGAGACGCATTGTCGTGCCATTCATCCGCCGCCATCACCTCATATTTCAGCATTATAATGCACGGCCCCATGTCGCAAGGATCTGTACACAATTCCTGGAAGCTGAAAATGTCCTAGTTCTCCCATGGCCTGCAAACTTGTGTCGCACTGCATGAGGCAAATGGTGGTCACACCAGATACTGACTGGTTTTCTCATCCAAGCCCATACTTAATTTCTTTAAGGTATCTGTGACCAACCAATGCATATTTGTATTCCCAGACATGTACAATCCATAGATTAAGGCTTAATTCATGTATTTAAATTTACTGATGTCCTTATATGAACTGTAACTCAGTAAAATCTTTGAAATTATTTCATGTTGCGTTTTGTTCAGTATATATTGAACAAATCCGCCTTGCATCGATTAAGGTTTGAAATGTTATGGGCCCTTTAAACTGGGTCTGTGCCCCACGTTGGCCACCCCATTCATAATGTTCTGGACACCAACCTGGTCTCTGAGCATTTCATATTATTCTGTACATAAATCCGAGGTTCTCCATTTAAAATGATATGTTATGTTTGGTATGGTTACATAAAACAGATGGTTACTTAAGGCAAAAAATAGTTTCAATCTCATCACGGGTGAGATTTAGCTAATTAGCAACTTTTCAACTACTTAGACTACTACTTTTTTTTTACCTACTTTGCAACTACTTAGCATGTTAGCTAACCCTTCCCCTAACCCTTTAACCTAACTCCTAAATGTAACCCTAACCTTAACTCCTAACTCTAACCCCCAGCCTGGCTAACATTAGCGACATAGCTAGAATTCGTAACATATCATGCGTTTAATGTATGTTTTGGAAATTCGTAACATATTATACGTTTTGCAAATTCGTAGGATATAATATGAATTGTAATTCGTAACACATCATACGAAAAAGGTGATGAAAGTCCACAAAATATTACACTATATAGCCTAACTAACCCCCTACATATGAAACACATTTCTCATATACCTGTATCATTCTAGGTGCTTCGGTCACAGTACCATCTGGATTTACAGACGCTCCGGTTCGAATCTGCGCGCCTCATTGAAGAAACATGGAGCCGGGACATTTTTATTTGATCACCATAATTTGGCGTGGTGGTGTCTACCGTTGGCGCATGTCTTGGCGCAGATGAGTTCGCTTTTGATAATTATTTTAATCCTCGAATTTGAGGTCAGAGCAGATACTGCCTTCATCTTTCAAACCTTGAAGTGTAGCATATCTATCACACATTGATTCGCTGTCACAGTCAAGATGGTAGACTACTACCCAACTAAAAACTCAAACTGTTGAATGCGCTTTCTGGCACATGGAGTAGCCTACTGAAGTTAAAACCCAACCCCCCCACCTCGACAGTAAAAGTAGGCGAAAAGCCAAGTCTAGGTAATTCATTTATCCTCACCCTCTCCATATTTAGCGCTTCGATCACTGTCACTCCCGTCCGGACGGACGTCTCGGCCCCGTTTCCGTTGGGCGGTTGAGACTGCTCGCTCCATCTGGATTCCGCTGCATGCAACATCTTCCACAGGTTTGGGTTGCATGTCGACGATAAGAAGGTAGCATCACCCACCTCATCTTCTGTGTGCGGTTCAGGAAACATGACCGGTAAGGTTAGGTCTTTATCTGGAGAAGGGGCGTCAGCCTGTTCAGATTTCTCGGCCATAACTGGACTGGTGTTGTGGTGACTGAACTAAATAACCTCTTCTTTTGGAAGTATGAAAAAAGCATGTTGAGCAGAGGGATGGTCTGTCCAGTAGGCTAAGTACCCACACACCTTCCACATTCCGAAATTATGACAGATTTGGCTGTCTATGTTTGTGACCCTGATTACCCGTTTCACTCTGCCAGTATGTGTTCATTTTCAACACCAGGGTTGTTGGCATTAGAAATACAACCTTAGTCCTGTCATACAACCTAAATACAACCTTAGTCCTGTCATACTACCTAAATACAACCTTAGGCCTGTCATACTACCTAAATACAACCTTAGTCCTGTCATACTACCTAAATACAACCTTAGTCCTGTCATACTACCTAAATACAACCTTAGTCCTGTCATACTACCTAAATACAACCTTAGGCCTGTCATACTACCTAAATACAACCTTAGGCCTGTCATACTACCTAAATACAACCTTAGTCCTGTCATACTACCTAAATACAACCTTAGGTCTGTCATACTACCTAAATACAACCTTAGGCCTGTCATACTACCTAAATACAACCTTAGGCCTATCATACTACCTACATACAACCTTAGGCCTGTCATACAACCTAAATACAACCTTAGGCCTGTCATACTACCTAAATACAACCTTAGCACTGTCAAACTACTACAATACAGTACAGTTGAAGTCGGAAGTTTACATACACCTTAGCCAAATACATTTAAACTCAGTTTTTCACAATTCCTGACATTTAATCCTAGTAAAAATGTCCTGTCTTAAGTCAGTTAGGATCACCACTTTATTTTAAGAATGTGAAATGTCAGAATAATAGTAGAGATAATTATTTATTTCAGCTTTTATTTCTTTCATCACATTCCCAGTGCGTCAGAAGTTTACGTACACTCACTTAGTATCTGGTAGCATTGCCTTTAAATTATTTAACTTGGGTCAAACATTTTGGGCAGCCTTCCACAAGCTTCCCACAATAAGTTGGGTGAATTTTGGCCCATTCCTCCTGATAGAACTGGTGTAACTGGGTCAGGTTTGTAGGCCTCCTTGCTCACACACCCTTTTTCAGTTCTGCCCACAAATTTTCTTTAGGATTGAGGTCAGGGCTTTGTGATGGCTACTCCAATACCCTGACTTTGTTGTCCTTAAGCCATTTTGCCACAACTTTGGAAGTATGCTTGGGGTCATTGTCCATTTGGAAGACCCATTTGCGACCAAGCTTTAACTTCCTGACTGATGTCTTGAGATGTTGCTTCAATATCATTTTCCTTCCTCATGATGCCATCTATTTTGTGAAGTGCATCAGTCCCTCCTGCAGCAAAGCACCCCCACAACATGATGCTACCACCCCCGTGCTTCATGGTTGGGATGGTGATCTTCAGCTTGCAAGCCTCCCCCTTTTTTCCTCCAAACATAATGATGGTCATTATGGCCAAACAGTTCTATATTTGTTTCATCAGACCAGAGGACATTTCTCCAAAAAGTACGATCTTTGTCCCCATGTGCAGTTGCAAACCGTAGTCCTTTTTAATGCCAGCTTGGAGCAGTGGCTTCTTCCTTGCTGAGTGTCCTTTCATATTATGTCGATATAGGACTTGTTTTACTGTGGATATAGATACTTTTGTACCGGTTTCCTCCAGCATCTTCACATGGTCCTTTGCTGTTGTTCTGGGATTGATTTGCACTTTTCGCACCAAAGTACATTCAATTGTTGGAAGAATTACTTGTGTCATGCACAAAGTAGATGTCCTAACCGACTTGCCAAAACTATAGTTTGTTAACATGAAATCTGTGGAGTGGTTGAAAAATAAGTTTTAATGACTTGCATGACTATGTAAACTTCCGACATCAACTGTATGTCCACATTTATTGTACTCCTCCATGTTGTTGTGTTGCTAGTGATAACACTGGACCAAAGTCACGTACACCGTGAGTAAGGAGGAAGAACCCACAAACAACAGGTACATTGTTGATTCAATGTACAAAGGCTTCAATATGAATAGGATAGGTTTGTGTGAACATTTGTTTGAGCAAACTCACAATCGTATTGCAGCTGGCTGCCTTACAATTATATGTTGAATCAACCTCTTTTTATATACAGTGGGGAGAACAAGTATTTGATACACTGCCGATTTTGCAGGTTTTCCTACTTACAAAGCATGTAGAGGTCTGTAATTTTATCATAGGTACACTTCAACTGTGAGAGACGGAATCTAAAAAGAAAATCAAGAAAATCAAATTGTATGATTTTTAAATAATTAATTTGCATTTTATTGCATGACATAAGTATTTGATTACCTACCAACCAGTAAGAATTCCGGCTCTCACAGACCTGTTAGTTTTTCTTTAAGAAGCCCTCCTGTTCTCCACTCATTACCTGTATTAACTGCACCTGTTTGAACTCGTTACCTGTATAAAAGACACCTGTCCACACACTCAATCAAACAGACTCCAACCTTTCCACAATGGCCAAGACCAGAGAGCTGTGTAAGGACATCAGGGATAAAATTGTAGACCTGCACAAGGCTGGGATGGGCTACAGGACAATAGGCAAGCAGCTTGGTGAGAAGGCAACAACTGTTGGCGCAATTATTAGAAAATGGAAGAAGTTCAAGATGACGGTCAATCTCCCTCGGTCTGGGGCACCATGCAAGATCTCACCTCGTGGGGCATCAATGATCATGAGGAAGGTGAGGGATCAGCCCAGAACTACACGGCAGGACCTGGTTGATGACCTCAAGAGAGCTGGGACCACAGTCTCAAAGAAAACCATTAGTAACACACTACGCCGTCATGGATTAAAATCCTGCAGCGCACGCAAGGTCCCCCTGCTCAAGCCAGCGCATGTCCAGGCCCGTCTGAAGTTTGCCAATGACCATCTGGATGATCCAGAGGAGGAATGGGAGAAGGTCATGTGGTCTGATGAGACAAAAATAGAACTTTTTGGTCTAAACTCCACTCGCCGTGTTTGGAGGAAGAAGAAGGATGAGTACAACCCCAAGAACACCATCCCAACCGTGAAGCATGGAGGTGGAAACATCATTCTTTGGGGATGCTTTTCTGCAAAGGGGACAGGACGACTGCACCGTATTGAGGGGAGGATGGATGGGGCCATGTATCGCGAGATCTTGGCCAACAACCTCCTTCCCTCAGTAAGAGCATTGAAGATGGGTCGTGGCTGGGTCTTCCAGCACGACAACGACCCAAAACACACAGCCAGGGCAGGAGTGGGCCAAAATCCCTGCTGCAGTGTGTGCAAACCTGGTCAAGAACTACAGGAAACGTATGATCTCTGTAATTGCAAACAAAGGTTTCTGTACTAAATATTAAGTTCTGCTTTTCTGATGTATCAAATACTTATGTCATGCAATAAAATGCAAATTAATTACTTAAAAATCATAATGTGATTTTCTGGATTTTTGTTTTAGATTCTGTCACTCACAGTTGAAGAGTACCTATGAAAAAAATTACAGACTTCTACATGCTTTGTAAGTGGGAAAACCTGCAAAATCGGCAGTGTATCAAATACTTGTTCTCCCCACTGTATATATATATTTTTTTTTACAGTTTAACATAACACACAAAGCAAAAGGCACAGTGACATGTGTTTACAGTAAACCCTGTAGTCATGATAGCCACAGAGAGTGGCAGATCACATCCACATTAAGGATTTAGCTTCCATTGAAGTTTGATTGAAACTTCCATTGAACAACCCCCACACTGGACTGCCAACTATTAAACACAAAGAAGGTTGCAACACAGACGATGATGAAGATAGTCAGTAGTCTTTACTGTCAGGGAGAGTGTTCAGGAAGTCTTTGCTCCGCCATTCATGGGGCAACTCAGGTGCTCCGGGGGTCATGTCCTAGGTAACCGGGGGCAGAGGGTGTGTCTGCGGAGCATGAGGAGAGGCGGCAGGGGGCTTTGGGTGGTGGAGGGGTGTGTCTTTCCTGAAGTCTGAGGGTCCTCTGTCTGCGGCCCATATCGTCCACGCCTTCAACACACACACACACACACAGACAATGTTTTACTACTCTACAATTATTCACTGTTTTAAAGGCTGAGCATGTCTGAACCAGGAATATACAACATAGCATATACTGTACATCTCTACAAAACATACATTTTAAAGCCACTAGGGGGCAGTATGTTGCCCTGGCTGTCCAGTGGGGGAGCCCTCAGGTGACTGAATCAGAGCAGCCACTCTCTATCCCCCCACTCAGGGTCCACATCCTGGGGTGAGTCTGACCGGCTCCCCCTGGCCCCACTCCAGTTCCTGTGGATGTACACCCATATTTGTCCTTCACTCTTTTTATGTGAAAGTTCGTCATTGAGATGTCCAATGTATTTGTAACAACTGGCAAATAAACTTGAATGACCCAGCCAGAAACAACCCCTACCCAGTGAATACTACAAAAAGTGCCTATGGAGTAGGGGCTAGGGGCTGTTTCTGGATGGGGCTGAACTTACCTGGGTCTCCCCCTCCACTGGAAGAAGAAGCGTGCCAAGGTGTGGGGGCCCATCCTGTAAGGAGGGGGTAGAGGGAGGTGAGGCAGGCTGGCCAGGGCCACCTCTCTCTGGCGCTTACACTGCCCCCTCTCAGCCCTATCCCTCCACCTCTTCTCCTGCTCTTCTCCACTCGCACCCATGGCAGGAAATCCAAGCGAGGTTGGGTAGGTGGGAGGGGCAAGTAGAATGTTTCCCTGGGAGTGGCCAATGAGTTGGTGACCTGGGCTTTGTGGGCAGTGCCTCTCGGAAGGCCCTGCAGGACCAGACGATGCTGCAGGCGAGGCTTGAAGCCTGGGTCTCTCTCACACTAGCCTGACCGCTCTCACACTAGCCTGACCTCTCTCACACTAGCCTGACCTCTCTCACACTAGCCTGACCTCTCTCACACTAGCCTGACCTCTCCTGCTCTGTAGCTACAGCAACACTTGTTCAATTACCTGTAGCTGCTGGCTGAAGAAGTAACTTTGTTTCTATGGTAACATGGTCATTGTTGTCTGTCCAAAAAATTTTTTTTGAATAAATTGAATAATGTAATTCTAATTCTAGAAAACAACCAGCAAATAAAAGTAACCAGAATGTAAAGTTTCTGAAGTGTGCGACTGTCAACAGTATGAGGGTTTTAAGTTGTTTGACTGTGTTCAGATTAAAAATCTACCATTGCAATGTTATGGACATTAAAACCTTACTGGATTTAATGTTGTGTCAAACAGCTCCAACAACCATAATCTACAAGGCCAAAGAGAATTCAATGTAACTCCATGCATTTGATTTTCTTCTCTGACTCAACAATCCGTTACAAAACTCACACATGCAAACGCACATACCAACCCAAACCTAACTCATCTCCCAAAACAGGCTGCCTAGCAACCTGCTGCTATTAGATACTGCTGGGCCTGTTGCCATGGCAGCAGATTCTCACTCTCTCTGCAGCCTTACAATACACACACACATACACCGCACCATTTAGCTGTGCTGTGGGGAGCGTTTCATAAGTCCTTGAGCCTTCCTCGGTCCAGCACACACCTGTTGTGGACAGAATTCAAATGACAGAGAGAGAGAGAGACAGAGAGAGACAGAGATAGAGACACAGAGGGAGAGACAGAGATAGAGACACAGAGGGAGAGACGGACACACACATGGTTATAAATATTGATAGGCACACATAGATAGAGACCCATAGATAGAAAGAGAGAGAGGGAGACAGATACACATAGATATAAAGAGAGAGAGACAGATACACAAATATAGAAAGAGAGAGAGGGACTGAAGCCTTTTCCAATTGAGAAGGAATATCAATATAACTTGCAACCACATTAGATGCAAAATGCGGTTATTGCATGACATAAAAGGAATTTGAATATGTCTCAAGATAAAAGATAATTCGCCAGATCATTTTCCAACAATGGATGTTGATTTAACTAATTTGACTGCTATGATTAATCAATCATCTCTGAGCAAGAAACACTTGGAAAAACTAAATGTTAGCCTATTTACGGGCAATTGTGCTGTTATTATGTGCCAGATGTTAAGACTAAGGGTCGGAATAAAATAGGTTTATCCATAATGACAATCTAAAGAATTTACCTACAACTGATCAAATGTAGTCACGACGTGCTGCGCTGTCTCCTCACTCACGTGACCCAATAGTGGCCTTTTGCAGCGTTCAAATACTAGTCGGAACTAGGAAACTTTCAACTTGCTAACTGGTCGGCATAAAATGCCTGCTGAAGTGCTCTCTCAGCAAGCACACCCCTTAGGCCCTCCCCACCACTCACTCAGCAACAGCCTGCCTCACTGCCTGATAGTCCGCACTAGAAGGTCACAGTGACATATATAAATGTGTTTTTTAAAGATAAATGCCATGGCGGCCGCCGTGTAACTTAAAATAAGCCCAAAAAATGGCAACTTGCGGACAATACATTTTCACCCGCGACATCGTGTTCAAGTAGCCCAATTTCAGAAAAACCGCGGAAATGGCAACCGCGTTTGAGTACCGCCCGCCCGAAAGACAGACACGTGATTTTTACATCTTGGGTAAAGGTTGTTGTTGTTTGCAAGATCTCTATAATTTGTTTGTTGTATTGTTTCGTGTAATAGGCTACTTCTTTAGCCTGCACTACATCCTCAATGTTATATAAACAACATTTCCCTCAGTATCTAGAATTGAACGAATATTAATGCTCATGGATGCTGTTGTCCTACTACTTATTGTTTAGGCGTAGAGGCGTCTCAGGTAACGTCATGTCTTTAATTGTCGTGTTATATGAAGTAGCCTAGCAACAACGATGCATTTATTTGATGAGTATGTGTGTATATGAATGTGCTTCATAATTAACTACAGCTAACCCTGTTTTATTATCTCAATGTAGTTATGTATTATAATTAAACAATGTGATTGTAAACAAAATTACGTTTTCATAACCAGTATTTTGAGTGTTTCTTATTGAAGCAGGCCTAATGGAAGACCGTCAATCAAGTGATCTGCCCAGGAAACAGAGGACTGTAGCCCAGCTGTCGAACCCAGGGTCCATGTCTGTCCTCCCCCAGACAGGCAACTCTCACCGGCCCAGCACATGGCTCCATACCCAAAGCAGGACACTCCACCATCCCAAGACCAGAGCCCAGCCCAGGACACTCCATGCAGCCAGCCATGGCTCCATCCACCCAGCAGCCTCCACTCAACACCAGGCAGGTCCAGACTCCAAAAACAGCTTCAACAACCAGGCAGGTCCAACCTCCAAAGACGACTCCCGACAACCAGACAGGTCTGACACCAAAAGACGGCTCCCACAGCCAGGCAGGTCCGGCAGCCAAAGACGGCTCCAACAACCAGGCAGGTCCGGCAGCCAGAGACTGCTCACACAACCAGGCAGGTCACACAGCCAAAGACTGCTCCCACAACATGGCAGGTCCGGCAGCCAAAGACGGTTCCAACAACCAAAAACCTCTCTAAAACCCAGAACCAGTGGGCTTCCAGTGCCCATAAGGTTACATTCCCTAAATCCTCCTGTGCCCAGCAGAAGCATCCCAGAGTACCCAGGCCTGGGGGCTCTGTCCAATCTGTGACCATGACCATGCCCCCGGTCAAGCTCCAACCGAGGACCCAGCCCCAACGTCATTCCCAGAGGCCATATACACAGTCCCAGCACAGTAACCTGCCACAGGCCCAGTGTCCACAGCTCTATTCCATCAAAACTCGATCCTCCACCTGAAGCTCAGCTAAGACTCCCACCTGCCCCTCAACCAGACCTAAGCCTTCCATTCCACCTAAATCTAAGCCGCCCAAAACTGCCAACCTCATTTCCGGCACAACGCCTGGAACAGGCCCATGACACCACACCCAGCCTCCCTGCTCCCCCCCCAGTTATACGAGAACATTATGATCTGTGATCACTTCCTGCTGGGGTACTGCTCCAAGAGGGAGGGGTGCCACCTGTACCACACACAGTACCCCTTCCACTGGCAGCTGAAGAGGACTGACACCCCGGAATGGGTCAGCCTGGAACCCAGCTCCCAGCTGGAAGCAGAATGTTGGTTCTGTGACCCAGATAAGGAAAGGGTCTCTCACTCACCCATCCTGACACGTGGGTGAGTGAGTGGCACAAGGTAGATGTTGCCCCCCACCACAGATCTTCAAATGACCCTGGCCTATATCCCGAATTCTAACCATGAGAAAATGTCTGACCCTAAGGGGCAACTTCTACCTTAACAGACGTAGGTTAAATACTTGAGGTTGGAGCTTGCACCTTTGGGATTATTCCATTGGTTCCTTTAAAATGGGTAGCTGAAGTATTTGACCCAGGTCTGATGGGTAATGGTAACGTTATGTGAAGTAAAGTAAGTATTTCCACTCTTAATAATCATTCATATTTAAAAATAAAATAACTACTCGCTCAGACAGCTCTTCTTCTAGGACTCTCAAGGACCAACTCTGCCTGAACTTCGTCTCGCAGATGGTGGAGAATTCCACTGTGTACAGCCAAGTCAGGAGGCTGTCCAACACCACTGACCCAGCGCTGAACCCTCACTTCCCAACACAGTGGCGCTTCTACTTGGAATCTGACTATGGCTGGGAAGCCTATGGAGAAGTGTGTCCCACCCACCAAACTCGGTTCTCCCTCTTGTGGGGTTTTTACTTCATGTTTGGTGTAAGGAAGTGATAGCCTAATGGCCATCTCAAATTTGACAAAGCGTTTTTCATTTGTGTAGAGAAGTTGTTCTTAGCCCTGTATGTAGATGGCTTTCCTCTGCTCCTTTCCTTGTTGACACCTGATGGATGAAATGGGTTGTTAGAACATGTCCTGACCTTTGAAGTGACCTATGACTCCTTTTGTAGATTGACCCTAATAACAGATACTACATCAGTTATTTTAGCAAATGTCTAATGGTTAAATTCAGGGCTAGGGAAATCTGTTTCCAGATCTGTGGTTTGGGGTTGACTTCTTTCTCCTCCCCTGTACCACCTAAGGGAACCTTGAGCTCATACTGGACTGTCTTAGTAAGGGTCAGGACCGCTGCTGGCTGGTTAAAGAGTGGGCCTGTGTAAATCTCAAGATGCTTACCGAGAAAAACTTAATCACAGACTCTACACACCGCATCAGATGAAGACCCACCTTCCACTCGCCTCAGGTACAAGCATGTAGTCAGTTACACGTTGCATTTGATTTCACTCTGGATGTTATTCATATTGTCATTGCCTTGATGTGAAAATCAATTCCGGTGTTAACAAGACAATGTGAATCTCCTAGGACACTCCCAGTTGGACAGGTGACCCTCCCCAGTCTTGAGGTGGACGCTATGGAGAATTTCAGCTGCTGGTACCCCCCGATGTGGACCCTGAGTCCAGGGAACCCCTTTTCCATGCTGGAGGTTCCCCCTGGGATGCTTGTTTACAAGACTGTCCATGACCTGTTCCACAGAACTATGCCAGAGAGCCAGGCCCAGATCACTAGCCTGCGGCAGATCCAGAACACCTTCCAGTGGGACGAGTATAGAATGTAAGACTTGCCTCCATAACATTCAGCACTTCAAATACATAAAAAATACATTAAATTGATTCCAATGGAGGGTTGTGTTGTTGATTGTTTTCCAGGCAGAAGAAGCACGTGGAGGACACTCAGTACAATTGTTGCGTGGTCCTGGAGAGACACATGTTCCATGGAACATCCGAGAGCGTCGCCATGGATATCTGCCAACAGAACTTCGACCCACGCGTGGCGAAACCCACTAGTCATTACGGCAGTGGCGTTTACTTTGCCCGCGAAGCTCTGCGGTCCCGCCTCTACTCCATCAGAGGGCCAGGGAGAGACTTTAGACTTTGGGTTCATGTTCCTGGCTAAGGTGCTTGTGTAAAGCCTGTGTAGGAAAGATTGACTATGTCTGCCCCCCCCTCGACTCCCCAACCCCACTAAGTCAGGATGGCATCACTATGATTCCTGTGCGGATCAGAATCATCCTACCATATGTTGTGTTTGACAGCAGCCAGTGCTAAAGAAGTCACTGTTCCTAAGCCTTGTCTATGAAGACCAGTTGAGGGCGGCAGGTGGCCCGGTGGGTAGGAGCTTTGGGTCAATAACCGAAAGGTTGCTGGATCGAATCCCAAGGTAAAAATCTGTCGTTCTGCCCCTGAACAAGGCAGTTAACCTACTGTTTCCCGGGCGCTGACGACGTGGATGTCGATTACGGCAGCCCCCTCTCTGATTAAGAGGGTTGGGTTAAATGCAGAAGACACATTTCAGTTGAATGCATTCAGTTGTACAACTGACTAGTATCCCCCTTCCCCAATGCATCACAGCTGATCAATAAACCAAACAATGTAAATTGAAATAACTATCATATACAAGTGAGTTTTGTATACGTTAGATATTCTGAAACAGCTGTGGCCAATGTGTGTATAAATTGTATAATTCTGATTGCCACATCTCAAAGAGCTTCTGTGCCCTCTTGTGGAGAAATAAAAAAACATCACTCACTAGATATGGTGTACAGTCGTGGCCAAAAGTTGAGAATGACAAGTATTGGTCTCCACAAAGTTAGCTGCTTCAGTGTTCTTAGATCTTTATGTCAGTAGTTACTATGGTACACTGAAGTATAATTACAAGTATTCCATAAGTGTCAAAGGCTTTCATTGACAATGACATTCAGTTTATGCAAAGAGTCAATATTTGCAGTGTTGACCCTTCTTTTTCAAGACCTCTGCAATCTGCCCTGGCATGCTGTCAATTAACTTCTGGGCCACATCCTGACTGATGGCAGGCCATTCTTGCATAATCAATGCTTGGAGTTTGTCAGAAGTTGTGGGTTTTTGTTTGTCCACCGCCTCTTGAGGATCGACCAGAAGTTCTCAATGGGATTAAGGTCTGGGGAGTTTCTTGGCCATGGACCCAAAATGTCGATGTTTTGTTCTCCGAGCCACTTAGTTATCACTTTTGCCTTATGGCAAGGTGCTCCATCATGCTGGAAAAGGCATTGGTCGTCACCAAACTGTTCTTGGATGGTTGGGAGAAGTCGCTCTCGGAGGATGTGTTGGTACCATTCTTTATTCATGGCTGTGTTCTTAGGCAAAATTGTGAGTGAGCCCACTCCCTTGGAGGAGAAGCAACCCCACACATGAATGGTCTGAGGATGCTTTACTGTTGGCATGACACAGGACTGAAGTTAGCGCTCACCTTGTCTTCTCCAGACAAGGTGTTTTCCGGATGGCCCAAACAATCGGAAAGGGAATTCATCAGAGAAAATTACTCTACCCCAGTCCAATCCCTGTACCTTTTGCAGAATATCAGTCTGTCCCTGATGTTTTTCCTGGAGAGAAGTGGCTTCTTTGCTGCCCTTCTTGACACCAGGCCATCCTCCAAAAGTCTTTGCCTCACTGTGCGTGCAGATGCACTCACACCTGCCTGCTGCCATTCCTGAGCAAGCTCTGTACTGGTGGTGCCCCGATCCCGCAGCTGAATCAACTTTAGGAGTCCTGAAGCTTGCTGGACTTTCTTGGGCGCCCTGACGCCTTCTTCACAACAATTGAACCTCTCTCCTTGAAGTTCTTGATGATCCGATAAATGGTTGATTTAGGTGCAATCTTACCAGAAGCAATATCCTTGCCTGTGAAGCCCTTTTTGTGCAAAGCAATGATGACGGCACGTGTTTCCTTGAAGGTAACCATGGTTGACAGAGGAAGAACAATGATTTCAATCACCACCCTCCTTTTAAAGCTTCCAGTATGTTATTCTGACTCAATCAGCATGACAGAGTGATCTCCAGCCTTGTCCTCGTCAACACTCTCACCTGTGTTAACGAGACAATCACTGACATGATGGCAGCTGGTCCTTTTGTGGCAGGGCTGAAATGCAGTAGAAATGATTTTTGGGGATTAAGTTCATTTTCATGGCAAAGAGGGACTTTGCAATTAATTGCAATTCATCTGATCACTCTTCATGACATTCTGGAGTATATGCAAATTGCCATCATCAACACTGAGGCAGCAAACATTGTGGAGACCAATACTTGTCATTCTCAACTTTTGGCCACGACTATAGGCTAGAGGACTAGGTCACGGGTGATAAATTACTAACTTTATCCAGTTGACAGTTGACAATAAATATTTTGTGATGGTGTAGTATTATATTTGTGCATTTTAAATATGAACTTTGCTATCAATTCAGTTTGTTACTGTGATTTGCATACTTCTGCTCTGATCTCAACACTCACTTATCTGGATACATAGTTAACATTAAGGATTAACTGTTCTATTAACTGCTCTAACGAATCTTGTAAAATTCACACAAACAAATTCCTTTTTTTTACTAAAAACAAATATGTAGTGTTGATACTATTCATTCTATATTTTAGGGCGGGACTGAGGAAGGAGGGAAGAGAGGGCGGGACTGAGGAAGGAGGGCGGGACTGAGGAGAGGAGAGGGCGGGACTGAGGAACTAAAATAACTGCGGTCAGTTTAGTTTAGTTTTTAGGTGAATCTTTATTCCTGCCCTACTGCACATTTGCCATTTTGTTAGAGTAAATACAATCTTAAATAGTTAAAACAGTTGATATTTTTTTACAATCAAACTTCCAAACCCACATCCTCTCGCTTGTTCACACTACAGTTTTACAAGGGAGAAGCAAGCCCTTTTTGGTTTTAGTCCATGGGCAAAACCCCCCAAATGTCCATGTTTTTGTACCCAAAAGTCTCCCCTCCCTTCAGACATGATTACCGATGGCCTGCTGGTCTTGTATTCCTCTTGATGACAACTGATGTTTACCTTTAGATGTGTGCCCATAACTGCCGGTCAGTCAGAGCCCATAGAGTATAGACAGACGAAGGACATTGTGTGAGATGTAGAATATAAATGGCCAACTGTAGTTCAGACAACTGTACAGTTCACATCTTCTAATCAGAGGTCCACTTGGTAAACAAGTGACATAGCAGGTGTGATTTGTTTAACGTTACACAGTAGATCACTATGGGGACAAAGATATGTTTTTTAAGATTGGTTTTATTTTTCAAGTTACAGAATATCTTTACTTTATGGTTATGGCGTGCCCTATACTAATAGAACACAAATAATATTTCTGTTAAAACACATTTTTTCACAGTTTTAAGACCCCAAAAACATCAACAATAAATTGAGAATAAACCCACAGAAGACCAACATCGTCCCAGTCTCTGAATCCCTCAGAGCTCCAGAATATAAATCTGTGGTCCACACAACGCAGTAGAGGTGTTCCACCCAGACAGAGCCAGAAGAGGTGTAGTGGCTGTTGTCTGAGGTAACAGTCAAGCCTGTGTGTGATGTCAGTGTCTTCAACAGACCCCCTCCATCCCCTGGATCCAACATATAAAGGGTAGCAACCCAGGAAAGGTGAGAGGGCCCTCTCATGGTGGAGGGAGCAGGTCAAAACATATTTTACATGCCAACTGGTGTAATTGTGTTCAGGCAAGAGGGCGGTAATTCAGAAGAGCTCCTGGAAAACCATACAAGAGCACGTACTGTACATATACTAAAGAACGCCACTCACATGTATGATAGCAGCAAAAAGTCAGAGTGAAATTAAGAATTTCTAGCGACAGGTGAACCTTCACAAGGCCGCTCGGCCAGACGGATTACCAGGTCTTGTGCTCCGAGCATGCGCTGACCAACTGGCAGGTGTCTTCACTGACATTTTCAACATGTCCCTGATTGAGTCTGTAATACCAACATGTTTCAAGCAGACCACCATAGTCCCTGTGCCCAAGAACACTAAGGTAACCTGCCTAAATGACTACAGACACGTAGCACTCACGTCTGTAGCCATGAAGTGCTTTGAAAGGCTGGTCATGGCTCACATTAACACCATTATCCCAGAAACCCTAGACCCACTCCAATTTGCATACCGCTCAAACAGATCCACAGATGACGCAATCTCTATTGCACTCCACACTGCCCTTTCCCACCTGGACAAAAGGAACACCTACGTGATAATGCTGTTCATTGACTACAGCTCAGCTTTCAACACCATAGTGCCCTCAAAGCTCATCACTAAGCTAAGGATCCTGGGACTGAACACCTCCCTCTGCAGCTAGATCCTGGACTTCCTGATGGGCCTCCCCCAGGTGGTAAGGGTAGGTAACAACATTGACACGCTGATCCTCAACACTGGGGCCCCTCAAGGGTGCATGCTCAGTCCCCTCCTGTACTCCCTGTTCACCCATGACTGCATGGCCAAGCACGACTCAAACACCATCATTAAGTTTGCAGATGACACAACAGTGGCAGGCCTGATCACCAACAACGACGAGACAGCCTATAGGGAGGAGATCAGAGACCTAGCCGGGTGGTGCCAGGGCAACAACCTCTCCCTCAACGTAATCAAGACAAAGGAGATGATTGTGGACTACAGGAAGAGGACAGAGAACGCCCCATTCTCATCGACGGGGTGGTAGTGGAGCAGGTTGAGAGATTCAAGTTCCTTGGTGTCCACCTCACCAGCAAACTAGAATGGTCCAAACACACCAAGACAGTCGTGAAGAGGGCACGACAAAGCCCATTCCCCCTCAGGAGACTGAAAAGATTTGGCATGGGTCCTCAGATCCTCAAAATGTTCTACAGCTGCACCATCAAGAGCATCCTGAATGGTTGCATCACTGCCTGGTACGGCAACTGCTCGGCCTCCGATCATAAGGCACTACAGAGGGTAGTGCGTACGGCCCAGTACATCACTGGGGCCAAGCTTCCTGCCATCCAGGACCTCTATACAGGCGGTCTCAGAGGAAGGCCCTAAAAATGGTCGAAGACCCCAGCCACCCTAGTCATAAACTGTTCTCTCTGCTACCGCATGGCAAGTGGTACTGGAGAGCCAAGTCTAGGACCAAAAGGCTTCTCAACAGCATTTACCCCCAAGCCAAAATACTCCTGAACAGGTAATCAAATGGCTACCTGCATTGTGTCCCAACCCACCCCCACCCCCCCCCAAAACCTATTTTACACTGCTGCTAAACTCTGTTTATCATCTATGCATAGTCACTTTTACTGGACCTACATATTACCTCAACTAGCCCGACTAACCTGTGCCCCCACACATTGACCCCCTGTATATAGCTTAGCTAATGTATTTTACTGTTTTTGTATTTCTTTACTTATCTATTGGTTTACCTAATACCCATTTTTTTTTTACTTAACTGCACTGTTGGTTAGGGCTTGTAAGTAAGCATTTCACTGTAAGGTCTACACCCGTTGTATCCGGCGCAAGTGACAAATAAACTGATTTGATTTGACAGAATATCAAAAGTGATTATTTTCCAATGTTACGGTCTATCTTCTAGTCAAGGTGTTGGCTTTGCTTTGACTAAAGTGTGGCTGAACTAAAGTGTGGCTGAACTGTGGGGGTAAGTACCACCACAATGTACAACTGGGTCACTGTGGCTGAACTGTGGGGGTAAGTACCACCACAATGTACAACTGGGTCACTGTGGCTGAACTGTGGGGGTAAGTACCACCACAATGTACAACTGGGTCACTGTGGCTGAACTGTGGGGGTAAGTACCACCACAATGTACAATGTTTGTTTTTTTATTGTTTGGACAAAAACACAAAAAAATCATTAGCTACTCAGACAGGGCATGCTGTACATAATCTCATCTGGTTGGAGTGTTTGAGTTAATTTTTACTCATGTCTGTTGGTAGAGGGAAAGACAATGGAGCAAATCTCCAATTGCCACCAGCCATTCACAACAACAGTTATCCACAGAGGAAAGCAGACACAGACCACCACAGAAACACCTGCTTCAGGCATGAAATATTAGCTAACAAATAAGGCAAGTTAAACAGGACCAAGCAGTGTTTATTTGTATTGGCAGCCCTATGCTGCGGTTAGTGTTATAGAGAGCACAAAAGCTAGTAGGCAGACCTACACCATTCAGTATTGAGTAGGCCTACCTACACCATTCAGTATTGAGTAGGCAGACCTACACCATTCAGTATTGAGTAGGCATACATACACCATTCAGTATTGAGTAGGCATACATACACCTTCAGTATTGAGTAGGCATACATACACCATTCAGTATTGAGTAGGCAGACCTACACCATTCAGTATTGAGTAGGCCTACCTACACCATTCAGTATTGAGTAGTCATACCTACACCATTCAGTATTGAGTAGGCATACCTACACCATTCAGTATTGAGTAGGCATACCTACACCAATCAGTATTGAGTAGGCATACCTACACCATTCAGTATTGAGTAGGCATACATACACCATTCAGTATTGAGTAGGCATACCTACACCATTCAGTATTGAGTAGGCATACCTACACCATTCAGTATTGAGAAATATCACAAGAGAACCCCTAAAATGAAAAATGTTTTCCTCTGGCTTTTCTTGCAAATGAAGTTGGCTCGTACATGACTAGCTTGAATCAAATGATCTTCTCAGGGAACCAAAGATCCAACTGAGGAGGCAGGAGTGAGTAGAATGAGAGAGAGGTTATTTTATGTGGCCAAAACAGTTTTATCCCTCATATTACCAGTCATTTAAGGCAGGTCTTGTGCATTACAATCTGTGAAATTAGAAATTCTGTCGTTCCATCTTATGTCCAGGAAAAAAATGCGAGACATTTCTGGACATTCCCATTTCCTGAGCCATAAAACACAGTGAGGACCGATACTTGCTATCTAGAAATGTCAAACTATACTAAACACCATACTGTTGTCTAAGCAAAGGAATAGGAACTAAATTAATACCACCAGTGTCTTAAAATAGCACTTAATCACAAAGGGTATTTTGTTCCACTTCCCTGAAAGGCAGTGCAAGAAGAAGAATTTCACTGCATAACCATCCCATGGTAAATAATGGCACTGCATGGACCAAGGAATGACGTTAGTCTCCCATCCTTCCAACCACCATTCAGCCAAAACTTGAAGGCAACAGCAAGTAAAATATCACTCATGTACCCCTCCCTTCTCCACCCAAGAAATACAAGCAAATAATAAATAAGCATGAGAAATGGTTTATTCCCAATTATTTAACCTAGTCAGACAGTAAACATTCCTATTGCACCAGAACCTACAGTATCTAGTACTATATTACTCCACAAAGAGAACCCTTTAGCACACTCACACGTCTGTGAGGGGGAACGCAATGGCACTCTGGGAAAATGAGTCCATCCATCTGTCTGATCCACAGCCCTGCCCACGTAAGGACCCAAATAAGGTCTTAAAATGGCAACAGCCCATCACACTAAATAAACATCCTGGCTTACAGTGCCGAGTATGACCACCTTCAATCACAAAAAAGTCACATTTAAAAAAAAACAAATGTGTTTTAAGAAGAAAATAAAGTTATAGGAATCATTCCTATGTGGCCTGTCTTTTGTCATGCTCCGTCCCCATACATGTATCCATAATAATGAGGTTACTGCAGAGCCCCTCTAGAAAGGAACGAGGAGGCTCAGGGAGGTTAAATTAGTCCCCATACATGTATCCATGATAATGAGGTTACTGCAGAGCCCCTCCAGAAAGGAACGAGGAGGCTCGGGGGAGGTTAAATCAGGGAGGCGGCTCCGCGGAGGTTAAATCAGGGATGGGTATATAGGCTACTACTGTCCAGTCTTTTCAGGGTTTTGAGGTGTGAGGAGGTGGAGGTGAGGGGGACTCACCAGGGATTGGTGACACTCCCCTTTAAGACCAGTGTTGAGACTGTAAAACAATAACTTAGGAGGAACTAAATTGGAGCTGCCCAGCATGATCACACTGGTGAGAAACAGTCATTAGTGGTGTTGCTCTGGCAGACATGGACTCAAAGAGGGGACAGACAGACTGCCTAGTCAAGCACGGCCTGGCAGGGGCAAGATCCCCCCTCCCCAATGTCTATGATACACAGTCAGCCTGGTGGTGCACCTGCTTGCTCTGCTTTTATTTGACTGTCCTCTTTAGTCTCAAAGTTTGTTGTTGTTTCATCCTCCATCGTCAGTCTTTAAGTCCATGCTGCCACTACGCGCCATAGGTCCACTCCTCACGCTGAAATGGTGAGCTGTGGGAGAGAAGGAGAAATTATTAAGACATTATTTAAGGATTCAGTGTTTCTTTGCTGTGAATGATGTTGTTGATTATTCTTGCAATAAAGTAGGTAATGGGCTGCGTTTCTGAACGACCTCCCATCACGACACCACACAGCGGCAGCTCATGCAGTCCTGTCCACTCTCGTCCGGAGGGTTGAGCTTCCTCAGCTTGTGCTGCCTGATCTCTCTGACTAGTGTGTAGAAGGCATCCTCTACCCCCTGCAAACACACACAGATATACAGTCAGAAAAATCTTCAAACAGGCAGGCATTACATATTTACAAGGTCGTAAACTGGATGGCCATCAACAACATAACTTCTGTGTATTTGTAGAAAATGTTCCCAGCACCGCACATCACACTGAGGGACACTCACTGCTCTCTCTGTATGTGTGTGTGTCTTTGTCTGTGTGTTCATGCGTGTCTCTTTGTGTCTGTCTCTTTGTCTGTGTGTCTCTTTGTCTGAATGTGTATGTCTCTGTCTGTGTGTGTACACGTGTCTCTTTGTGTGTGTGTGTGTCTTTGTCTCTGTCTGTGCCTCCTTGTCAGTGTATGTATGTATGTATGTATGTACGCACGCACGGACAAAGAGACACAGACACACACTGTGTGTGTGTGTGTGTCTCCTTGTCAGTGTGTGTGCCCCTCCTTGTGTGTGTGTGTGTGTGTCTGTCTGTCTGTCTGTCTGTCTGTCTGTCTGTCTGTCTGTGTGTGTGTGTCTTTGTCTGTGTGTGTGTCTTTGTCTGTGTGTGTGTCTCTTTGTCTGTGCATGTGTGTGTGTCTCTTTGTCTGTGCATGTGTCTCCTTGTCAGTACACACACACACACACACACACACACACACACACACACACACACACACACACACACACACACACACACACACATATATAAATAAGTGTACCTGTCGTGTCTTGGCAGAGGTCTCAATGTAGGGAATTCCATAGCTGCGGGCCAGTTCCTGTGCTTGCCGCGTGTCCACAGTACGCGATGGAAGGTCACATTTATTACCCACCAGCACCATGGGCACGTCGTCAGAGTCCTTCACGCGCTTGATCTGTTCCCTACACGAGGACAGAAAGACACTGGTCAGTTCCCTACTTGGTTTAACCCATTTCTACAAAAATGAGGACCTTACTCGACATTACATGGGCGTTAAACCACAGGAACTACCAGTAGAGTCATAAACGCTTGCATCTATGGAAAACGTAACTGCCTGTACACATACCCAACCCAAAGATGTAGTAGTGAAAATAGGTGGGTAAAATGATCGCAGTGAATAAGGTAACACTCCCTATACTTTCAATGCATTCCCTCCACTACACCAAGGCTATTATAGTAAACTGAAACGAATCATGAAAAAACTATTTAGTATACTGAATAAAATTAACAAAACGTTTGATAAACTAAAACTATTATCTTTGACTCCAAAACGAATTCAAATAAAATAAAAAAACCATCATGAATTACATTGTTTACATTTTTTCATAGATTTTGGGAAAGAAATCTAAAGGGGGTTTTCAAGACACTAAATCTGGCGGGTTAATGCATTCAGGAGATGGTGATGTTTCAAATAGGCCTAGCATGTGCATCACCATCAATAGCCACTAGCTAAACATGAATAATTGGTTAGGTATCTAGAGTGATTCTTCTTACATTACCAACCATATTTTTTGCACCAGTCTCAGCGCTATTTATTTTAAATCAAAGTCACATTGACTTTATAAATTAAACCTAACCTAACCTATAGCCTGACCCATTACCTTATGTATTACTGCCTCTCAGTTGCAAGAACACACCAATGGTTCCTAGCCTCCATCACATGCTTTCTGTCCTCAACACTAAAACAAATATTTCTATACAACTAGGGTTGCAAAGGTCGGAAACTTTCCGTTACATTTCTGGAATTGTTCTGCTTAAATTCATCCAAAAAGTTAGCTTATAACAGTTAACCTTTTTTGTGGGATACACAAAGAAATTCTAGGTCTTGTGGTATATTTTAGTTAAACTATCCCCAATTCAATGGAATTGCAACCCTCTGCATGCACAGTGCATTCTTCCATCACATGTACAGCTGATTCTTGAGATCTTGCAAACTAATGAGATGCTACTGATTTTGTTTTAGATTCCGTTGAAGTGTACCTATGATAAACATTACAGACCTCTACATGCTTTGTAAGTAGGAAAACCTGCAAAATCGGCAGAGTATCAAATACTTGTTCTCCCCACTGTATATCGTGTGACGATAGAAACACGTCTATCGTTTATTTAGTTGTGTCGCAAATCACACTCTTTACGGCAATATTTTTTGAAAATTGGACGACGCTTTGAGTTCTTCCACAACACAAACAAACATGGAGGAGAGTGAACGTGACACAGTGCACGGAGACACGGAGCTCGTACCTAAAAGAGGGGCTACTTCGGTCGCATGGACGTGGTTTGGGTATGAAAAGTCTGACACGGACCAGAACAAAACTGTCCTCTGCTAAATATTCCGCAGGCCTGTCCCGACAACAGGCTCAAACACCACTAACCTCTTTTACCACCTATGCAAGAATCATGCGAAACATTACAGAGAATCTACAGATGAGACCCAAAAAAGTACAGTCGAGTGTTCAAAACAAACCCCCGACTCAGACGTTGCAAGAGGCATTGTTGCCGAATATCTATTTTGTTTGCGGCACGTTGGTTGTTGTCATATAATGCTATAATTCAGGAGTGTTTTGTTTACTTGTTATATTTTATATATTTATTTGTGAGCCTTATTTTGTTGCTATAGTTTAAACTTGAAAGTTTTCCATGTTTACCGTTGGTATTTTAAATACCGATATTTGTTAGGCCTGTATTAATTTGTTTGCTGCTACAATTCAAACAGTTATATGTTTGGTTTTGATAAAAACATTTTTTATATTTTATACAGTTTATATTTTGTTACATGCTTAATTGAAAATTAGCACAGGTTCTAAATAAAAGGAGGAATAAATCGAATATGAGTAAGTACCTTTTATTAAAAATGTAATAAGAAATAGGCCTTTACATGTGGTCATTTTATATAAACTTTGAATTTACAGAAAATGTGCTATATCGTGATATATATTGTTATCGGGATATGAAATGACCTATATCGAGATATGAGATTTTGGTCATATCGCCCAGCTCTAGATGGAGGTGGACGGCAGGCGGGTGGCAACCAGTATGACCTCATCTCTCCAGCAGCCATAAAGCCAGCAGGCCAGGGGAGTGCGAGTGTGTGAGGGGAGTGGGTCAGATCTCTCCATCAGCTCAGCTCAATAAAACTCCTCAGCTTGTGCCACCTTTCAACTCTCTCTGTCTAGACTCAGCACAGTCACAAGCAGGACAGCTAACTGGGAGAATGGTCTTTTTCTGCAGTCGTGCATGCCCAATGTCTATGGCTGTGCATCTAAGGAGATGGATGGGAAGGCAGCGAACAGAATGAGCAAATCACTTAAGCAAGCAGCCAGTCAGATGACTGCGTGACTTTGTGAGGGGACCAAGGGGACCGGGTCAGATCTATACACCCCCCCCCCTTCATCACCTAGCAGTACATGCAATAGCCAATGCAAGCCCAGCAACACCCAGTGTCCATCCATCTTTAGACAGTGACGTTGCGTCATTAACAGAGCGCTTTGCGCCTGGCACACCGGGCTGTCAGGAGTAACACGGGGGATAGACAAATGTGTTGCTTAGTGTGTGGTTCTAATCTAAAACATGCTAATCACATGTTCCCCAAATATAACATAACCTTCCTCATTACCAATAAAAACCAAGAGGTAGAGCGAAAGGTGGAGAGGAGGCAGAATAGATCATCATCTCCATCTGGAATTCTTACCTCCCTCCATGTCCTTGGGAGTGGTCCTCCTCTGCTCTACTCTCCTCCCTCTCTCCTCTGCTCTCCTTCCTCCCTCCCTCCCTCCCTCTCTCCTCTGCTCTACTCTCCTCCCTCTCTCCTCTGCTCTACTCTCCTCCCTCTCTCTCTCCTCTGGTCTAATTCAGTCAGGATCGATTTCATTGGCAGCGTGCTATAAATCAGCAGTCAGAATGCTAAGCTTTCTTTAGCTGTGTTAAAATGGTAAGACATGGCATCCCCCAGCTAGCTACTGCAGAGCTGGCACACAAGACAGCCATGATCCCACCCCCCCCCCCTGGCCATACAGCCACCTGGGCAGTCACAGACACACACACCTGTACTGGTGGATGTCTTCGAAAGACTTGGTGTTGTTGATGGCGAAGACACAGAGGAAGCCCTCCCCTGTCCTCATGTACTGGTCCCTCATAGCGCTGTACTCCTCCTGACCGGCAGTGTCCAGGATGTCCAGCAGACACGTCTCCCCATCAATCACCACCTGCTTCCTGTATGAGTCCTGGGGGGGGGTTGGGGAGAAACATGGTGTTTGGACTATTTATTTTCTGATGGAATTCTCTATTGAATGGACACATTTGTATAAACCTTGAATGAATTAATCATTTTATGGGAGAACACCCTACAATCTTTAATAAATGCTCTAATGAAGTATAAGCTGAAATCCATTAATGTGTGTTCAACATACTAACTAACTAACCAACCATTTACCTACGTCTCTTGACTAGGCTTAAAGCATGAGTCTGGGACCTGATTAATAGTCTCTCACATGCAGGCACACACGTGGAGTGTGGTGTGCTGGTTGAAATCTATGCTAAATCCCCATGCTGTGTGACTGGCCGGAGAAGAGGTAGTGGTATCAAAGGGTGTAGAGTATCAGGACCAATGTTTAGCGTCCCAACACAGACACAAACATGTGGTGCAGGGCCTTTGTGTGTTAGTGCATAGGGGCCAGGAATGCACACACACAAAAAGGACATTGTTCTTGCCAGACGCAGACGTGGTGAGAAAGAGAGAGAGAGAGAAGAGAAAGCACAGACTCTCTCTCTCTCCTGTTCTCTCTGTGTCCAAAAAGTCTATCTTATAGTGAACTGAATTAGGAGTGGTGGTGGAATAAAAAATGTAAACTCTTTAAAGTGTACATTTGGAGAATTTAATTGCTAGTGAGTAGCCTGTTTGGTAAAGAGATATGGTCGTTAACAGTGGTCTCTCCAGTGAGCCAGTAGTCACACTAGCCTACTCTACTCAGTTCACTGCAGACCAGGGGACGGGAGGGGCCACATCTGCATGACATCAACCACAGTGATCAGCTGCAGATGTGGACAGAAGCTCTGGACACGCGCGCACACAGTCACTCACACACATTACATACCTCTATGGTGGGGTCGTATTCATCCACAAAGTGGTTCTGGATGAGCTGGATGGTGAGTGCACTCTTCCCCACACCTCCAGCCCCCACCACCACCAACTTGTACTCCGTCATCCTCACTGCTCCCCACACACACACACTGCTGTGAGAGAGAGAGAGAGGAGAGCAGCAGATCGAGGGGAGAGGGAAGAGAAAGGTTAATACATTTGATCATGTTGTTTCATTGGCACATGTTCGGTCTGACATTAGCTTCTCTGACCCCCTACCTCACTACTCGTTTTACTTCTGCCCAGAGGTGAGATGTGTGTGTGTGTGTCGGGTGGCTGAGGTTGAGACTCCCTTAGAGGAATGTCACAAATGTGCTGAAGGTACTCAATGTTCCAATCCGCTCCCACACAACATGAGAGAGAAGGGAGGGGTTTGACACTGAGTGCGCCTCATTGATGCCTACCTCACAATCGGAAGCCTCATGTTTTTTTATATAGCATAGAGGCACTGTTTCTCAGAAAGCCTGTATGTAGCCCATACAGCACGTGAGCAGAGCATTTGAATAGCCCCTTAATGACAGTTGAGTATGATGCTTCTTCTGGTTACTAATAGAAATTCCAGGCAAAAAAAGCAAACTCGGTTCCATCCGCCATTGAAGCAGATGGCTTAACCCATAACAAAACCCTTTGATATTGCCAACCACTTTAATAACTTTTTTCTTGAGAAGATTAGCTTGACATGCAAACAACAAATGCTGAGCCTTCACATTCATGCAAAACGGACCAAATAATGAAATACAAGTGCTGTAGTTTTGAGTTCCGCAAAGTGGGTGTGGAAGACGTGAAAACCACCTGTTACCCGAACAACCTGTATGGTAAATTGCAGAGGTTGGTAGCGGAATACATTGTGACTCCTGTTTGCCACATCTTGAATTGAAGCCTAGAAGACAGTACCCACTCAGACATGGAGGGAGGCAAAGGTCATTCCGCTACCAAAGAAAAGCAGAGCATCCTTTAATGGTTCGAACAGCCGGCCAACCATCCTGTTACAAGTGCTTAGCAAACTCCGAAATACCACTGGTGTTTTGACTCTAGCACTGCTAGCGTTAACCTGCTCTGTTAGCATGATGCTAAATATAGCTTAAAAAGCTAACCGCGTCACGGAATCCTTAGCTATCAGAATTCCAAATGGTTAAAGAGGTTGTTGTTGACAAGATTAAAAACGATTTAATTAAAACGATTTCATAAAAACAACCGACCGAATGTAGACAGTACATCAGTTATGTTGTACAAACGGTAATCTTGGCTGGTTTTGCTTGGAAATACTTTGTTTTATTATGAACATATGAATATTGTTCTAGTGTACCACAGGGCAGCCGGCTAGGGCCATCATTGTTTTCTGTTTTTACTAATGACCTTCCACTGACTTTGAATAAAGTCTGTGCGTCAATGTACGCTGACGACAACAGTATACACGTCGGCTGCAACAGTAAAATAACTGACCCCCTTAACATAGAGCTCCAGTCAGTTTTAGAATGGGTAACTAGCAATAGGCTGGTGCTAAATATAATCAAACAATTAAAAGCATTGTTTTTGTGACACATCACTCGCTCAACGCTAAACCTCATTTAGATTGATTATTGAATAATGTGGCGATTGAGCAAGTTGAGGAGACTAAACTGCTGGGTGTAACCCTAGATAGCAAGCTGTCATGGTCAAAACATAGACTCAATGGTTGCTATAATGGGAAGAGGTCTGTCCATGATAGGGCTTTGCTCTGCCTTCTTGACATCTCAGTCGACCAGACAGGTCCTACAGGCCCTAGTTGTGTTGCACCTGGACTACTTCCCAGCTGTGTGGTCATGTGCGGCAAAGAGGGACATAGATAAATTGCAGTAGGTTCAGAACAGCGCAACGCCCCGCACTCTTTGCCTCGCAGTGAACATTTTGCAGAAACATAACACTATGTTGCATATCTCACTGCTTCTTCCATGCGCTGTCCTCTCCTCATGCCAAAAAAATCTACACTTCTTAATATTAATTCAATGGGTTGTGGTCAGTAAACCCATTTAATAATATGTATAAAATCTATTAGCAAGTACAAATTACAAAGTGCATAACTATATTGTAAATTTTCCATTTAGAGAAATTGTTGGAAAAAGTATTTGTATCATTATTTTGTTGCAAAATTTTTTAAAAAGCCTAATGATTGTTTGTTGGTCACATTAGTGCTAACTAATGTGAGCTAGTCATGCTGTGCGCACTGTGCAGTTCTAAAACAATCCAAAGGGTGTCAGCCTAGAACACAAATTCATGTTTCGCATTAAATAATGTTGCAATATAGCAGGATTGGGATTTTAGGCTGCCATCCTTTGGATTATGTGGAACTGTGAAAACTCACATTAGCAGTAGTCTTGTAATAACTGTCGAGTGGGAGGGGGGATACAGAACCTTTGCAGATAATATGTACAAACGTAGGCACCAAAACACGCTTGAAAATCATGAAACATCCGCAAGAGCTCAGCCATCCACATAAAGAGATGCATGTGTAGTTATTGAACTGGAAACATTATCACACTGAGAAATGTTACATCATGTTGTTACAATCAGAACGATTGGGAACTATTTCACACCGAGAAGATATTTACATGACACTGGGCAGGCAAGAGCTCATGATTGGAGTATTCAATGCAGTGTATCCTAGTTTGTTTTACACCGTCACAGCAGGGCAAAAGACTTGGGGCAGAGGCAAAATAAGGCCTGGGTCTGGTGACGTCAATGGACCCCGGAAGTGTAGCTTTCGCAGCGGCGAATAGGGATCCTAATAAAATACTAATTCTCGACTCATTGAATAACAGCAAAAAGTTCAAATGCACAACAATGTATGCAAAAAAACTAACCAACATCCATAATTTCTCTGCTGTCTTCCATAGAAAATAGATATTTGTAATTTGTGGCACTGCAGCAGTGAGTTCAGAGAAAAGGACAGAGAAGGGGAAGCCGTGCAGTCAGTCAGAGGGTTTTAGGACTCTCAGGTGTGCTTCTAGTCACCCACCTCAGTGGTTGGGTCCAGCACAGCAATTACACAGGGCTGTACTGCCCATAAATCAGGGGCTCTCATTAAACAACCTGGGTCGTTTGTTATTTAACAAATTCAGGTAGGTCCCTCCCTGTTTTTTCCCTGCCTGCTTCCATAAACACTACCATTCAAAAGTTTGGGGTCACTTAGAAATGTCCTTGTTTTCCATGAAAACATACAGTACATGAAATTAGTTGCAAAAATAATAGGAAATATAGTCAAGACAAGGTTATAAATAATGATTTTTAATAGAAATAATTGTGTCCTTCAAACTTTGCTTTCGTCAAAGAATTCTCCATTTGCAGCAATTACAGCCTTGCAGACCTTTGGCATTCTAGTTGTAAATTTGTTGAGGTAATCTGAAGAGATGTCACCACATGCTTCCTGAAGCACCTCCCACAAGTTGAATTGGCTTGATGGGCACTTCTTAAGTACCATACGGTCAAGCTGCTCCCACATCAGCTCAATAGGGTTGAGATCCGGTGACTGTGCTGGCCACTCCATTATAGACAGAATACCAGCTGACTGCTTCTTCCCTAAATAGTTCCTGCATAGTTTGGAGCTGTGCTTTGGGTCATTGTCCTGTTTTTGGAGGAAATTGACTCCAATTAAGCGCCGTCCACAGGGTCTGGCGTTGCAAAATAGAGTGATAGTATAAATCTCCCACTTTACCACCACCAAAGCACCACCAGACCATCACATTGCCTCCACCATGCTTGACAGATGGTGTCAAACACTCCTCCAGCATCTTTTCATTTGGTCTGCGTCTCACTAATATTATTTTGTGATCCGAACACCTCAAAATTGAAAAACAATGTCCAATCTTCCTTCCTCTTTTGCCCATCTTAATATTTAAATTTTTATTGCCCAGTCTGAGATATGGCTTTTTCTTTGCAACTCTGCCTAGAAGGCCAGCATCCCGGAGTTGCCTCTTCACTGTTGATGTTGAGACTGGTGTTTTGCGGGTACTATTTAATCAAGCTGCCAGTTGAGGTGTCTGTTGAGGCGTCTGTTTCTCGAACTAGACACTCTAATGTACTTATCCTCTTGTTCAGTTGTGCTCCGGCTCCTCCCACTCCTCTTTCTTCAGTTTCTTGGCAATTTCTCACATGGAATAGCCTTCATTTCTCAGAACAAGAATAGACTGAAACTCAAACCCACAAATGCTGATGATCCAGATACTCAACTAGTCTAAAGAAGGCCAGTTTTATTGCTTCTTTAATCAGCACAACAGTTTTCAGCTGTGCTAACATAATTGCAAAATGGTTTTCTAATGATCAATTAGCCTTTTAAAATTATAAACTTGGATTAGTTAACTCAACGTGCCATTGGAAAACAGGAGTGATGGTTGCTGATAATGGGCCTCTGTACACCTATGTAGATATGCCATTAAAAACCTGTCGTTTCCAGCTACAATAGTCATTTACAACATTAACAATGTCTACACTGTATTTCTGTTCAATTTGATGTTATTTTAATGGACACAAATTTTTGCTTTTCTTTAAAAAAACAAGGATATTTCTAAGTGACCCCTAACCTTTGAACGGTAGTGTATGTTTCCTAGTGAATATAATCCAGTTGGACCAAGCCCTGTTCCCTTCCAGAACACATCCTTTCCTCATGTCATCCCACTTCATCCCATCACTGATCTGACATGACTAGAAAGAGAGAGACTCAAATCACACAGGTCTGTGGGAATCCTTTAGAATGCATCCTTCAGCCTGTTTTGACCACTGATCTGAGTGGGACAACACATGACAGGTGAGAGCTATATGGTGGAAATTCACTGATCAGTGATCATTAAGAAGAGGAGGCGAGGAGAGAGCAATGTAAGAGTATTGAGACCCAGAAACAGTGAGGTGTCGAGTTGAACGGTATGTACACATCCAGTCTCTCACTGCAACAGATGGCATGTAGCCTAGATGACACAGTGGACATACTGGTGACGGTATTGCTCCATGTGCCACAACACAGTCAGTGTGTCACCTAAACATACAGAACAGTGTCTGACTACAATAGTTCACTCTTAGGACGTCCGTGCCCTAAAACAAAAACAGCTAACAGAAAGCTAGCAACTAGCTAGCAACTCCCCATAAGATCTCAGCACATGAATCACAGGTACAGCCTCAGTAAACCTAGCCAACCAGTAGGCTTCTGGTTTGACAGGGTAAAACCCCACACCCCAGTGAACTGGGTAGTGTAGTGTGGCTTAAAGAGACACTCAGCTAAAGTCTTGCCACTGTACTCTCGCTCCTATCCTGGATGATGGGCTGGGGCAGGGTCTCAACTTTAGAGTAAGCTGCACGCAGGTACATGTGCAAGCACACACGCTGGCCAGTGAAATTCCAGAGGACATGAGTCAAACAGCAGCATTGAGGAGTCATAAGGGTGATATTGGTGGTAGTGATGGTCATAGTGGAGAAGACACAGCTTACCACCAGTCAGTTAGCCTACATATCCTTCTCATGACCACCTCTCTATGGCAGGACAGGACAAAGATGTCGGTGAAAGGGTAAACTGACCTCAATAAGAAGGACTATTCTTTGCCCCTATAATTTATCATCACATGACAGGTTTATAGAAGAGCCTCCCTTGTCCAATATCTCTTATGGGCAGGCCAACCAGCCAACCCCTCCTCCCTCCCCCCACTGCAACCCAGTGTATGGATCTGCCCCACCCATTATCTTCTACTGTACCCACACACACACAACGTTCCCTCTAAACTGTGCACATGGCATGCGCAGGTGCGAAGCTCCCCTCCGACTGCTGCGCAGAAAAAATATCAGCCCACGCAGTGAAGACTAAACTTCACTCAACTTTCTAGAATTTTCCACTTTAGTCAACACAACGTTTCCCCTATACTGTGGGAATTGTGCTCGGATCAGCGCAATATTAGCCACTTTCAATGTAACATCCCTAAACAAAAACTATGCAAGATAAGTATGCAAAAACAACGGTGCGGGAGATTTTCTTTTAGGCAGAGCGCATTGGAGTAGGAGTCTATTGCATTGACAGGCACGACTCAGGCTGTACACTACACAGACCTGTAGGCCATAAACCAATCAGAGTTTCAGTAGGCCCATATGCAAATAGTCATTGCCATATACGAGTCTGTGGGATTCACTTTGAACTGGGCATTAACTATTTAAAGCACTAGCGGTCGCGAGTAGATGCGCTTGTTTTGATACCAAAGCGAGAGCTGCATGTAGCCACCTGTGTCAACAATGAGGGAGTGGTTACATCCTACAAGAGCACAAAATGTGTGCCTTTCTAGGCATCTTTGAAAAGCGAGTCAGGTAAAGTGCATTTTATGTCATAAAAGGGGCAGTGTTGCATTTTAAGACAGTCTTGAATACCCTGTAGCCAATAGGCAGAAGGAAGCATAACTTCTTTTTCTCTGTAATAATGGTATGGGAATAATATACTTTTTTTTGGTAACGTGGTTTCTTGCATCAAACAACATTTTCAGTCCCCATAACAGGTAAACGTCTCATGGAATGTAGGCATTGAACACAACACATTTGCTGCTACAGTAGGATGAATGATAGAACAGCTATTACCATGTTAAAATGTTATGGGATGCATTTTTCGCCATAGTTTTTTTTAATGGTAGGCCATTCTGGCCTACATTATGATCAGCCTACTTGGCCACTGCTGCCCAGAGAGACGACTTACTAACAAACAGACCCTGGATCTTCTACCGGATGTAAGCATACTACTCCTTTAGTACACAACACCACAACCTTCTTGACCAAACAGCCACCGTACTGACCCACCTTACCTCATCACTGCTCTCAGAAACATCCCTTACAAAACAGCCCCTGACCTGAATCCCCTATGACACACAGTCAAACACAGCATGCCTTATCCTACACTAACCTTCTGCCTTCCCTTCCTCCTCTACAGTTTTAGCTCCATAAAGCCCTGTTACTCCTCATGTACTCAAAGGCGTGTGTACAGTTTGAGTACATGAGGAGTAACAGGGCTTTATGGAGCAGGAGCTAAAACACACACACACACGCGCACGCACGCCTACACAGGCGCTGCAGTGTTCCTAGAGGAGAGGAGTAACTAGTGACACCAACCTGGACTCTGGACAGTTTGATGAGAGCAGGATAAACACAATAAAAAAAAACACCATTTACAAGGGTAATGTAGTGGCAGTCAAAGGCAAAGTCATGCATCTCTGCTAGTCTAGAGCCTGTGTGTGTGAGAGAGAGACCAGGGTGCCTTCATGAGTGGACTGTTGGGTCACTGATGTTAATGATTGAAGTAAGGCTTCTTGCTTGCTGACAGAGCAACTGCCCCCTGATCTGTTCTGCTCCCAATCACTCAGGGCTTCTCCTGCACGGCAGTTCTATACCAGACTGCCACAGGGTTTCATGGAAACAGGCAGCTCTCTAGATCAGCTAGACCACCAATGTCAACACTCACAGGCTTGTGAAAACAACCTGATGGCTAGAATTCTCAAACACTAGAGGAAGGGATTACCATAACCTCTCAATCGTGTGGGTAAACATCTAGCTTCCTTCTTCCCTGTAAATTAATTCAGCAAAAAATAAAATAATGCACACACTGTGCACTAATATAGCCAGATTCTGGGCAAATACTAGTTAATACAGCGGCTGAGGTAGAGGTTATTTTTTTTAGGTGTCTCTTGGCTAAGCCTGGGCATGCCGTAGTGTTATCTCCTAAGCCTGGGCATGCCGTAGTGTTATATCCTAAGCCTGGGCATGCCATAGTGTTATCTCCTAAGCCTGGGCATGCCGTAGTGTTATCTCCTAAGCCTGGGCATGCCATAGTGTTATCTCCTAAGCCTGGGCATGCCGTAGTGTTATCTCCTAAGCCTGGGCATGCCATAGTGTTATCTCCTAAGCCTGGGCATGCCGTAGTGTTATCTCCTAAGCCTGGGCATGCCGTAGTGTTATATCCTGCAGCAGAAGGCTGTAACAGAATAAAATAAGTGGTACATTCTACAGTGATGGGGGTCGGGCCCAGAGAGAAAAGCTGCAGCTTTGATCTATCCCTATGAATAAACAGGGGAGATTACTTCTTGCACACAAGCCGTTGTTGCCTTTTTGAAAAAAGAAAAGGAGAGCCGCACACTCTAGGACACTGGTCACCAACCTTGAGTCAAAAATCACTTTGAGTCAAAATGCAAACCAGGATCTACCACTCAGATTTATTTATTTTTTAAACAAAAAAACAGTACTGTATTAATGAGGTTTGCGCAGTAAGCTATAGACCCAATAATTATCGCCTCATATTGGCTTTCCTTGAATTGCCCTGACAATGCATTGTAGTTTGGGACATTTTTTAAAATTATATTTAACAATTTGAGGTAGGCTTTACAGGTAATAGATTATTATTGCAAGGCACAGCTGAGCAATCCTACATTAAAATGATTGTCTATTTCTTTTTATTTTACTGGGCTGATGGTGCCTGAATCTGATGGTCAGTCTCAGCGGAGGGAGGGAGCAGCAGACGGAGGGTCCGCCTCTCAGCATCCCTCCTCTCTCCCTTTCCTCCACTGACTCTGACCAAAAAGAGACACCTTTTCAAACTTGAGTCGCACCGCATTATTTCTGCATCATCATGCACAAATTCATTCATGTTGTTACTCCTATGAACAGAGAAAGTGAAACACTCCTATTAAAAAAGACCCAAGCTGCTGAATTGAATTAATAACAGCCAATCGCTACACTGTCCTACTCATTCATTACCGCTGCAGTGCTTCTTGTAGCGCTAAATGGAAATAGGAAGAACACGCATTTGTTGAATACAAAGTGTTGACGGTGCTGAGTAAGAATTTAAACATGAACTCACTCATACAAACAGCAGCTCTTTGCTGTATTCGTTGACAGTATCAACTTTGCTGTAGCTTTCTTTTATGCCTGTAACATTACTGCAGACATGGTAATCTGAGCCATCCGATTGGCCAGTGGAAGGCCTACAGTGCACTTGATTTTTCTCTCCGGGCCCGCCTTCCCGGAGAATGGACAGAATGGACTGGATGGGGTGCAGTGGGCCTAGGGCTGGGCGATATCAACCAATCAACCGAATGGACTGGATGGGGTGCAGTGGGCCTAGGGCTGGGCGATATCAACCAATCAACCGAATGGACTGGATGGGGTGCAGTGGGCCTAGGGCTGGGCGATATCAACCAATCAACCGAATGGACTGGATGGGGTGCAGAGGGCCTAGGGCTGGGCGATATCAACCAATCAACCAAATGGACTGGATGGGGTGCAGTGGGCCTAGGGCTGGGCGATATCAACCAATCAACCGAATGGACTGGATGGGGTGCAGAGGGCCTAGGGCTGGGTGATATCAACAAAATATTTCTCAAATTTGGAACAGTATGGCGGTATATTCTGTTTCTGAATAATACAAGTTCTAAATATGTTTTATGACTAGTGCATGACCTTTGAATGGCAACAAATTAGTTTTAAGTGGTTTCAATGGGCTTTCTCTATTATTTTATATTCAACAAAACTAGAACAAAAACAGACAGTGAAGTAGTTCAATTTGTAGAACTTTTAATTTAGCACTGTATCAAAATATTATTATTATTTGAATCCATACCTGTATACCAGTATTCACGATATATGGCCCAACTTTAGGTGGACCAATCAGGGAAACGGTGGAACATAAGTGATAACTTCTCGACCCCTGTCCAAATCATCCCAGGCCCTTGGTGCTCCCCCTCTCCTCACCTTCCCCCCCCCCCGACACTGCCCATCTATCTGAATGACCCTGTAGCCAGACTCCCCTGTCACCCCACCAGCTACCCATCAATCAATACCATACAGTTACAATTGGCACGTTCTAGGACATACAGTTGAAGTCGGAAGTTTACATGCACTTAGGTTGAAGTCATTAAAACAAATTTTTCAACCACTCCACAGATTTCATGTTAACAAACTATAGTTTTGGCAAGTCGGTTAGGACATCTACTTTGTGCATGACAAGTAATTCTTCCAGCAATTGTTTACAGACAAATTATTTCACTATATCACAATTCCAGTGTGTCAGAAGTTTACATACACTAAGTTGACTGTGCTTTTAAACAGCTCAGAAAATTATGTCATGGCTTTAGAAACTTCTGATAGGCTAATTGACATAATTTGAGTCAATTGGAGGTGTACCTGTGGATGTATTTCAAGGGCTACCTTCAAACTCAGCAAAGACCTCCGAAAACAAATTCTGGTTCATCCTTGGGAGCAATTTCCAAATGCCTGAAGATACCACGTTCATCTGTACAAACAATATATTACCCTGAGGCACCTGTTTCGTTTCAGACCTCCCAACCGTACGAATTAGCCCAACACCTGTTGGCGGCTTGGCACGAAGGGGCATCCCTTGTTTGCGTTTTAGCAGGAAGCAATCATTAATCATATGTCCAACCTTATGACAATAGAAACAAGGACGCTCATTTTTCTGGCGTGCTTGATATACTGCTTGCCGAGTAGGGCTAAAAGTAGGCAATTCTGTGGCTCTACTCTCAGTATGAGCCGAAAACACGCTCGTGTGTCAACACAAACCCGTCTGCCAACACAGACGCTTCTGACAAGGAGGATACTTGGGTAAGGGAAAAGGAGCAGGTGTGTCTTCTGATTGGGGACTGCTGATGAGTGACACCTGTGACTAGGTCAGAAGGAAAGAAAACAAAATACACACACAGGATACCTGTATCCATAACAGTACGCAAGTATAAACACCATGGGACAACGCAGCCGTCATACCGCGCAGGAAGGAGACGCGTTCTGTCTCCTCGAGATTAGCGTACTTTGGTGCGAAAAGTGCAAATCAATCCCAGAACAACAGCAAAGGACCTTGTGAAGATGCTATATCCACAGTAAAACGAGTCCTATATCGGCATAACCTGAAAGGCCGCTCAGCAAGGAAGAAGCCACTGCTCCAAAACCGCCATAAAAAAGCCAGACTACGGTTTGCAACTGCACATGGGGACAAAGATTGTACTTTTTGGAGAAATGTCCTCTGGTCTGATGAAACAAAAATAGAACTGTTTGGACATAATTACCATCATTATGTTTGGAGGATAAAAGGGGGAGGCTTGCAAGCCGAAGAACACCATCCCAACCGTTAAGCACGGGGGTGGCAGCATCACGTAGTGGGGGTGCTTTGCTGCAGGAGTGACTGGTGCACTTCACAAAATAGATGGCATCATGAGGAAAGAAAATGATGTGGATATATTGAAGTAACATCTCAAGACATCAGTCAGGAAGTTAAAGCTTGGTCGCAAATGGGTCTTCCAAATGGACAATGACCTCAAGCATACTTCCAAAGTTGTGGCAAAATGGCTTAAGGACAACAAAGTCAAGGTATTGGAGTGGCCATCACAAAGCCCTGACCTCAATCCTATAGAACATTTGTGGGCAGAACTGAAAAGGCGTGTGCGAGCAAGGAGGCCTACAAACCTGACTCAGTTACACCAGTTCTGTCAGGAGGAATGGGCCAAAATTCACCCAACTTATTGTGGGAAGCTTGTGGAAGGCTACTTGAAATGTTTGACCCAAATGAAACAATTTAAAGGCAATGCTACCAAATACTAATTGAGTGTATGTAAACTTCTGACCCACGGGGAATGTGATGAAAGAAATAAAAGCTGAAATAAATACTTCTCTCTACTATTATTCTGACATTTCACATTCTTAAAATAAAGTAGTGATCCTAACTGACCTAAGACAGGGAATTTTTACTAGAATTAAATGTCAGGAATTGTGAAACACATTTTAAATGTATTTGGCTAAGGTGTATGTAAACTTCCGACTTCAACTGTCTTTTTTGTTAGGCTGTGCATCTCAGAAGATCGATCACATCAATGTGGTTCCTGAGATGGTTCCTCTGACAAAGAAGTGAAAGGCATCAGGGTTCAACAGAAAGGAATGTTTTGAGACAACACATTAGGTTAATGCTTCAAACACCACCACCAAGTACAGTACATTGTTTCTACGTTGTGTTTCCATGGATGGTTGAATTATCATTAGAACTGTTCAACTCTAACGTGCCATGACATATCATATGACATCACCTTGAGACGCGCCCACATTGGGAAGAACCAATAGCAGTAGTCTAGGCAGATTGTTGTTGGTAAGAGGAGCTGTCTATTACACACTCTTCTATGGGTGAGAGGAGACATAGCTGTGCCATTCACTGACAATCTAGACTGTCAGAGGCTGATTAATAATCCAGACATACATAGGGAGATGAATGTTTGATGCAGCCCTGCCTGCTGACTCCAGGACCACTTGTTGTCTGTAGGGATCAGTCCTGTGGTGTTTGTCTAGCTACTACAGAGGGAGGAGACTACACACACGGCAGAGTTCTCCCTGTGGCCGTGCCCGGTGCCAGCCATACCCTCTCTTTCTGACTCTCAGTTTGGTAATTAGTGCCAGAGCACGTTGAGTCTCTCTCCACCAGTCTTAATTAGCCTCTAAAGTGTGTACACACACACACACACACACACACACAGCTACAGTGAACACACCCCACCGCTACAGCAGTCATAAACAGTCTCCGAAACCCCACCACTACAGTAAACACATATAGTCTGGGCCTGGGATGGGCACAGTGCTGGTTCTATTTTTATGAATTAATTGATCCAGAATTCTAACATACCAGAGGTGAAGAATGGATGAGTCAACCCCTGGTGTAAGCATTTTTGAAATGGTGACACTGATAGTATAGTCTAAATACCCTCAGTCTTCGTCCACAGCCCTGTCTGATGATCTACTCCACTAAATCTCTGTATGGCTGTGCCCTTTTGCTCAAGGAGCGGTACATGTACATGTGTAGGGTTATATATAGCCCACAGCCACCTCTAGCTGGGGAAATTAACAGTTCATTTTGAAACTCTAGAGCACTTCCTGGACCATGAGGATAATCTTACATGACATCTTACTGAGGGCGCAGGCTGGGGAACTGTTGAGCGTGAAAAACCCAGCAGTATGCAGTTCTTTTCACACTAAAACCAGTGCACCTGGCACCTACTACCATACCCTGTTCAAAGGCACTTAAATCTTTTGTTTTGTCCATTCGCCCACTGAATGGCACACATACACAATCCATGTATCAATTGCCTCAAGGCTTAAAATCCTTTTTTAACCGGTCTCCTCCCCTTCATCTACATTGATTTAAGTGGATTTAACAAGTGACATCAATAAGGGATCATATTTTTTACCTGGTCAGTCAGTCATGGAAAGAGTTCCTAATGTTTTGTACACTGTGTATACTGTACCTCGGGGCAGAACAACTAATTTTATTCAGCATTGATTTGATAGTAGTATGCTACTCTTTGCCACTCGTTTGAGGAGACTACCTTTCCACTTGAATACACAAATAATTGTCCCGCTCTCAGCCCCACCCATCCTCTGTAGAGGATGAAGAACTTAGGAGTGGACCTCCTGCGTCACAACTCTCCACATGCAGCACCCTCTCTCGACTAAAGCACTTAATAGGTTAAAGGATCCATATTGGCAGAGCCAAAAGCCCACTGCAGGGATAGATTTTTAATGGAGGGATGATGGTAAGGGAAACCTCTCTAGGGATGCATCACAATCGAACACAGAGACCATCATGGAGCCTAGACCAAGCACCCCCACCCCACACACCTCATTCCTGTAAATGGCATCTTCAGTGCACACTACACAAGACTCAGCTGCAATGCTACAACACACTGTAGCCCAGCCTTGACACAATTCAGCATCAGAAAATCCATCAATTTACAAGATGAGAGGTAAAGACCCAGGCCTTTAGGGCTAACCCCATTACATCCATGGCTTATCCATCAGAACATAATGTGAAGATAGAAGCCTGCACATCATGTGAATAGGGTCACAGAACAAAACAGTACAGTGGGTCAACTAATAAAGATACTTGGTATCGAGATGAAGCATCTTCTCAGAAAGCAGGAAGGGTGGTAATGAGTGGAAGTGCAGTGCTCACTCTGCTCTCCCCAATAGTGACAGTGTGTAGAGGGAGAGAATAGATGTAAGGGCTTTCGCTTCAAAACAGACGTCAGCCTCTTAGCAAAAGGTGACATTTTTTTCCACTGGGTCATCCTTTCAGGTTGTTAACCAGGGATCAGGTGATGGAGCCAGGTGGGGATATGAAAAGGACAGATGACCTCCACACTAAACACTACCAATCTGACATCTGTGGACCACTGGCATGAAGGCTGTGCAGCGGGAAGGGCCCACTTAAGTTGGAGTGCCATCAACATAAAACTGATTAAGAAATATGAGCTGCATATATCGTTAACAGTCAGGTGTGCGACTGACTAAGCATTTCATGGTCAGTAAATAAAGTGTGTGTTTTTGTGTATGTGTTTGTGTGTGTGAGAGAAAGAGATCAGGTGAGATGATTCATCAGACAACCCCCAACAAAACAGAGCCATCCCAGAGAGCATCTTGAGAGCTGCGTAAACAAAGGCCTTCCTGGACAAGGAAGATCCCACCCAGAATCCTCTGCTCTAGTCCTCCCCAAGAACACAGGCTGAGAAGAGACCTGCAGACAAAACAGATCACACACACACACGATACAGCAAGGACCGTCAGTAGACAAAGACTATCTCTATTCAGCTCCATGACAATAGAGAGCAACTGGAAGACCAACCATTGAAACCATTAGTAAACAATCCCAAAAACAAAGCCACTCTGCCCAAGAATTGGAGGTGCAGTGACCTTCATGTAGCTTCAGCTACCCATTATCAAGTGGTAACAAACCACCATCATGCCCTTTACATGAATAGAACCCTTTCCAAATCTAAGTGTCCAAATCAATGGCTTATCTAGATTGAGTGTAAATCAGTAGAAACCTTTCATCAGCATGTTTATTTTTTGTATGAAACAGTATTGTTCTCATGGGGTTGTTGATGTGAATCATGCTTCATCATGAATCATGCTTTATTAGACCACTGATGTTGTTCCATTTTGTCACACTCATAATAGTCTACTGTATTACTAAGCACTGGCCTAATCTGTATTATTACTTACTAATAGGCTACTGTATTACAAAGCACTGGCCTAACTGCATTTCTAATAAGCATGGTCGTCATCATAACAAACACATAGATGAAGTTATCAAAACACCCAATGGGTGAAACTGACTTGCAGGCATATAAAGACTGAAAATATATCATGCTTTTAGGCTACATCATGGGTCATAGGTCTGCATCTTCGTCAACACCGCATGTATGATGTCATAGCCCACTGAGGAGCAATGAGAGTCGCTACACCTTGGTAGGCATTGGTAGTTGAATTAGCTTTATATTTAGCCTTATGAGGGATATATAGTCTACCGGCAATACCGGTCCTCCCATGCTTTTCTTCATTTTTAAACGTCAGGCTACTCAAAAAAAAGAATAATCGCATGTTATTCCAAAAAAAATCAGCTTCGAATGTAAGGCATGCGACATAGAATAACTTGTGACGTTTTTGTCTGGTGAGCCGATACTAGTCAGCTGTCTTTAGCCTACAAATCCGTTATACCTGGTCCTTGACCAGGCATATCGGCGTACAGTCACGTTTTAAATCAAACGCCTAGTAATGAAATACAACTTCCGCAGTGCTACAATTCGGTGTAGCCTACGAGACGGGGCGTCACCCTGGTCCGTGTGGTCTTCAAGCCACAGCCACTATCGCAGGGCGGCTGTTGAGGCGCTCATTGAATACCATACAAAATGGCAACAGTTTAACACTTTGATTTCTTGACAATGCCAATGAAAATCTCAGCGGGTTCATTTTTATAGTATGCCTTCCTTGGTTTAGTTGAGCCTATATATCAGCAGCAGATGAGCCCCTGTCCGTGAAGTTTATGGGCCGACCAGGGGAATTAGCCTACGAACTAAATTCGCTGAAACCTATATTTGAGAAAATAATATACACAAACTGATTCGATAGGCCTACCAATATGCCTGTTTTGAGTCAATGATCACGTAAATAGCAGTTTGTCTGCCAAAACGTTAGGCTACACCTCCCAATGATGGGCTTTCCAACGAAATTCAGCCTGATGTAGGCGTGAATAATGTCCTAAAAAATAAAAGGTGCGCCGCAGCAGTGGCGGTGTGAACAAGCTCAAGCTGTAAACACTACTTTTGGTCCCCTGGACAAAGCACACACATTAACCCTGAGCCACAGTTCATTAGCCTACATGTGTGTAATATATGAAATATGTGAACGCAATACTTACAACAAGCAGAGTTCTACCCAATAATCAGGAGCGCGACGTGATCTACTGGAAACAATGTTTCAACTCAGTAGCTTCTGAGTGTTCCAAGAATAGAAATCCAAATGGTGGGTGACTTTCCTCAACGAATGTATATCAACAGCGATATATGTTATTATTCCAGAACTGGTACTTTTCAGCCCAATTTTTTACAGCATTCGTTCAATGTTGTACGAGAGGTTAACTCACAGCGCACAATGTGCTTCGAAGAGGGAGAGGATGAAGACGAGATTGTTGGAGCCCACGCCCAGCACCGTATGAACCGCCCCGGTGAGCACAGGGGTGTATTCATTCCACCAATTCTGTAGCTAAACGTTTCTTAAACGGAAGCACTCGGAACCAAATGGGGAGGAAATTAGCTGAAATTGTTCAATAGAAACTCTTGTTTTGCTCTGTTTGCTTCGATTCTTAAACGGTAAACTGTTTCCGCAATGAATACACCGCTGTTCAGTTGCTTGTTTTGACCATCGTTAACACATTGGGCGGTAGGCCTATCTGTAAAACTGCAAAATATAAAGCCGCATTGTGGACATACCGCAGTACAATTACAAATGCCCTAGTATCTTCACGTGATTTATGCATTTTTAATTAAAGTCAATCTGGGAAGTTAGAAAGGGAGCTTTATTGTTTTTCATTTGTATTGAATATTGATATTGGCCCAGCGTCGTCCGGGTTAGGGGAGGGTTTGGCCGGCTGGGACGTCCTTGTCCCATCGCGCAGTAGAGACTCCTGTGTCAGGCCAGGCGCATACACCGTCGCCAGGTGTATAGTGTTTCCTTCTACGCATTGGTGCGGCTGGCTTCGCGGTTAAGTGTGCATTGTGTCAAGAAGCAGTGCGGCTGGCGGGTTGTGTTTCGGAGGACCCACGGCCCTCGACCTTCGCCTCTCCCGAGTCCGTACGGGAGTTGCAGCGATGGGACAAGACTGTAACTACCAATTGGATATGACGAAAAAGGGGTACAAATAAAAAAAACATGACATGATTGGTTGGCGGTAGGTGAGAGCTGGAGGTCCTGTATAAACACAATCTCGCTTCCTTGACAACTTCCTTCAAAACAGCTCTGAGCTGGCCATAAATGCTGCACTGCCAATGCAGACGTCGGATTGACCATGCAGCGCCTTGCAGAGGCTCTGCAGTGGTTGTACAGCATTAACTGTGATATGGCCTCTGCAGAAGTCAGGGCATTCATAGCTGCTGTGAAGGAAGTTGTAAATGAAGTGAGTTTGTGTTTATACAGGACCTCCCACCCCACCTACCATCAACCAATCATGTCAACGCGGGCCCTTTGCATTGTTACAAAAGTAAGGAGGTGCATGGCGATGAGGTACGGAGTTCGATTTGGCCTCTGCAAACCTCCGCAATTGCTTCACACCCTCCGTATGTAGCCTCCGGATTGCAAACACCGAAAAAATAAAATAAATGAATAGGCTCTGCATTGTCAGTCCCGACAGGTGAATAAAATCGAGCACACAGCCATTCAATCTCCATAGACAAACACTGGCAGTAGAATGGCCTTACTGAAGAGCTCAGCGACTTTCAACGTGGCACCGTCAACTGTAAGTTTGTTGGGGGTTGTCTGATGATGTGTATTGGAAACGTCTAGGAGCAACAAAGGCTCATCCGTGAAGTGGTAGATCACACAAGCTCACAGAACGGGGCCGTTGTGTGTTGAAGCACGTAGCGAGTTAAAATCATCTGTCCTCTGTTGCAACACTCACTACAGAGTTCCAAACTGCCCCTGGAAGCAACGTCAGCACAAAAACTATTCGCCAGGAGCTTCATGGAATGGGTTTCAATGGCCGAGCAGCCTCACACAAGCCTAAAATCACCATGTGCATTGCCAAGTGTCGGCTGGAGTGGTGTAAATCTCGCTGCCATTGGACTCTGGAGCAGTGGAAACGCGTTCTCTGGAGTGATGAATCAGGCTTCACCATCTGGCAATCCGACTGACAAATCTGAGTTTGGTGGATGCTAGGAGAACACTACCTGCCCAAATGCATAGTGCCAACTGTTAAGGAGGAATAATGGTCTGGGGATGTTTTTCATGGTTTGGGCTAGGCCCCTTAGTTCCAGGATAGTGTTTACAATTATTTTTGAATGACTACCTCATCTCTGTACCCTACACATGCAATGATCTCTAAGGTCCCTCAGTCGAGCAGTGGATGTCATCCACAGATTCAACCACAAAGAACAGGGAGATTTTCCAATGCGTCGCAAAGAAGGGCACCTATTGGTAGATTGGTAAAACATTTATTTAAAAGAAGCTGACATTGAATATCCCTTTTGAGCATGGTGAAGTTGTTAATTACACTTTGGATGGTGTATCAATACACCCAGTCACTACAAAGATACAGGCATCCTTCCTAAATCAGTTGCGGGAGAAGAATCAAACCGCTCAGGGATTTCCCCATTCACATCGACAGGATTGTAATGGAGAAGATTGAGAGCTTCAAGTTCCTTGTTGTCTACATCACTAAGGACCTATCAAGGTCCAAACACACAGTCGTGAGAAGGGGACGACACCGCCTATTCTCCCTCAGGAACCTGAAAAGATTTGGCATGGGGACCCCAAATCCTCAAAAAGTTCTACAGCTGCACCATTGAGAGCATCCTGACTGGTTGTATCAACGCTTGGCACTAAAAGTGCTACAGAGGGCAGTGTGTGCGGCCCTTTACATCACTGGGGCTGAGCTCTCTGCCATCAGGGACCACTATACCAGGCGGTGTCAGAGGAAGGCCCTAAAAATGTCAGACTCCAGCCACCCAAGTCATAGACTGTTCTCTCTACTACCGCACGGCAAGTGGTACCGGAGTGCCAAGTCTGGGACCAAAAGGCTCCTACCCCCAAAGCCATAAAGCCATAAGACTCCTGAACAGGTAATCAAATGGCTACCTGGACTATTTGAATTGACCCCCTTTATTTTCTTCATATTTTTTTGCACTGACTGTCTTGCACATGCTGGAGGTACACTCACTGAACTCTAACCACACACTCACACGTATCACACTGATACTCCAACACACACAGACACCCACCCACACCGAAACACACACACAATAACATTCCTGCACAATCTTCACATACGCTTCTGTCACTCTCTGTTTATTATCTATGCATAGTACTTTACCCCTACCTACAATTGAGGTACATATTACCTCAATTACCTCGACTACCCCACTTCACATTGACTCGGTACCAGTACCTCTTGTATATGACCTCGATATTGTTATTTTTATTGTATACTATTTTTCCATTAGTTTATTTAGCAGATATTTCTTACTTACTTTTTTAAAACTCTACATTGTTGGTTAAGGGCTCGTAAGTAAGCATTTCACGGTAAGGTCTACACTTGTTGTATGCGGCGCGATTTGATTTGATTTGAGTGGCCTAGTTACAGTTTTGACTTAAATCAGCTTGAACATCTATGGCAAGAACTTGAAAATTACTGTCTAGCAATGATCAACAACCAACTTGACAGATTGAAGAATTTAAAAAAGAATAATGTGCAAATATTGTACAGTCCAGGTGTGCAAAGCTCTTAGAGATTTACCCAGAAAGAATTATAGCTGTAATCGCTGCCAAAGTTGATTTTAACTCAGGGGTGTGAAGGATTATGTAAATGAGATATTTCTGGGTTTCATTTTCAATACATTTGCAAAAAAAGATCAAAACTTGTTTTCACTTTGTCATTATGGAGTATTGTGGGTAAATGGGTGAGAAAAACATCGCTTTAATCTATTTTACATTCAGGCTGTAACACAACAATATGTGGAAGTCAAGGGGTATGAATACTTTCAGAAAACACTGTATATATTGTATTCTAGTCATGGCTCATCCTATATAACTACTGCTTTACACACCTTTTCTATTCACATAGGCCTACTGTCCATACTGTCTATACACACCATTCTCATACATATATACATATATATATTCCGGACTCTGGTACGGAAGCTAATTCCTGCAACTCTATCCATTTTGCCATGGGGTTTTGTACTGTGTATTTATATAGGCCTACTTTATTCTCGACATAGCTCATTCTAATATTTCTACTACTGTACATTGCACTGTTTATACACACTGCATATTTATTTCTATACTGGACTCTTGACATACTTTAGCTCAGAGCAATAGCCCATTCCTACTGCTGTAACCTACATATCACTCTTAATAGGCCTATATCTTGTATACATGCATGGATAACATTTTGGATTACTTTTACAGTGCTATTTGTTTCTTTATTGAAAAAATAAAGACACATTTAATTTTTTATATGTGTGTAGGTCTACTTTTTTGACAGTTTAATGGAGCTACTAACATAAGAATTTAGCTGCACCGACTATAACATATGCTAAACTGCAACCAATACACTGATTTGATTTTAAAATGTATAGTAATTTATCATCGTTGTAAACGTGTTAGACTACATATCCCAAGGGGCAAAGCCCCCTTTATCATCGTATCCAGGAAGTCATGTGCGTTGTCAAGCAAACTTGTGCATGTCTTTGCAAATGCTCTGAAGAATGTGCTCTTCATAAGGTAAGAGAAAATACGACATTGAACATCAAAATGAAGTTATATGTGATTACATTTACTCTTTCACATTCATTTGTTATCTGAAACCTTTTAAACCGTCAGCAAACTATGAATTTGTGATGTTAGGCATCTTGTTTTCATCTTCTATCTTAAAGTGTGGGATGTCAGCTAGTCTAGCTAGTTAGGCTAACTAACCAAATAGCCAGATAACCAGATTAGCGACTTTTTCCGTCAGTGCCTCAGGTAGAATGTCTTGTTTAGAAGTTGATACAACATACCTTAGATACAGTATGTTAATCAGATGTTGATCATGACAGCTAGCTAGCTATATGCCAAATAATTTATGCTTTGAGTTGTTAAAGCTAACTATATTTTTTCCATGGTTTCCATTGCAATAACAGTAGCTACATCATCACACTCATTTCCACATAGGCCCCCTGACACACAGAAATCGGCCCTGGCATTTCTAACAAAACTGTGCATTTTTTTCATTGAGGCCCCAAACACTGGCCTATTTTTTTATCCTCCAGGCCCCCATTATAAGCAATTAATGATCACTTTGCACAAAAAACCCAAGTTAGACAGACCCACTGGGCTAAAAATGTGCAGGGTCGGACTGGCCATCTGGCATTTCATGTAAATGACAGATGGGCCAGTCCGCCCCTGCACATAATAATGTTACCTCTTTCACTAACCTATTATTATTTTCCATTATTTGACCACTTCCAGGTGTCTGTGAGTGATGAGTTGTTCCCAGGACTCTGTGCCCCTGGCGCAGCCGGGCACAGCGAGGGTACTGGTGACTGAGCTGAGTGGGTCTGGTCAGATGAACCCAACCCCTGCTGCTTATGAGGTCTCTGACATGCAGGTGGAGCTCTACCTATCTCCAGAAAAGCTGGTGAGGCTCCTATTGGTAACGGGAGGGGTGTGGCCCTTTATAGGCTAATTATATACAGTGGGGAGAACAAGTATTTGATACACTGCCGATTTTGCAGGTTTTCCTACTTACAAAGCATGTAGAGGTCTGTAATTTTTATCAGAGGTACACTTCAACTGTGAGAGACGGAATCTAAAACAAAAATCCAGAAAATCACATTGTATGATTTTTAAATAATTAATTTGCATTTTATTGCATGACATAAGTATTTGATCACCTACCAACCAGTAAGAAGTCCGGCTCTCACAGACCTGTTAGTTTTTCTTTAAGAAGCCCTCCTGTTCTCCACTCATTACCTGTATTAACTGCACCTGTTTGAACTCGTTACCTGTATAAAAGACACCTGTCCACACACTCAATCAAACAGCTGTGTAAGGACATCAGGGATAAAATTGTAGACCTGCACAAGGCTGGGATGGGCTACAGGACAATAGGCAAGCAGCTTGGTGAGAAGGCAACAACTGTTGCCGCAATTATTAGAAAATGGAAGAAGTTCAAGATGACGGTCAATCTCCCTCGGTCTGGGGCACCATGCAAGTTCTCACCTCGTGGGGCATCAATGATCATGAGGAAGGTGAGGGATCAGGCCAGAACTACACGGCAGGACCTGGTCAATGACCTGAAGAGAGCTGGGACCACAGTCTCAAAGAAAACCATTAGTAACACATTGCGCCGTCATGGATTAAAATCCTGCAGCGCACGCAAGGTCCCCCTGCTCAAGCCAGCGCATGTCCAGGCCCGTCTGAAGTTTGCCAATGACCATCTGGATGATCCAGAGGAGGAATGGGAGAAGGTCATGTGGTCTGATGAGACAAAAATAGAGCTTTTTGGTCTAAACTCCACTCGCCGTGATTGGAGGAAGAAGAAGGATGAGTACAACCCCAAGAACACCATCCCAACCGTGAAGCATGGAGGTGGAAACATCATTCTTTGGGGATACTTTTCTGCAAAGGGGACAGGACGACTGCACCGTATTGAGGGGAGGATGGATGGGGCCATGTATCGCGAGATCTTGGCCAACAACCTCCTTCCCTCAGTAAGAGCATTGAAGATGGGTCGTGGCTGGGTCTTCCAGCATGACGACGACCCGAAACACACAGCCAGGGCAACTAAGGAGTGGCTCCGTAAGAAGCATCTCAAGGTCCTGGAGTGGCCTAGCCAGTCTCCAGACCTGAACCCAATAGAAAATCTTTGGAGGGAGCTGAAAGTCCGTATTGCCCAGCGACAGCCCCGAAACCTGAAGGATCTGGATGGAGGAGTGGGCCAAAATCCCTGCTGCAGTATGTGCAAACCTGGTCAAGAACTACAGGAAACATATGATCTCTGTAATTGCAAACAAAGGTTTCTGTACCAAATATTAAGTTCTGCTTTTCTGATGTATCAAATACTTATGTCATGCAATAAAATGCAAATTAATTACCTAAAAATCATACAATGTGATTTTCTGGATTTTTGTTTTCGATTCTGTCACTCACAGTTGAAGAGTACCTATGATAAACATGCTTTGTAAGTGGGAAAACCTGCAAAATCGGCAGTGTATCAAATACTTGTTCTCCCCACTGTATATGAAAGCATGCTTCTTGACTGAATATAGTGCATCGACACAATTCTATAATTGGGCAATTCCATGCCAGCGTTTTGCTATCTCAGATTGTTCTGGCAATTCTAACATAGAAACTTTATTGGGAGGAAGGATGTTTGCCATGCTTTTTACATTTGTATCACAAACCATTATGAGTAAATCATGATGAAAGTGGCCATTTTAGGCACCTTTTAAGACATACATGCCTCCTGTAAGATCCTATGATCTGTGAACCGTACATGATGCAGACAACATCTTTGTGTCATTACACTCCATATAGTGTGCTCTCAAATATATTCTATGTCTAGATTCTGAAATTCAATTTTTCAAATTTAATTTATTCCACATAAAAAATTATAATATGAATATCTCAAAAGTACCCTTTTTGATTCGGCTTATTTTTTTTATTTTTTTATTTCACCTTTATTTAACCAGGTAGGTCAGTTGAGAACAAGTTCTCATTTGCAACTGCGACCTGGCCAAGACAAAGCAAAGCAGTGCGACAAAAACAACACAGAGTTACACAGTAAACAAACATAGTCAGAAACACAATAGAAAATCTATATACAGAGTGCAAAATGTAGTGCAAAATGCAGTAAGGTTAGGAGGTAGGACAATAAATAGACCATAGTGATGAAATAAATTACAGATTATCATCATTAACACAGGAATGAAGAATGTGCAAATAGAGATACTGGAGTGCAAGATTTGTGAAAATAACAAAAATAAATATGGGGATGAGGTAGTAGTGTGGGCTATTTACAGAAGGGCTATATACAGGTGCAGTGATCGTTAAGCAGCTTTGACAGCTGATGCTTAAAGTTATTGAGGGAGATAGGAACCTCTATTTTTAGACATATTAGTTTTAGAAATATTGTTTGGAACAATATACTTTTAAAACATGTACAATCCAGAATGGGCTCTCTGGTACTTTTAATGAAATGACCTATTTTATACATAGAAATTGACATTATTGATCATTAACCAAATCACATTCCTTCTTTAGGATTGCACATTCAACAAATCACCAGCAGAGGTAGTTCACTTTGAATCCATCTTCCCATTCACTGTGTTGGTGCTGCTCATATCATTTATCATAATTAGCAGAGAGCCCACTCTGGACATTTTATGTTATCGTAGTGTATAAAATGAACCAAATCGAAAAGGGTGTTTTTAGATATTCATATTTGTTATGTTGAATAAATTAATGTGATCATTTGTTTTTAAGAATCTATACATACTCCATATGCTAGAGCACACTATAAGGAGTGTAATGACACCAAGATGCTGTCTGTATCATGTACGGTTCACGGATCATAAGGTCTTACAGGAGTCATGTATACAGTACAGTGCCTTCAGAAAGTATTCATGGCCCTTGACTTATTCCACATATTGTTGTATTACAGCCTGAATTCAAAATTATTAAATCATTTTTTTTCTCACCCATCTACACATTATACTCCATAATGACAAAGTGAACACATGTTTTTAAAATATAGATTTACATAAGTATTCACACCCCTGGGTCAAAACCTTGTAGAAGAGGCGATTACAGCTGTGAGTCTTTCTGGGTAACATTTTACATTGACATTTTAGTCATTTAGCAGACACTTATCCAGAGCGACTTACGGTAATGAATGCATACATTTTTCATTCTCTAAGAGCTTTCCACACCTGGATTGTGCAACATTTGCCAATTTATTATTTTCAGATTCGTTCAAGCTCTGTCAAATTGGTTGTTGATTATTGCTAGACAACGATCTTGCCATAGATTTTCAAGCCGATTTAAGTCAAAATTGTAAGTCAACCATTCACTGTCTTCTAGGTAAGCAACTCCAGTGTAGATTCGGTTATTTAGGTTATTGACCTGCTGAAAGGGGAATTAATCTCCCAGTGTCTAGCGGAAAGCAGAATGATTTTGCCATTCCATTTATTTTTTATCCTGAAAAACTCCCCAGTCCTTAACGATTACAAGCATACACATAACATGATGCAGCCACCACTGTGCTTGAAAATATGGAGAGTGGTAATCAGTACTGTGTTGTATAACATAAAAGTTAATAATCTGCCACATTTAATAATCTCCAACATTTCTTGCAGTATTACTTTAGTGCCTTGTTGCAAACAGTATGCATGTTGTGGAGTAACTACAATGTTGTTGTTGTTGTTGTTGATCCATCCTCAGTTTTCTCCTATCAAGTGTTTTAAAGTCACCATTGGCCTCATGGTGAAATTCCTGAGCGGTTTCCTTCCTCTCTGGCAACTGAGTTAGGAAGGACGCCTGTATTTTTGTAGTGACTGGGTGTATTGATACACCATCCAAAGTGTAATTAATAACTTCACCATGCTGAAATGGATATTCAATGTCTGCTTTTTTTGTTTTGTTACCCATCTACCAATAGGTGCCCTTCTTTGCGAGGCATTCGAAAACCTCCCTGGTCTTTGTGGTTGAATCTGTGTTTGAAATTCAATGGACCTTACAGATAATTGTATGTGTGGGGTACAGAACAGAGATGAGGTAGTCATTCAAAAATCATGTTAAACACTATTATTGCACACAGAGTGAGTCCATGCAACTTATGTGACTTGTTAAGCAAATGTTTACTCTTCAACTTATTTAGGCTTTGCATAACAAAGGGGTTGAATAGTTATTGACTCAAGACATTTCAGCTTTTCATATTTAATTAATTTGTAATAATTTCGAAAAACATAATGGCGTATTGTGTTTAATCTATTTTAAATTCAGGCTTTAACACAACAAAATGTGGAAAAAGTTAAGGGGTGTGAATACTTTCTGAAGGAACTGTAGGTCAAAGAATTGCCTAAAATGTCCCCTTTCATCATAAAAAAAAAGTGTGATAGAAATGTAAAAAGCATGTCAAACATCCTACCAGAACAGTCTGAGATACCAAAAATATTTTCAGTCTACGCTTGCGTGGAATCGCCCAATTGTATGTGTCACAAAAGCTATTAGGAAGCCAAATAGGCTGCATTGCTGACTCATAGTCATAGTTTTGGGTTCCTTACCCTTATGAAGACAGAAAGCTATATACATTCCTATATTCCTTAGCATTTAAAAGATGCTTGAAAGAACAGACATGTGACTCCGCGAATGAGATTTGACTCCGATGTGACACTCTTCTTACAGCCGTTAACATGCTCCATGATCTTGATTGCTGAGTGGACATATGGGGGGACATTCATAAAAGTGTCACTTGCATCAGAGGTTGATGAATGGCACACTGGACAATCTTTCTTTGCAGTGTTACCTTTGAATTGAGTTTGTTGGTTAGCATTTTATCAAAACAAACACTGAGCAAACAAACACTTTTCTCCCTCTCTGTCAGCGTCACTGTTGAAATGATTTGGTGGGCTAGTTTATACTGTAAATGAGCCTGTGGTGAGGTTGCCTGGTGGGAATGCTATTAACCTTTTCAGTGAGATTGGTCTCTGGGAGGGAGGAGACAGCTGGGTGCAAACTGAGATGTGGTCATTAAAGCTATTGGGGAGGTTTGGATTTATCTCTGGTGTCTGTGCACCGTTCTGATTATGCTGAGCCAAGAGGCATGGGGTGCAAACACTCCCATCCATAATCATCTGTGGTGTTAAGCTGAACATAGAACATGACTGCCTCCTCCATCAACATACAGACAGACAATAGACACAGTCATGAGTAGAATTTAGTGTTTCAATGCCTGTGGAAGGTAAGCTTTCCCTGGTTTATTTTTCTCCAAAAGCAAGAGTAATTACTGCCCAACACTCCCACTGGGCACACACTGGTCCAATCAATGTTGTATCAACGTCATTTGTCAGCCTATTATGACGTTGAATCTACGTGGAAAACGCATTTGGATTTGCAAAAAGGCATCAACCAGTAATGTTTTCATCTCATTTCAACAAGCGTTATAAACATTTAAATTAGGGTAAAACTTCAACTTAAATACAATGACTTCAACTGACTTACAGATTTGTTACACTAAAATAATTCAACATAATCATCAGAACTATGTAAATCAAATCAAATCAAACTGTATTTGTCACATGCGCCGAATACAACAGGTGTAGACCTTACAGTGAAATGCTTACTAACAAGCCCTTAACCAACAATACAACAGGTGTAGACCTTACAGTGAAATGCTTACTAACAAGCCCTTAACCAACAATACAACAGGTGTAGACCTTACGGTGAAATGCTTACTAACAAGCCCTTAACCAACAATACAACAGATGTAGACCTTACGGTGAAATGCTTACTAACAAGCCCTTAACCAACAATACAACAGGTATAGACCTTACGGTGAAATGCTTACTAACAAGCCCTTAACCAACAATACAACAGGTATAGACCTTACGGTGAAATGCTTACTAACAAGCCCTTAACCAACAATACAACCGGTATAGACCTTACGGTGAAATGCTTACTAACAAGCCCTTAACCAACAATACAACAGGTGTAGACCTTACGGTGAAATGCTTACTAACAAGCCCTTAACCAACAATACAACAGATGTAGACCTTACGGTGAAATGCTTACTAACAAGCCCTTAACCAACAATACAACAGGTATAGACCTTACGGTGAAATGCTTACTAACAAGCCCTTAACCAACAATACAACAGGTATAGACCTTACGGTGAAATGCTTACTAACAAGCCCTTAACCAACAATACAACCGGTATAGACCTTACGGTGAAATGCTTACTAACAAGCCCTTAACCAACAATACAACAGGTATAGACCTTACGGTGAAATGCTGACTTACTTAACCAATGTTGCAGTTCAAGAAAGAGTAAAACAATTAAAATAATAAAAAGTAACACAATAAAATAACAATAACAAGGCTGTATACAGGGGTACCGGTACTGAGTCATTGTGCCGGGGTACAGGTTAGTAACGAGGCTATATACAGGGGTACCGGTACCGAGTCATTGTGCTGGGGTACAGGTTAGTAACGAGGCTATATACAGGGGTACCAGTACCGAGTCATTGTGCCGGGGTACAGGTTAGTAACGAGGCTATATACAGGGGTACCGGTACCGAGTCATTGTGCTGGGGTACAGGTTAGTAACGAGGCTATATACAGGGGGTACCGGTACCGAGTCATTGTGCCGGGGTACAAGGTAGTTGAGGTAATTGAGGTATATGTACATAGGTAGCGGTAAAAGTGAATAGCAACCAGAATAGATAATAAACAGAGTAGCAGCAGCGTGTGGGAGAGAGTGTCTGTGTGAGTGTGTGTGGCGTCAATATTCTTGTGTGTGAGCGTATGTTGTGTGTTTGTATATGTGTGTTGGAGTGTCAGTGTAGTATGTGTGAGTAGAGTCCAGTAAGTGTGTGTTGAAGTGTCAGTGTAGTATGTGTGAGTGTGTGGGTAGAGTCCAGTGAGTGACTATGCATAGATAATAGACAGCGGGTAGCAGCAGTGTAAAAACAAATGGGGTGTCAATGTAAATAGTCTGGGTAGACATTTGATTAATTGTTCAGTAGTCTTATGGCTTGGGGGTAGAAGCTGTTAAGAAGCCTTTTGGTCCTAGACTTGGCGCTCCAGTACCACTTGCCATGCGGTAGCAGAGATAATGTTTTGGGCTTTCCTCTGACACCGCCTAGTATATAAGTCCTGAATGGCAGGAAGCTTGGCCCCAGTGATGAACTGGGCCGTACGCACTACCCTCTGTAGTGCCTTACGGTCAGATGCCAAGCAGTTGCCATACCAGGCTGTGATGCAACCGGTCAGGATGCTCTCGATGGTGCAGCTGTAGAACGTTTTGAGGATCTGGGGACCCATGCCAAATTTGTTCAGTCTCCTGAGGGGGAAAAGGTGTTGTCGTGCCCTCTTCACGACTGTCTTGGTGTGTTTGAACCATGATAGTTTGTTGGTGATGTGCACACCAAGGAACTTGAAACTCTCAACCCGCTCCACTACAGCCCTGTTGATGTTAATGTGGGCCTGTTCGGCCCATTTTCTTCCTGTAGTCCACGATCAGCTCCTTTGTCTTGCTCACATTGAAGGAGAGGTTGTTATCCTGGCATCACACTGCCAGGTCTCTGACCTCCCTATAGGCTGTCTCATCGTTGTCGGTGATCAGGTCTACCACTGTTGTGTCGTCAGCAAACTTAATGATGGTGTTGGAGTCGTGTTTGGCCACGCAGTCGGTGTTTAGTCCCAGGGTCCTTAGCTTAGTGATGAGTTTTGAGGGAACTATGGTGTTGAAGGCTGAGCTGTAGTCAATGAATAGCATTCTCACATTGGTGTTCCTTTTGAGGTGGGAAAGGGCAGTGTGGAGTGCGTTTGTATATGTAAAAGTTAATGTATAAGTTGAAGTTGCTTAAAATTTCACGTAGAAATGTAAAATCCTATATTCAATATATATACAGTACCAGTCAAAAGTTTGGACACACCTACTCATTACAGGGTTTTGTCTATATTTTTACTATTTTCTACACTATAACTCCTAAACGTAACACTAATCTTAGCCCTGACCCCTGACTCCTAGCCTACCTAACGTTAGCCACCTAGCTAGAATTCGTAACATACTGTATCATGTAAATGCATAACGGACATCAACAATTGAATACATAATGGACGACCACAAATTGATTTGGCGCCTCCCTGAGTGGTCGCCTGTTAAGCAGCTCCCGTTGTTCGTGCATAAATTGTTGTTCTAGTTCGTTTTAGTTCGTTTTTTCTTCTCTTTTCTTTAGTTTGTTTTTGCTACAGTTGAACTATAATAGTACAGTATTATGGAGTGCTACGGTTTTAATGTTCCTTTTTATCATTGAGGGACTTTTTTATTTTTCTCGCAGCTGAACGTCGACAGGAGTCGTCAATTATTATTATTTACAACCGAGCCCAGCTCTTGGATTTAGCACACGCAGCGCTGCTGCACCCCAGGGAAAGGTTCGATATTACGGTCGAGTTGAAAAGGCGATGGCGTGGACGTAGGACGGGATTGAAGTGTAAGGCGAAGCTGAGGAAGTACAAGCCGGCTATACCGTCTATCATTATGGGTAATGTGAGATCTCTGCATAACAAAATGGACGAGCTTGAGGCTCTTGTCAGTGGGCAAAGGGACTATCGGGAAGCGAGCCTAAAGTTTTTTACTGAGATTTGGCTGAACGATAACATCCCCATAGAGAACATCACTATAGGCGGCCTCCGGACCATCAGAGCAGACAGGGATAGCGTTTCTTCCGGTAAGAGCAAGGGTGGTGGGCTGGCTTTATTAGTTAACAACAGATGGTGTAATCCGAGCCCGGACATTGAGCTGTTAGCCGTTAGCCTGAGACCCTACTATTTGCAGAGAGAATTCACAGCGGCCATTGCTGTTATTGTTTACATCCCGCCTTCCGCGGACGCAAACACAGCACGTGACGTCATCCACTCTGTTATCGCGAGGTTACAGACAGCGCATCCCAGTGCTTTCTTTGCCATTTCGGGGGATTTTAACCATGCATCTCTCTCTTCAACGCTGCCCACGTTCAAACAGTTTGTGAAGTGCCCAACCAGGAATAATACAACTCTGGACTTGTTATATGCTAATGTAAAGGACACATACAACTCCAATGCACTCCCTCCCCTCGGTAGATCGGATCACAACCTTGTCCACCTCACTCCACTCTACAGGCCTTTGGTCCAACAGCAGCCTGCGACCACTAGGACCATTAGGAGATGGTCCCCGGAGGCGAATGAGGCCCTACAGGACTGCTTTGAAACATCAGACTGGGATGTGCTGTGAGGCTCATGGGGAGGACATCGATGGACTTTTTGTGTAGACAACACTGTACCCACCAGGAAGGTATGCTGTTTTCCAAATAATAAACCCTGGGTCACCAGCGACCTGAAGGCCCTGCTGAATGAGAAGAAGAGGACCTTCAAGGAGAGGGACAAGGACAAATTGAAATGCGTCCAGAGGGAGCTGAAGTTGCGGATTGCTGAGGGGAAGAGAGGGTATAAGGAGGAGATGGAGGACAAGCTGAGGCAGAGCCAGGTGAGAGAGGTGTGGAAGGGTATGAGAAATATCACTGGCTTCAAAAAGTAAAACAGTGGGCAGACGGAGGGGACCCAGGACAGAGCCAATGAGCTGAACCAATTTTTTAACAGGTTTGATACTGGCCCTGTCCACCTCCCTTCCAGCTCCCCAGGTCACACACCCTCACGGCTGTCCCACCCCCACTTTGCTCACAACACCTCTGCTGAGACAATCAGCGACCCCACCTCCACCCCTGCTCCCTCTGGACTGATCCTCAACACCCCCCTTCCCCCCACCTCCCCACCTGGGCTGGCTTTCACCAGCAACCAAGTGAAGAGAGAGCTGGAGAGACTACATCAGTGGAAAGCGGCGGGCCCTGATGGCATCAGCCCAAGGGTGCTTAGGGTCTGTGCTGACCAACTGTGTGGAATACTCCAGCGTCGCTTCAGCCTGAGCCTAGAAACGGTCCCTGTGCTGTGGAAAACATCCTGCCTCGTCCCAGTTCCCAAGAAGGTACACCCCACTGTCCTGAATGACTTCAGATCTGTAGCGCTAACATCCCACATCATGAAGACCCTGGAAAGGTTAGTCCTCGCTCACCTCAGACCCCTGGTGTGTACATCACTGGACCCCTGCAGTTTGCATACCAGCGCAACATCGGGGTGGATGATGCAATCATCTACCTTCTGCACAGGGCCTACTCTCACCTGGACAACGCAGGTTGCACTGTGAGGGTTATGTTTTTTGACTTCTCCAGTGCCTTCAATACCATTCAGCCCCTGCTACTGGGTGAGAAGATGAAGAGGATGAAAGTGGAAGCACCCTTAATCTCCTGGGTCACGAACTACCTGACAGGTAGGCCACAAGTTCTGCGACTACAGAGCTGTGTGTCAGAACTATCTATCTATCTATCTATCTATCTTTCTTAATACATACCATATGGAATGTAACATATCATGCTAAAATGAGTGTCCCAGATTTACATACAGAATAATAAGAAATGCTCTGAGACCAGGTTATACATAGAGGTAGGCATCTGGGTGGAAGACTAGTTCTCACTGAAGTGCATTATCCCTCATAAACCAGCAGGAGTCACTGTTCAGGCAGGAATCGTTGGACTGTGGCTTCACATTTTGTTTCAATATACCTATTTTATTTAGGTTTATGGCATGACGTTGAAACAATGACGTTGATTCAAACATACCGTTTTACTATCAACATTGAAATAAGGTAAAAATAAATACATCTAATCATATGAAATTCTACATAATTTCATCCACCCAATATAAAGTATATTGAATATAGGATTAAATATATTGTTTACGTTTCTACGTGGAATTTTCAATGCACTTTCAACGTATACATAGTTCTGATGACTATGTTGAAATTAGATTGACTTAACAACCTGTTAGTCATGTAAAGTTATTGTATTTAAGTTTTACACTAATTTAATTGATTACAACACTGGTTGAAATGAGATGAAAACAGTACTGGTTGACTTTTTGCAAATCCAAATGTTTCCTACATAGATTCCACATCACAATAGGTTGACAAATAACGTTGAAACAACATTGATTCAACCAGTGTGTGCACAGTGAGCTGTCACATAATGTAGGCTAAGAGAATCAATGTAAAAAAAGAGCCTTCCATATTTATCTCTGACCCCACAGAAAGTCTTGTCGGGAACAGAACACCTTGGTCGGGTCACCTCCCTGGAAATCTGTGTGGACACTCAGGAGAGCACTCTGGGCAACTTTGGTGAGAGACAATCACTGGCCAAGCAGCATACACTACCCTCTCCGTCCCCTACATGTGTAGGCCCATACTGTATTTGTATTGTATTACAAATAGATATATACATATTTTTGCATGCAGTATTTGCATTTATAGGGGACTATGTACTGTATATTGTACTGTATATTTAGTGTTTTTTCGAACAGTACTGTGTGAATCCTTGTTTTGTCCTGTGTGAATCCTCTGGAAATGTACAGGGTTGATGAGTTCATGTAATGACTTATTGCATAGATAAATAGCATCGATAAAAGACAATCACAATCTATACAGACATCGTTTCTTGTCAGACCAGACAAAAAAAACATACCCTCAGGTTTGTACTGTACCAAAGCTCTCTCACTGAGCACAACTCCATCCCTCTCTCTTCTTACTGGTTTAAAAGATAAGGCCAGAAAGAACCGCACCATCATGCTCATCTATGTCCTTAGGAAAACCTCAGTTGCACAACGTGTGCGGGCATGACTGAAGTTTGTCTGCACAGGGGTGAATCACGCGCGTCTGGCTAGTGCACTAGCACCAGAGTCTGTCTTGCTTTCAATCTCTCTGCTAATGCTTGGGGTTTATAGGCCTGTTGAGGCATGGCTGGGAGGGAGCCAGCCATCTGTTTAAGACCCAATCAAATCAAGTCATCGCCCCTCTATGACGTGTGAGGAACGTCTCTCTCTCTTTATCTTATCATCTTGCAGGTGCCTACTTGCCCAAGCTGGTGCAGCTGAAAATGAATAACAGTATGATCATGTCAGTGAGGTAAGTGGAAAGTCCCACTATAGGGCTCTGTCTCTGTCTCTCTACTGTATGTCTATTATAGTTATGTGTTGTAGTTTTTTACTTCTCTTTGATTAGGTAAAACAAAGCACTTTCTGCATTCTGAGTACTACAAATACTACTACTAGCAGTACCTAACAGTAAAAAGGCAGGTAGCCCTGTAGATGCTCAGTCTCTATGATAGGGGAAAAAGCAGGAGACCCACTGTGTGTGGGTTTCCCATCAATCAATCACATTTATTTATAAAGTAATTTTTACATCAGCAGATGTCACAAAGTGGTATACAGAAACCCAGCCTAAAACCACAACCGGCAAGCAATGCAGATGTACAAGCATGGTGGCTCGGAAAAACTCCCGGGAAAGGCAGGAACCTAGGAAGAAACCTAGAGAGGAACCAGGCTCTGAGGGGTGGCCAGTCCTCTTCTGGCTGTGCCGGGTGGAGATTATAGGAGTACATTAAGGCCAGATTGTTCTTCAAGATGTTCAAACGTTCATAGGTGAGGGTCAAATAATAATGACAGTGGTTGTAGAGGGTTCAACAGGTCAGGGTCCTAGGGCTCAGGTACTCCGGGAGGGGAGGGAGAGAGAGCATTAGAGGGTGCATATTTAAATTCACCCAGGACACCAGATAAGACAGGAGAATTACACCAGATATAACAGACTGACCCTAGCTCCCCGGCACATAGATACTGATGCCTGAGACGGGTGTGTTGGGGGCACTGTGTCCCATCTGACGATACCCCCGGACAGGGCCAACCAGGCAGGATATAACCCCACCCCCTTTGCCAAAGCACAGCCCCCACACCACTAGAGCGATATCAATAGACCACCAACTTACTACCCTGAGACAAGGATCTCCTCCACTGCATTAGCCAGGGGGGGCGCAAAACCGTACAGGAAGATCACGTCTGTGACTCAAAACACTCAAGTGATGCACCCCTCCTAGGGACAGCATGGAAGTGACTAAGCCCACGTAATAGGGTCAGAGGCAGAGAATCCCAGTGGAGAGACGGGAGCCGGCCAGGCAGAGACAGCAAGGGCAGTTCGTCGCTCCAGAGCCTTGCCGTTCACCTTCACACCCCTGGGCCAGACTACACTCAATCATAGGACCTACTGAAGAGATCAGTCTTCAGTAAAGACTTAAAGGTCGAGACGAGTCTGCGTCTCTCACATGGAAAGGCAGACCAGTCCATAAAAATGTTGCTCTATAGGAGAAAGCTCTGCCTCCAGCTGTTTGCTTAGAAATTCTAGGGACAATAAGGAGGCCTGCATCTTGTAAACGTAGCGTACGTGTAGGTATGTACTGCAGTACCAAATGGGAGACATAGGTAGAAGCAAGCCCATGTAATGCTTTGTAGATTAGCAGTAAAACCTCAAAATCAGCCCTAGCCTTAACAGGAAGCCAGTGTAGAGAAGCTAGCACTGGAGTAATGATCCCATTTTTTGGTTCTAGTCAAGATTCTAGCAGCCATGTTTAGCACTAACTGAAGTTTAGTTTTTGCTTTATCCAGGTAGCTGGAGAGTAGAGCATTGCAGTAATCTAATCTAGAAGTGGCAAAAGCATGGATTAGCTTTTCTGCATAATTTTTGGACAAAACGTTTCAGATTTTTGCAATGTTACGAAGATAGAAAAAAGCTGTCCTTGAAATATTCTTGATATGTTCGTCAAATTAGAGATCAGGGTCCAGCGTAACGCAGAGGTCTCTCACAGTTTTATTTGAGACGACTGTACAACCATCAAGATTGTAGATCCAACAGCGGATTGTAGATCCAACAGCGGATTGTAGATCCAACAGCGGATTGTAGATCCAACAGCGGATCTAGGTCTTCAGACCTAGAACTAGCATCTTTGTTTAGTCCGAGTTTAAAAGTAAAACATTTGCCGGCAACACAGGTACAGATGTGTGTCGTCCGCATAGCAGTGAAAGTTGACATTGTGTTTCCGAATGACATCACCAAAAGGTAGAATATACTGTATAGTAAAAACAATAGTGGTCCTAAAACGGAACCTTGAGGAATGCCAAAACTGTTCTCTGACAGAACTGATATCTTTCCGACAGATAAGATCTAAACCAGGCAAGAACTTGTCTGTGTAGACCAATTAGAGTTTCTCATTTCTAGCTTTTTCAAACATTATTGAGAGGAATGGGAGATTCGATATAGGCTTTGGATTTTTCAAAAGAGGCTTTATTACAGCCACTTTTAGTGAGTTTGGTACACATCCGGTGGATAGGGAGCCATTTATTATGTTCAACATAGGAGGGCCAAGCACAGGAAGTAGCTCTTTTCAGTAGTTTAGTTGGAATAGGGTCCAGTATGCAGCTTGAGGGTTTAGAGGCCATGACTATTTGCATGAATGAGATAGAGGATAAAAAAAACTTGAGTGTCTCTGTTGATCCTAGGTCCTAGCAGTTCTGTGCAAACTCGGGACAACTGAGCTTTGGAGAAGTATGCAGGTTCAAAGAGGAGTCTGCAATTTGCTTTCTAATGATTATAATATTTTCATCAAAGAAGTTCATGAATTCATCACTGCTGAAGTGAAAGCCATCCTTTCTTGTTGAATGCTGCTTTTTAGTTAGCTTTGCGACAGTATCAAAAATAAATGTTGGATTGTTCTTATTCTCCTCAATTAGGTTGGAAAAATAGGATGATGGAGCAGCAATGAGGGCTCTTCGATATTACATGGTACTGTCCTTCCAAGCTAGTCGGAAGACTTCCAGTTTGGTGGATCTCCATTTCCGTTCCAATTTTCTGGAAGCTTGCTTCAGGGCTCGGGTATGTTCTGTGTACCAGGGAGCAAATTTCTTGGAGGGAGTCTGGAAGGGGATCTAGGAATGTTTAGCACTAACTGAAGTTTAGTTTGTGCTTTATCCAGGTAGCTGGAGAGTAGAGCATTGCAGTAATCTAATCTAGAAGTGGCAAAAGCATGGATTAGCTTTTCTGCATAATTTTAAACAATTTTTGTACTCCGACATCCTTGGATAAGTGGAGGGAGTCTGGAAGGGGATCTAGGAATCTTTGGGTTGTCCGAGAATTTATAGCACGGCTTTTGATGATCACTGGTTGTGGTCTGAACAGATTATTTGTTGCGATTGCAAACGGATTATGAGGAAAAACTTTTAGATTCACAATATTTATTCCACGGGACAAAAATAGATCCAGGGTATGACTCTGGCAATGAGTAGGTCCAGAGACATGATGGACAAAACCCACTGAGTTGGAGTGGGTCTGGACTTTTCCATGTGAATATTAAAGTCACCAAAAATTTGAATATTATCTGCCATGACTACAAGGTCTGATAGGAATTCAGGGAACTCAGTTTGAAACACTGTATAAGGCTCAGGAGGCCTGTAAACAGTAGTTATAAAAAGTGATTGAGTAGGCTGCATAGCTCAAAAGATGAAAACGCAGTAATTATTTAAAAATGATAAATTTACATTTTCTGTCGTAAATGTTAGCAACACCTCCGCCTTTGAGGGATGCGCGGGGGATATGGTCACTAGTGTAACCAGGAGGAGAGGCCTCATTTAACACAGTAAATTAATCAGGCTTAAGCCATGTTTCAGTCAGGCCAATCAATATTATGATCAATGATCAGTTAATTGACTATGACTAACTTGGAAGTGAGGGATCTAACATTAAGTAGCCCTATTTAGAAATGTGAGATATCACAATCTCTTTTAATAATGACAGGAATGGAGGAGGTGTTTATTCCAGTGAGATTGCTAAGGTGGAAGTTAGATCCCTGTCTTTGTTGATAGATAAGATGAGAGCATCCCTCCAGCTAAGATGGAGTCCGTCATTCCTCAGCAGGCCAGGCTTGGTCCTGTTTGTGGGTGAGTCCCAGAAAGAGGACCAATTATCTATAAATTCAATCTTTTGGGAGGGGCAGAAAACTGTTTTCAACCAGCAATTGAGTTATGAGACCCTGCAGTAGAGCTCATCACTCCCCCTAACTGGTAGCGGGCCAGAGACAATTACTCGATGCCGACACATCTTTCTAGCTAATTTACACACTGAAGCTATGTTGCGCTTGGTGACCTCTAACTGTTTCATCCTAACATCATTGGTGCCGACATGGATAACAATATCTCTATACTCTCTACACTCGCCAGTTGTTGCCTTAGCCAGCACCATCTTCGGTAGCCCTGCCCCCTGGTAAACAGTGTATAATTGCTGGATGTGTCAGGCTCTGGCCATCGAGAAGCCTTTTGCTTCTCTATGTGGCCATGGTCAGAGTCTGACAGTTCTATGGTTTATACATCTGTGTAGCATTTTGTGTTGGATCCCTAATTAGAGGCAGCTACTATGCATTGTCTCTAATTAGGGATCCTACTTATGTTAGTATGTCCCACACCATGTTGTGGTCCATTATTCTACATGTCCGAGAAGTAAGTGTGTTTACGTTCGTTTGTATCATTGTTCATTTGTTTAGTTTGTCATTGAATTGAGTTAATTCATTAAAGTGATGTCAAACAATTACTGTGCTGCGCCTTGGTCTGTCATAACACCCACTCGTGACAGGATGATTATTTTGAAGTCTAATATTGTGGCAATGGAGTCGCCAATGACTAGGGTTTTCAATTTGTCAGAGTAAATGGTGGGAGGCTTCGGCAGCTCAGACCCCATAACGGGTGGAGGAGAGTCCTGAGAAGGCTTAGCCTCTGACTCCGACTCATTGCTTAATGGGGAGAACCGGTTGAAAGTTTCTGTCGGCTGAATGAGTGACACCGGTTGAGCATGCCGGCAGCATTTCTTTCCAGAAGCTTTGAGAAAAATGTCCGGCTGCGGGGACCGTGCGAGGGGATTTATACTGCTATCTGTACTTACTGGTGGCACAGACACTGTTTCATCCTTTCCTACACTTAAATTGCCTTTGCCTAACGATTGCCTCTGAAGCTGTGCTTGCAACACGTCTATCCTCACCATAAGGCTATAGTTCTCCTGTATATTATGAGTACAGCAACTGCAATTGGATGGCGTAGTGTTAATGTTACTACTTCGCTTTTTGGGTGGAGGTCCTGTAGAAACATGTCCAGGTAAAGCGTCCAGGGTGAAAAAGTAGAATGAAAAATGTCAAGCGAGGAAAAAACTAAGACGTTGCTAAATGTATTAAAAGTAAAAACTGAAAAGTTTGGCAGATAGCCAAGTAGCAACAGTCAGCATAGCAGCACAGAAACAAGTCCGGAAGTTGAGGGCAGAGCTAGACTCTAGCAGCAGGCATCTCCAACTCAACCAAATATAAAAGTTAAAGAATGGGATTAAGCCAGTGGCTCAGATGGAACAATCCAAGCCTCCCACAAAGAGAGCAGTAATTGGAACCAGAACTAGTGTCGCCCCATGGGGATCCCTGTCACGCTTCACCCTAGTCTGGCTGTGTGCATCAGGAAACGCCCTGGAGCAGGAGGCTCTGGTGGACAGAGATGTGGTTAAAAGCTGTGCTTTGAAGACAGAGACCCCTGAGTCCTGTTGGTTGGGTATGGGATGGGAACATCACACAGTACAGGTGCAGTGTCTTTATTTCTACTTAGGCAGGCCGTAGGGAGCTGTAACACTAGGGAAAGGGGGAGACGCAAATCTGACTGAGGTCCTCTGTCTGTGGAGAGGATGCACCCCGCCTGTAAATCGCACAGCAGACAGACTGTAGCCTGGTTGCCAGATCAGTTTTTGCTTTAGCCAGAACCTTTTTCATTCATATGTATAATGGCACAAAGCACACAGATTGGGGAACCAGGAAAGACTGACAAGGTGCTGCTGGACAAAGCCTCTCGTTGGAGGATGAAGATGAAGCCAGGGTGCATCTGGGGAACAGGTGTCTCAGCTTTCAGTGTCATCAGTTTTTACTTTTGCTCATAAGACGAATTCAGAGACAGTAGGATCATCCCATAAGTTCTGATTGCAATCACAGCTGTGTCATTGCTGTGATATTGGATGGAAGGAATGCAATGTAACCCCCCCCCACACACACACACACACATACAGTTTAGCCACAATATATGGCTGTTTGCGTGAGTTCTATGGATCAGTAGTGACAGCAGCAGCAGCACAGGTGGCAGAGAGCTGAAGCAGAGGAGAGGGATGAGCAGGAGAACAGCAGGAGAGATATGGAGATGTCTTAAACTCCCTCAGAGAAATATATCTGTGTAACACGCCCTGGGAGTCTTTAGAGGGAGTGAAGGATAAGAGAGTAGAGGGAAGATGGAGAGCTGTACAGGAAGGAGGGATAAAAGTGGAGCGGGAGCAGAGGGGAGATAGAGAACTGTGTGACCCACCCTGTGATGAGCAGCTAAGGGCCGGCCGGACGTGAACAGACCCTGATAGCATTTCCTGCTCTGGGCTGCAGGGGCTGAGGAGGAGAGCATGTTGGGGAGGGAGGGTTGGGGTCAGGGACAACTGGATACTGGGGCTGCTGGCGTTGTGAGCAGTCACAGGAGAAAGTGGGGAGTGTGCCTCCTGGGGCTATGGTCGGGGGGGGGGGGGGGGGGTGGTGATCTATGGCCCTTGGAGTGAATTTTAGGGGCTGGGGAGAGTGTGCAGATAGTAGGGATTGAAAGGCTGGAGGGGTTGTAGAGAGTGCCGTGTTCTGGAGGCCAGTCGTGGGGGAGTGTGCTGAGTGGAGGTCTACTGTAGGGGCACTGATAACAGGCTGGGTAGAGTGGGAAGAGCGTGCAGGGGAGAGAGTGCTGGGGCAGTGGTGGATGGAGGGTCAAGTGTGGACATGCTTTGGTCAAAGGGGCAGTAGGATCCTTTCAGATAGTTTTTCCTCATCATGAATTCCTAATTTTCTGACTTTGTCTTGCAACTGTTGCTATGTTCTTATCATCATATCATTAATAATGGACCAGTAGCCTTTGGTCTAAAATGGTCTAAAATGCTATCATTTTGGTCACTTAGGAGAACTAACGCAGCAAGTGAGGAGATTTAACGCAGCAAGTGAGGAGAATTAACGTAGCAGCTTAGGAGAATTAACGTAGCAGGTTAGGAGAATTAGGTTAAGGTTAGAAAATAGATTAGAGTTAAGGTGTCACATAAATATTTATGCTGTGCTACCTGGAGTATTGATTTGGTAGTACCAGTGCGCCTAGAGAAATATTCACCCAGATAATACATAAAATGGCAAAATTCTATGTAAAAAAATGGTTGTAATTGAGCAAAGTTGTTGTTTCTTGTCAGATGAGCAGGCTGTTGTTACGTTTGTAGCCTACCATTAATTCAATGGTGCACATCACGAGCAAAGTCGATACATTGTATAATTCACCTTACCTGTAGGAAAGTGACATTTTTTTTAAATTGCTTCGTTATTGTTAACAGTAAAAATGTGTTTCGGTCTTCATTGTCGGTTACAGATGGAAAAACGAAGGAGGCTTTTATATTATTTGAAAATAGCCTCCTTTTTTAAAAAAATTTTTATTTCACCTTTATTTAACCAGGTAGGTCAGTTGAGAACAAGTTCTCATTTGCAACTGCGACCTGGCCAAGACAAAGCAAAGCAGTGCGACAAAAACAACACAGAGTTACACAGTAAACAAACATAGTCAAAAACACAATAGAAAATCTATATACAGAGTGCAAAATGTAGTGCAAAATGCAATAAGGTTAGGAGGTAGGACAATAAATAGACCATAGTGGTTAAATAAATTACAGATTATCATCATTAACACAGGAATGAAGGATGTGCAAATTATGATGTGCAAATAGAGATACTGGAGTGCAAGATTTGTGAAAATAACAAAAATAAATATGTGGATGAGGTAGTAGTGTGGGCTATTTACAGAAGGGCTATATACAGGTGCAGTGATCGATAAGCAGCTTTGACAACTGATGCTTAAAGTTATTGAGGGAGATAGGAACCTCTAGCTTCAATGATTTTTGCAATTCGTTCCAGTCATTGGCAGCAGCGAACTGGAAGGAATGGCGGCCAAAGGAGGTGTTGGCTTTGGGGGTGACCAGTGAGATATACCTGCTGTAGCGCATGCTACGGGTGGGTGTTGCTATAGTGACCAGTGAGCTGAGATAGGGCGGGGATTTACCTAATAAAGACTAGATGACCTGGAGCCAGTGGGTTTGGCGACGAATATATAATGAAGGCCAGCCAGCGAGAGCATACAGGTCACAGTGATTGGTAGTGTATGGGGCTTTGGTGACAAAACGGATGGCACTGTGATAGACTACATCCAATTTGCTAAGTAGAGTGTTGGAGGCTAGTTTGTAAATGACATCGCCGAAATCAAGGATCGGTAGGATAGTCAGTTTTACAAGGGCATGTTTGGCAGCATGAGTGAAGGAGGCTTTGTTGCGAAATAGGAAGCCAATTCTGGATTTAATTTTGGATTGGAGATGGTTAATGTGAGTCTGGAAGTTGAGTTTACAGTCTAACCAGATGCCTAGGTATTTGTAGGTGTCCACGTATTCTAATTCGGACCCGTCGAGAGTAGTGATGATAGTCCGGTGGGCGGGTGCTGGCAGCGTTCGATAGAAAAGCATGCACTTAGTTTTACTAGCGTTTAAGAGCAATTGGAGGCCACGGAAGGAGTGTTGTATGGCATTGAAGCTTGTTTGAAGGTTAGTAAACACAGCGTCCAAAGAGGGGCCAGATGTATACAGAATGGTGTCATCTGCGTAGAGATGGATCAGAGAGTCACCAGCAGCGAGAGCGACATCGTTGATGTATATAGAGAAAAGGGTTGGCCCAAGAATTGAACTCTGTGGCACCCCCATAGAGACTGCCAGAGGATCGGACAATAGGCCCTCCGATTTGACACACTGAACTCTGTCTGCAAAGTAGTTAGAGAACCAGGCAAGGCAGTCACTTGAGAAACCAAGGCTGTTGAGTCTGCCAATAAGAATGCGGTGATTGACAGAGTCGAAAGCCTTGGCCAGGTCGATGAAGACGGCTGCACAGTACTGTCTTTTATCGATGGCGGTTATGATATCGTTCAGTACCTTGAGCGTAGCTGAGGTGCACCCATGACCAGCTCGGAAACCAGATTGCATAGCAGAGAAGGTACGGTGGGATTCGAAGTGGTCAGTTATCTGTTTGTTAACTTGGCTTTCGAAAACTTTAGAAAGGCAGGACAGGATGGATATTGGTCTATAACAGTTTGGGTCTAGAGTGTCTCCTCCTTTGAAGAGGGGGATGACCGCGGCAGCTTTCCAATCTCTAGGGATCTCAGACGATACGAAAGAGAGGTTGAACAGGCTAGTGATAGGTGTTGCAACAATTTTGGCTGATAATTTCAGAAAGAGAGGGTCCAGATTATCTAGCCCAGCAGATTTGTAGGGGTCCAGACTTAGCAGCTCTTTCAGAACATCAGCCGTCTGGATTTGGGTGAAGAAGAAGCGGGGGGGGGCTTGAGCAAGTAGCTGCCGGGGGTACAGAGCTGTTGGCCGGGGTAGGGGTAGCCAGGTGGAAAGCATGGCCAGCCGTAGCAAAATGCTTATTGAAATTTTCGATAATCGTGGATTTATCGGTGGTAACAGTGTTTCCGAGCCTCAATGCAGTGGGCAACTGGGAGGAGGTGCTCTTATTGTCCATTGACTTTACAGTGTCCCAGAACTTTTTGGAGTTAGTACAACAGGAAGCAAATTTCTGTTTGAAAAAGCTGGCCTTTGCTTTTCTAACTGACTGTGTGTACTTGTTCCTGACTTCCCTGAATAGCTGCATATCGCGGGGGCTATTTGATGCTAATGCAGTGCGCCACAGGATGTTTTTGTGTTGGTCTAGTGCAGTCAAGTCTGGGGTGAACCAAGGGCTATATCTATTCTTAGTTCTATGCTTATTTAGGATGGTGAGGAAAGCACTTTTAAAGAACAACCAGGCGTCCTCTACTGACGGGATGAGGTCAATATCCTTCCAGGATACCTGGGCCAGATCGAATAGAAAGGCCTGCTCGCAAAAGTGTTTTAGGCAGCGTTTGACAATAAGGGGTGGTCGTTTGACCACTGACCCATTGCGAACGCAAGCGATGAGGCAGTGATCGCTGAGATCCTGGTTGAAAACAGAGGAGGTGTATTTGGAGGGCAAGTTAGTCAGGATGATATCAATAATGGTACCCATGTTTACGGATTTTGGGTTGTACCTGGTGGGTTCCTTGATAATTTGTGTGAGATTGAGGGCATCTATCTTAGATTGAAGGACAGCCGGGGTGTTAAGCATATCCCAGTTTAAGTCTAACAGTACAAACTCTGAAGATAGATGGGGGGCAATCAATTCACATATGGAGTCCAGGGCACAGCTGGGGGCTGAGGGGGGTCTGTAACAGGCGGCAACAGTGAGAGACTTATTTCTGGAAAGGTGGATTTTTAAGAGTAGAAGCTCAAACTGTTTGGGCACAGACCTGGACAGTATGACAGAACTCTGCAGGTTATCTCTGCAGTAGATTGCAACTCCGCCACCTTTGGCAGTTCTATCTTGACGGGAAATGTTGTAGTTGGGGATGGAAATTTCTGAATTTCTGGTGGCCTTCCTAAGCCAGGATTCAGACACAGCTAGGACATCCAGGTTGGCGGAGTGTGCTAAAGCAGTGAATAAATCAAACTTAGGGAGGAGGCTTCTAATGTTAACATGCATGAAACCAAGGCTTTTACGGTTACAGAAATCAACAAATGAGAGCGCCTGGGGAATAGGTGTAGTACTGGGGGTTACAGGACCTGGGTTTACCTCTACATCACCAGAGGAACAGAGGAGTAATAGAATCCTATGGATAGAATCCTATGGGTTCAGGCTCAGAACAATCACAATGGGAATTTAAAAAACATGGTGTGATTGGTCAGATTTTGGTAACTCATTTACCGATCACATTATGTTTTGGTTTTGTATTACTATTGTGATTGGTCCCGGTGTTGTGATACATGGTTTCTCAAACTGACAACTTCTACGGTTGTGGCTAGATGGAGTACAGCTACAGACAGAAGTGACTTTACCTAGCAGGTTAGGAGAACTAGCGCAGCAGGTTAGGAGAACTAACGCAGCAAGTGAGGAGAATTAACGTAGCAGGTTAGGAGAACTAGCGCAGCAAGTGAGGAGAATTAACGTAGCAGGTTAGGAGAATTAGGTTAAGGTTAGAAAGTAGATTAGAGTTAAGGTGTCCCCATACAAAACGTAACATTTGACTGGGAAGCATACAGTAACTTGAGCTTTAGGCGTAGCTGAAATGCTGCAGATGTCCCTGTCCACTGTCATAGGACGCCACCTTTCCAACAAGACCAACTCCATATTAATGCCCATGATTTTGGAATGAGATGTTCGACGAGCAGGTGTCCACATACTGTTGGCCATGTAGTGTACCATAAAGAAAAAACGCCACGTTGTACCTTGATATGCTGCCTTTCTGTAGAATATGAAGTATCATTGGAAATGTGTTTGCTAAGTTGTAACCAGGAGTGCAAGCTATTCTGGCTGTGACCTTTACATAGAAGTGGTTCCTAAGCATTTTGTGTCATTGGAGACACCGGGCAGTATGGAGGATGAAGGATTACCTTATATGTATCAGTCAATTAGTATATAAGCATACAGGCTTCCTTTGTACAATGTTCCTCTGACAAGCTACACTCACCTGGTGGTTTGTTGGAGGAAACCGGATCTGTATAAAAATAAATGTTTGTATCAACTTTATAATTGAGCATTGTATTTCCTCCAATACCAGAGAAATCATCATATCATACCTTTAAAATGCAAAAAACTCCTTGTCTTTAGCCTAAACCGTTCAAAGGTTAGGACTCATGTTACGGGGGCAATTTATTTTCTTTACATCCTGGATTCGCGGGTCACATTTTATAATTTCATAATCCATATGTCGCGGCCACTAAACTATTTGTTAGATAAGCCTTTGAAAAAAGCTCAGCCGGTAGCCTCCTACCCACTCCCACACCTAATGTTCTGTTCGTACAATTTCACCCTTGCCTCTGGATCATGGCTGTCTTTTTCTCCCAGGGACCTGGGAACCACGCTGTCCCACCTGCAGGTGCTGTGGATGTCTTGCTGCAACCTGGCAGACCTGGATGGGATTCCCTCCTTCTCCTCTCTCAAGGTAGAGTTGGTACTGGAAAACTTTTGCAGTGTACCATCATGAACTAGAGAAAAGACCTGTTCCACCTGCCTAAATCCACCGGCATCTACCCACCTTGTTCACCTGTGAAAGTTTTATGCATTTGACTATGTGCAAATAAAAGATGAGCTACACTAAACCTGAGCCTGTGTTGGTATGTCCTCTCCCTACGCTAGGAGCTGTATGTGGCCTACAACAGTGTGTCGGACCTGAGTCAGGTGAGTATGCTAGAGAATCTACAGCTGTTGGACCTGGAAGGGAATGATGTGAATGACCTGGTGCAGGTGCAGTACCTGGGCCTCTGCTCCCAGCTCCACACACTCACCCTGGAGGGAAACCCTGTCTGTATGTGCCCCCACCCCAACGCCACAAAGGTACCTATACACACTCCTACTGTATCTTCTTACGCTAACCCTCATCACAATTCCCTAATCATGTATATTATTGGGGGGGGGGGGGGGGGGGCTCAGGCTGTGAGCCATGCTCTTTCTGATGGGCCCAGATGAGTGGCCAAAATGCAGTGAGTGTGTTTGGAGACATGAAAGACTGGCTGTGATCCCAGGCTCCTTCAAAGCATGAAACACACAGAGGATCTCACTGCTGATAGGTACTAGTCACAGTGGGAGACAGTTCTCTTGCCAGAACAAAAGCGGTACCTGCTGCAACACGGTAGCGACAAATATACCAATTCACAATGCTTGTCTGTGGCCAACAACTTGACTTTTAACCAATCAGAGAGCACAAACCCCCACGTGGGGGAGCCAACAAAAAAAAATTCTCTGTAGAGCCACGGATGAGCCGGTCTCACTTCATATGCAATGTAGGCTATGGGATGGTAGGCTCAGACACAAGACGCATGTGGCAGGGTCTACAGTCAATCACACGAAACTAAATACTTCCGCAAAGCTAGCTAACCACCACTTTAAGTAGTATTGATATTATAATTAAATCACAATGGATTAGATAGTTCAGATCAAATCAAACTTTATTTGTCACATGTGCTGAAGACAACAGGTGTAGACCTAAGGCTCCCAAAATTATATTAGCATATTGACTGTCGTATTCGCGGGGCTAACACATTGGACTATTGCTACACTTCCTTCCAAAATGCATATAAGGCCCTCCCCCACCAACCATTCAGCAAATCAGACCACGATTTCCATTTTGCTCCTCCGCCTCCTATAGGCAGAAACTCAAACAGGAAGTACTCGTGGTCAGGTCTATTCAGCGCTGGTCTGACCAATCGGAATCCACGCTCCAAGATTGTTTTGATCACGTGGACTGGGAAATGTTTAGGTTAGCTTCGGAAAATAATATCGACATATACGCAGACACGGTGAATGAGTTTATAAGGAAGTGCATAGGATATGTTGTAACCACTGTGACTTTTTAAACCTACCCCAACCAGAAACCATGGATAGATGGGAGCATTCACGCAAAACTGAAAGCGCAAAACACCGCATTTAACCAGGGCAAGAAGACAGGAGGGAATATGGAAGAATACAAACAGTGCAGTTATTTCCTCCGTGATGCAATTAAGCAGTCTAAATGTCGATATAGGGATAAAGTTGAGTCACAGTTCAATGGCTCAGACAACAGACGCATGTCTTTGGGTCTGAACCCCGCCCTGTGCAACTGGATCCTGGACTTCCTGATGGGTCGCCCCCAGGTGGTGAAGGTAGGAAAGAACACCTCCTCCTCGCTGATCCTCAACACTGGGGCCCCACAAGGGTGTGTGCTCAGCCCCCTCCTGTACTCCCTGTTCACCATGACTGCGTGGCCAAACACGCCTCCAACTCAATCATCAAGTTTGCAGACGACACAACAGTATTAGGCTTGATCACCAACAACGATGAGACAGTCTACAGGGAGGAAATGAGGGCTCTGGGAGTGTGGTGCCAGGAAAATAACCTCTCACTCAACGTCAGCAAAACTAAGGAGATGATCATGGACTTCAGGAAACAGCAGAGGGCGCACCCCCCAATCCACATCGATGGGACCGCAGTGGAGAAGGTGTAAAGCTTTTACAGATGCACAATTGAGAGCATCCTGCATCACCGCCTGGTACGGCAACTGCACCGTCCATAACCGCAAAGCTCTGCAGAGGGTGGTGTGGTCTGCCCAACGCATTACTGGGGGCAAACTTCCCGCCCTGCTGACACCTACATCACCTGTTGCCACAGGAAGGCCAAAAAGATTATCAAAGACATCAACCACCCGAGCCACTGCCTGTTCACCCCACTATCATCCAGAAGGCGAGGTCAGTACAGGTGCATCAAGCTGGGACCGAGAGACTGAAAAACAGCTTCTATCTCAAGGCCATAAGACTGCTGAACAGCCATCACTAACACACCAGAGGTGACTGCCTATAGACATAGATTAGAAATCACCGACCACTTTAAGGAATAGAACACTAGCCACTTTAATAATGTTTCCGTATCTTGCACTACTCATCTCATATGTTTAAACTGTACGCTATACTATTCTTCGGTATCTTAGTCACTTAATCGTGTTTACATACGACATCAACCAACCTCTTATCTGTATACTGCATACTATAAAGCTTACTATGCCACTGTATCTTAGTCCAATGCCGCCCTGACGTTTATGTATATATTCTCAATCCATTCCTTACTTAGATTTGTGTGTATTTGGGTATATGTTGTGAAACTGTTAGATATTACTTGTTAGATACTACTGTACTGTCGGAGCTAGAAGCACAAGTATTTCGCTACACCTGCAATAACATCTGCTAACCACTTGTTTGTGACCAATACAATTTGATTTGATGATTTGATTACAGTGAAATGCTTACTTACAAGCCCTTAACCAACAATGCAGTTCAAGAAAGAGTTAAAAAAAGTAACACAATAAATAACATTAAGAAGGCTATATACAGGGGGTACCGGTACCAAGTCATTGTGCCGGGGTACAAGGTAGTTGAGGTAGTTGAGGTAATATGTACATAGGTAGGGGGTAAAAGTGACTAGGCAACCAGAATAGATAATAAACAGAGTAGCAGCAGCGTATGTGAAGAGTGGGAGAGAGTGTCTGTGTGAGTGTGTGTGGCGTCAATATTCTTGTGTGTGAGCGTATGTTGTGTGTTTGTATATGTGTGTTGGAGTGTCAGTGTAGTATGTGTGAGTAGAGTCCAGTAAGTGTGTGTTGAAGTGTCAGTGTAGTATGTGTGAGTGTGTGGGTAGAGTCCAGTGAGTGACTATGCATAGATAATAGACAGCGGGTAGCAGCAGTGTAAAAACAAATGGGGTGTCAATGTAAATAGTCTGGGTGGCCATTTGATTAATTTTTCAGTAGTCTTATGGCTTGGGGGTAGAAGCTGTTAAGGAGCCTTTTGGTCCTAGACTTGGCGCTCCGGTACCGCTTGCCATGCGGTAGCAGAGAGAACAGTCTATGACTTTGGTGACAATTTTTTGGTATTTTCCTCTGACACCTCCTAGTATATAAGTCCTGAATGGCAGGAAGCTTGGCCCCAGTGATATACTGGGCCGTACGCACTACCCTCTGTAGTGCCTTACGGTCAGATGCCAAGCAGTTGCCATACCAGGCGGTGATGCAACCGGTCAGGATGCTCTCGATGGTGCAGCTGTAGAACTTGTTCAGACTCCTGAGGGGAAAAAGGTGTTGTTGTGCCCTCTTCATGACTGTCTTGGTGTGTCTGTACCATGATAGTTCGTTGGTGATGTGCACACCAAGGAACTTGAAACTCTCAACCCGCTCCACTACAGCCCTGTTGATGTTGATGTGGGCCTGTTCGGCCCGTCTTTTCCTGTAGTCCACGATCAGCTCCTTTGCCTTGCTCACATTGAGGGAGAGGTTGTTATCCTGGCACCACACTGCCAGTTCTCTGACCTCCTCCCTATAGGCTGTCTCATCGTTGTCGGTGATCAGGCCTACCACTGTTGTGTCGTCAGCAAACTTAATGATGGTGTTGGAGTCGTGTTTGGCCACGCAGTCGTGGGTGAACAGGGAGTACAGGAGGGGACTGAGCACGCACCCCTGAGGGGCCCCAGTGTTGAGGATCAGCGTGTTGTTGCCTACCCTTCAGGAAGTCCAGGATCCAGTTGCAGAGGGAGGTGTTTAGTCCCAGGATCCTTAGCTTAGTGATGAGCTTTGAGGGCACTATGGTGTTGAACACTGAGCTGTAGTCAATGAAAAGCATTCTCACATAGGTGTTCCTTTTGTCGAGTTGGGAAAGGGCAGTGTGGAGTGCGATTGAGATTGCGTCATCTGTGGATCTGTTGTGTCATCTGTGGATCTATGTTGTGCTAGCTAGCGAATATGCTAACGTTAGCTAGCTAGCTGGCTAAACATTTGGCTATGGGCTGGGACTGGCAGTATGGGATTAGGAATTAAAATCAATATGCTGTGGCCATCTAACTAGTATCATCAAGGACTTTCAACAAAATAGCAACAATAGTGTATATAGCTTGGAATCTAGACCATATGCAATACGCATGGATATGCATTGCCAAACAACGCTACTGCCACCTTCTGGTTTGTAGTATTTTAGCAATGTTAAGTGGCTGACAACTTTCAAGGTCTTTGCTGTGTGAACACAAAAGACATTGCCGACATTCTGTTCACAGGTGCTAAGTACTGTCGGACCACCAGTGTGCTTTAAGGGGGTCTGTCCTTGTCTATCTATCTGTCTGCATCAGGCAGAATGGAGTGGCACTGGAGAGCAGGGAACAGGGAAGTGGTGTTCAAAGCAAAACAACCACCAAAACAGGCTGCTTTCATTTGACAAAGGCAAGGCCTAGGGATCCTATTGGACCTGCTTTTCTTATACTACACTGTATTTAATTTAGGCTTAACTTTGTTTTGCTTGTGTGAGTAGGGATGGTACAAGCTGTGGTAAAGTGGTGATGGATAGTATAAACATTGCTCAACTCGGCAGGGTGGAGAATATAATCTCTTTTCTCCTAAGAAGGTTTTAGCATAGGTGTTTTGAGTGATAGGATTAAGATTTTACTATTGCACAATAACACGATGAAGTGTTGAAGTGGTAGTAATGGACGATGCTTCCTGCCCATATGATTCCATGTTTTTGTCTAGTGCCTGTGCCACATTCTAACCTGTTTACCAGTTTGTGGCCCAGTGCTCTGTAGGATTTTTGGGACAGAGTGAATGTGTTTATTTTCACCTGCCCAGCCAGCAACAGGACTTAGGAAACTGGGGCAGTGAGGGAGGGAAGGCTGATCTGAATATGCATTAGCACTGAGTGAGGGGTCCTTGTGTTTAGCTTTTTCTCTCTTTATCTCCCCCCCCCCCCCCCGTCTCTCTCTCTCACCCCTTCTTCCCCCATCTCTTTCCCTCTCTCTGTGGGTTTGATCTCTCAGCAACAGCATAGTGCTCTTACTGGTCTCTCTCCCTCCTCTTTCCTCTCTGAGCTGTCTCTCAGTGCTTAGAAAGGGTCAAACCACCCAACAAAGTGCAGATTATTGCCTTTATTAGTACTCAGTTATCGGCCCACTCAGAACCGTGTTCTTTGTCTCCTCCTTTGAACAGAAGTTACACATTAATTGTGACTTAAATCTCTATGATTGTTATGGTATGCTATACTGGCGTTAAGGGGTGTGTATTTGGAAATGAAAGGCTAACTTTGAAAGGTTGGACTTACCTTGGCCTTCAAATCACAATCAAAGGTTCAACCTTGAACCCTTTTATGCAGCCCCCTCACCCCCCTCACCCCCCCCCTCACCCCCCTCACCCCCCTCACCCCACTCCCCCCCCTCACCCCCCTCACCCCACTCACCCCCCTCACCCCCCTCACCCCCCTCACCCCACTCACCCCCCTCACCCCACTCACCCCCCTCACCCCCCTCACCCCACTCCCCCTTCCTTTTGTGTATGCTGTCTTCTCCTTTTTTCCCAGGAGGAGGGGTACTGCTACCGGTCGTCGGTGAGGGAGCTGGTCCCACAGCTGCGTTACCTAGACGACATGCATGCAGGGGATCAGGCGGGGCCTGGCTGCAGCAGCTCGATGGGGGAAGACTGGGCCCTGCTCAGAGAGTCTATCAAAGACTGGAGCTCTACAGAGACAGCAGAGGGTGTGTGTGTGGGTCTGTGCATCTATGTGTGTAAGTGTGTGTGTGTTTATGAATCTACATGCTTGCATCTGCTTGTGTGCGTGTCTGTCTGTGTGTGTATCTGAACATCAAAGACATTAGATCCACCAGGCCAGTTCTACTACTCTGTATTTTGATCGGCTATACTTTCCCTCTTCCCTGTCTGGCCATAGAGGAGAGAGCAGCCAATGTGTATGCCTACTCCAGACCCAGCTCTGGCCAGCGCCCAGTTAGCAACCTCTCCAGTTCCCGTCCCGCCAGCCTACCAGTCACTGCCAGGCCCCTCTCAGCAGCCGGCTCCAGACCACTCTTTGGGTCGCGACCCTTATCAGCGGCAGGGTCCAGAGCCCTCTCCCCTCCCGGGTCCAGATCCGGTTCTGCTGATGCAGATCCAGCCTCTGTGGACCCGGACGCTAGCGTTCTGACACACGGTGAGACACTGTATTGGTGTCCTTGGCACTGAAAGACCTACGATCTCCACATACAAAGCTTCAGTTTAAGTCTCTGAATAGGTCCATATAATGAATCAGGCTTATTGTTTTGTATCCTTTTTGTGTTAATTAGCAGTTTATAATTTATTCTGTACTTATTTTGAAAAAGTACCGTCCACCTGTATAATTATTCAACACTGCAACCATGAGGACATGTTGTAACAGTGTCTGAAGATTCATTGACTTTTTAAATGGGGCGGCAGGTAGCCTAGCGGTTAGAGCGTTGGGCCAGTAACCAAAAGGTCGCTGGTTTGAATACCCGAGCCGACAAAGGGAAAAACCTGTAGATTTGTCCTTGATCAAGCCACTTAACCCTAATTTGCTCCAGGGGCTGACCCTGTAGGTAGGCCGTCATTGTAAATAAGAAGTTGTTCTTAACTGACTTGCCTAGTTAAATAAAGGTTAAATAAAAAATAATAAATCAGAGATCTTTGATTTTCTGACCCCAGAAATCAGGCATACTATGCCTTATTCCTTTAGCAATTTTTCTGATTTCCTATGTTGTGACAATCCCTGGTTAGCTATCCTCCATAGTAATGAAATGTTTTTTATTTCTCAACAGGTGCAGGGAAGATCTTGTTCTGTGGGAACCCTGTCCAGGCCCTCAGAGCCAGGCGACAGAAGATGAGGGTTTGTTGACCCATCATTAGCATGAAACGAATTAACTGCAGAATCTGAATCCTTATTTGACAAACTTGAGTCCTCTCTGACACATTGACCACAGTTTACCAGCGTCAGGGGAAAGTGGCCCAGAGTGAAGGGGAGTCGTTATGTTTTGGGGAAAGGCGATATCTAGTCAGTTGCACAACTGAACGCATGAAATTTGTCTTCCGCATTAAACCCAACCCTTAATCGTCGTCCGCATCACTTGAGGAGCAGTTGTTGTTGGGGTCAACTGCCTTGCTCGAACACTGTCCCAACGCTATCCCAACGCTGTATTTGACAGCTAGGCTACCTGCAGCTAACTCCCCTTGTGACAAGCGATTATGGCTGGGTGATGTGACATCTCCCCCTGTCTCTCTAATGTGATGTCAGGATGAACAGAAGGAGATAATTATCAGAGAGAGGAGGGGAGGGTGATGGAGGGATGCAGCTGTGGCCCAGGTGACACTCTGCCAATGCCTGGCGATCTGTCATCTCTATAGACCGTCACTCTCTCTCTTGAGCTGTCACTCTCTCTCTTTAAACTCTTTCCCTAATTTCTCTTTCGGTTATTCTCAGTTTTTTCTCTCCCTCTGTATTCTCTCCATCCCTCGTACTATTCCTGTCTCTCTATCCCTCTCTGTTAGTCTCCCTCCGTCTTTCTATCGTGAACCTCATTCATCTTTCTCTCTCACTGAGGGGATTCGATTAAGCTGGCCCGGGTTGACCCGGCTATGGCCCGTCACGTGTGAAGACGGTGAGGGAGGCGCGCTCTGTGGAAATCAAACAGTTATCTCAGTCATTTGGTCGACAAGGCAGCATCCCACTGGGTACAGACATCTGTTCAACGTCTAGTTTTGATTTTCATTTAATTTAAAACACTAACGTGTATTCAATGTGAAATCAACAAAAATATTCACCATGTCATTGGATTTACACTACTGTTCAAAAGTTTGGGGTCACTTAGAAATGTCCTTGTTTTTGAAAGAAAAATCTTACTATTGTAAGATTTTTTTATGGAATATCTACATAGGCGTACAGAGGCCCATTATCAGCAACCATCACTCCTGTGTTCCAATGGCACGTTGTGTTAGCTAATCCAAGTTTTTCATTTTAAAAGCCTAATTGATCATTAGAAAACCCTTTTGCAGTTATGTTATCACAGCTGAAAACTGTTGTGCTGATTAAAGAAGCAATACAACTGGCCTTCTTTAGACTAGTTGAGTATCTGGATCATCAGCATTTGTGGGTTTGATTACAGGCTCAAAATGGCCAGAAACAAAGAACCTTCTTCTGAAACTCGTCAGTCTATTCTTGTTCTGAGAAATTAAGGCTATTCCATGTGAGAAATTGCCAAGAAACTGAAGATCTCGTACAACGATGTGTACTACTCCCTTCACAGAATAGTGCAAACTGGTCTCAAAGTCAACAGTGAAGAGGCGACTCTGGGATGCCCTCCTTCTAGGCAGAGTTGCAAAGAAAAGCCATATCTTCCTCTGTCCAGTGTCTGCGTTATTTTGCCATTCATCTTTTCTTTTTATTGGCCAGTCTGAGATTTTCTTTGCAACTCTACCTAGAAAGGCCAGCATCCCGGAGTCGCCTCTTCACTGTTGACGATGAGACTGGTGTTTTGCGGGTACTAATGAATGAAGCTGGCAGTTGAGGACTTGTGAGGTATCTGTTTCTCAAACTAGACACTCTAATGTACTCGGTTGTGCACCGGGGCCTCCCACTCCTCTTTCTAATCTGGTTAGAGACAGTTTGTTGCTGTTCTGTGAAGGGAGTAGTACACAGCGTTGTACGAGATCTTCAGTTTCTTGGCAATTTCTCGCATGGAATAGCCTTAATTTCTCAGAACAAGAATAGACTGACGAGTTTCAGAAGAAGGTTCTTTGTTTCTGGCCATTTTGAGCCTGTAATCAAACCCACAAATGCTGATGCTCCAGATACTCAACTAGTCTAAAGAAAGCCAGTTGTATTGCTTATTTAATCAGCACAACAGTTTTCAGCTGTGCTAACATAATTGCAAAAGGGTTTTCTAATGATCAATTAGCCTTTTAAAATTATAAACTTGGATTAGCTAACACAACTTGCCATTGGAACACAGGAGTGATGGTTGCTGATAATGGTCCTCTGTATGCCTATGTAGATATTCCAATAATTTCCAGCTACAATAGTCATTTACAACATTAACTATGTCTACACTGTATTTCTGATACATTTTATGTTATTTTAATGGACAAAAAATGTGCTTTTCTTTCAAAAATAAGGACATTTCTATGTGACCCCAAACTTTTGAACGGTAGTGTAGGTTAAAAGTTAAGTGAAAAAAATACAAAATTCCCTTACGTTGATGACTGAACCAGGTTTTGCCCAGTGGGATGATGCATCGTTCAGAAACGTACAATATAAAATATCTGTTAGAATTTTCTAACTAGTTTTCATTGGGAAGGCAGATAAATAATTTAATGAAAAGACAGAATGCTACTGATTACTCCAGGTGCTTAAACTACGTCACTTTTGTTTTAAGCCGACTTCTCCGCCGGCCATAATGGGGCACCTGGCTCATGCCCGGAATGCAGCCCGGTTTGAAAACGAATGCAATCCCTTTTCAACCGGTGCAAAGTCCAACTACCTGGGCACCAGGGCCAGCTTAATCTAATTCCCTTACTGTCTCCTTATGCAGACTGTAGCCCCCTCCCCTGTACCCATTCCTAGCACCCCGCCCCTCCATGTTCCGGAACACACCTATGACCTTGAGGAGCAAGAAGGACGCCAGCGCAGTGATGTGTTGTCTGAGCTCAGGGCCTGGAGGGAACAGCATAACAAGTACTGACCACTTAGTTAGCCACTCACTCACGCACGCACGCACGCACTCACTCACTCACGTACTCTCTCACTGTCTGTGTGAGAGATTACTGAACAGACTTTTCACTGTTTTCTATTGCTTTGCGTTCCAGACGTCTATTAGCCATGGAGAGGGATGGGTCTCAGATACTGACCGTCCTTCATAGTGATGAAGATGACAAAGGAAGTGTCAGCATTTCCAGTGGCGAGGAGGAAGAAGAGGAAGGAGAAAAAGAGAGCGCTGGTTTGAGTCACTGGTTAAACACTGGCTCGTTCCAGTCCCCCTCTCCAGGCGAGTCGCTCTCATCTCTGGTTAACAAGGCCATGTCAAAATATATAAATATAAATTCAGGGATTTTAACACAGAATAACTTGAGATCACACTAACACAACACAGTCTGAAATGTTCTCTAATAAACTATGTTTAATTTACAGATGTGTTTCAGAGAGAAGTGGCCCGGCTCTCCCTGTCCCCTGACTCCACTCTGTCGCCCTCTCCCCCTCAAAGTGCCACATCAGCCCCTGGTAGCCGGAGGCTGTCAGTGCTGCGAGCAAGCAGACTGAGGCTCAGTGGTGGGGTGGCTGGGGCTGGGGCTGCTGTAAGACCTGCTGAAGACCATACTGAGTCAGGGATGATCACAGGAGTCCCAGGCTTGGAGAACCAGGGGCTACAGGAGGCTGTGAGGCCCAAAGTCCCTCTGCTGCCCAAGGCTACTCACCACATGCCCCACAGGCCAGCCTCTAGCCCGCTGGTCAGAGGGCTCAGGTCACCAACAGGCGAAGCTTCTGTGCAGTCTGTCAATAGGCATCAACCAATCCTCTTGTGCAGACCACCAGAGAGGCCAGCCATTATGTGTCCTCGCACGGCCAGGGCAGCTCTGCAGAAAACGCCCCAGCGCCACACACTCCAGCCCAGCAGGAGGAACTCTCACTTAGACTGAGCCACACACTGTGTGTGTGTGTGATGTATGGGGCTGTATGGGGTTGTTTCCTGGCAGGAGCTGAGGCAGAGATGGAACGGAGGCAAAGATGGAGATTGTCCTCCAGGCCCCAGCTGTCTTCTGAGCTGAGCTATCTTGTGATAGACTTCCTTAGAGTGCAGTGACAAGTCTCCCTCTATATTATGTTTAGGAAAGAGGACCCTGGGGGCTGGATTACATCCAACAGTCGCCCGGAGAATGGAACATAAAAGCTGTGGAATCCAAGAGTGAACTCCGTGTTCTGACTTCCTCAGTTGGACAGTTAGAGAATCACCTGCATCCCTCTGCTCTCTTAGCTCAGCATAGTACAGTACTGACAATGACTTTGATACTGAGCTCACAGTGGCTTTACTGAGGACAACAGCTCTATTTGAAAGGGTTTATTGTTAGGTTGATTATATATTTATTGGAATGGCCTTTAAATTGAATGAGTATTTTTGTCAAAAAATGCTGAATTGTTGTGTTTCACGTGTCTCATATCTGTGTTTTTCAGTTTGAATTACATTTTGTACTGTTTTTATTCACTTAAGTACTACCTTATCCACACCTTAAATAAAAACATATTTCCTTTAATGGAACAATTTGATCTTAGCTTAGTAAGATCAAATGTCTTAGTTGTTAAATCACATCTCTAAAGGTTGAATCTATCCAGTTTTATTAAGATACAAAGAATGCATGTAGAGTCCAATCAAGGATTATTCTGCAATATAAGAAATGCATCTTTCCCCTACTTTGTTGGTGTGGCAATATTATGCCACTTGGGGGTGCCATATAACACTCACTGCTGCCCCAACCCTCTTCTGTCAAGACTGCCTCCAGGAAATTAGTCAAGACCCACATTGTATTCTTCGTTTGAGGCTGGATCAAAGAGAGAGTATAACAGCAAAAGCAATTAAGACATCACTAAATGAAATAGTGTGTGTGTTTAAATATACTGTGTCTGAGTGCTTTAGGTCAATACTAACACTACTGGAAAGGTTTGTCCATAGAGGGGAAAACTGATTCTAAATCAGTTCCAATGGGTAGATAATAAGACGAGTGCTGTTTGATTTGACTGGAGAAGCTGTGTAACACCGTCCTCATGTGGCGTCCAATTTCGACAACAGGTGCAGGGCCGTAACCATGGTAGCCTGTAATGGGAACTTAGTTGCATATTTTTTGCTCCTGCTGAGGTAGGCGTTATAAACGTTAGCTTCTTACTTCATCCTTCTAGCAAGCTAAGTGATACTAACCAGAGCCCTTCAACGTTACTGCCAATAGAAGTCTCTGCGGGAAGCTATCCACTTGACTGACTGACATACAGTGCATTCGAAAAGTATTCAGACCCCTTGACTTCCACATTTTGTTACGTTACAGCCTTATTCTAAAATGTATTAAATTAATTGCATTTCTCATCAATCTACACACAATACCCCATAATGACAAAGCAAAAACTGGTTAATAGACATTTTTGCAAATGTAGTAAAAATAAAAACCAGAAATACCTTATTTACAAGTATTCAGACCCTTTGCTATGAGACTCGAAATTGAGCTCAGGTTTATTCTGTTTTCATTGGTCATCCTTGAGATGTTTCTACAACTTGATTGGAGTCCACCTGTTGTAAATTCCATTAATTGGACATGATTTGGAAAGGCACACACCTGTCTATATAAGGTCCCACAGTTGACATTGCATGTCAGAGCAAAAACCAACCCATGAGGTGAAGGAATTGTCCGTAGAGCTCCAAGACAGGATTTTGTCGAGGCACAGATCTAGGCAAGGGTACAAAAATGTCTGCAGCATTGAAGGTCCCCAATCTTGAATCGAATAACTTTGTAACCACCAAGACTTCCTAGAGCTGGCAGCCTGGCCAAACTAAGCAATCGTGGAAGAAGGGCCTTGATCAGGGAGGTGACTAAGAACCTGATGGTCACTGACAGAGCTCCAGAGTTCCTCTGTGGAGATGGGAGAACATTTCAGAAGGACAACCATCTCTGCAGCACTCCACCAATCAGGTATTTATGGTAGAGTGGCCAGATGGAAGCCGCTTCTCAGTAAAAGGCACATGACAGCTTGCTTGGAGTTTGCCAAAAGCCACCTAAAGGACTCAGACCATGAGAAACAAGATTCTCTGGTCTGATGGAAACCAAGCGTCACGTCTGGAGGAGACCTGGCACCATCTCTACGGTGAATCATGGTGGTGACAGCATCATGCTGTGGGGATGTTTTTCAGTGGCAGGGACTGGGAGACTAGTCAGGATCAAGGGAAAGATGAATGGAGCAAAGTATAGAGAGATCCTTAATGGCAACCTGCTCCAGGTGTGAATAGAACTCAGTCAGATGAAGAATATAAGCGTTCTGATCTTTGATCAATGCTGGCAGCAATATTTGACTCATAATTGATTTTCTTGTGTACAATATATACAGTGGGGAGAACAAGTATTTGATACACTGCCGATTTTGCAGGTTTTCCTACTTACAAAGCATGTAGAGGTCTGTAATTTTTATCATAGGTACACTTCAACTGTGAGAGACGGAATCTAAAACATAAATCCAGAAAATCACATTGTATGATTTTTAAATAATTAATTTGCATTTTATTGCATGACATAAGTATTTGATACATCAGAAAAGCAGAACTTAGTATTTGTTACAGAAACCTTTGTTTGCAATTACAGAGATCATATGTTTCCTGTAGTTCTTGACCAGGTTTGCACACACTGCAGCAGGGATTTTGGCCCACTCCTCCATACAGTTCCTTCAGGTTTCGGGGCTGTCGCTGGGCAATACGGACTTTCAGCTCCCTCCAAAGATTTTCTATTGGGTTCAGGTCTGGAGACTGGCTAGGCCACTCCAGGACCTTGAGATGCTTCTTACCGAGCCACTCCTTAGTTGCCCTGGCTGTGTGTTTTGGGTCGTTGTCATGCTGGAAGACCCAGCCACGACCCATCTTCAATGCTCTTACTGAGGGAAGGAGGTTGTTGGCCAAGATCTCGCGATACATGGCCCCATCCATCCTCCCCTCAATACGGTGCAGTCGTCCTGTCCCCTTTGCAGAAAAGCATCCCCAAAGAATGATGTTTCCACCTCCATGCTTCACGGTTGGGATGGTGTTCTTGGGGTTGTACTCATCCTTCTTCTTCCTCCAAACACGGCGAGTGGAGTTTAGACCAAAAAGCTCTATTTTTGTCTCATCAGACCACATGACCTTCTCCCATTCCTCCTCTGGATCATCCAGATGGTCATTGGCAAACTTCAGACGGGCCTGGACATGCGCTCTCTTGAGCAGGGGGACCTTGCGCTGCAGGATTTTAATCCATGACGGCGTAGTGTGTTACTAATGGTTTTCTTTGAGACTGTGGTCCCAGCTCTCTTCAGGTCATTGACCAGGTCCTGCCGTGTAGTTCTGGGCTGATCCCTCACCTTCCTCATGATCATTGATGCCCCACGAGGTGAGATCTTGCATGGTGCCCCAGACCGAGGGAGATTGATCGTCATCTTGAACTTCTTCCATTTTCTAATAATTGCGGCAACAGTTGTTGCCTTCTCACCAAGCTGCTTGCCTATTGTCCTGTAGCCCATCCCAGCCTTGTGCAGGTCTACAATTTTATCCCTGATGTCCTTACACAGCTCTCTGGTCTTGGCCATTGAGGAGAGGTTGGAGTCTGTTTGATTGAGTGTGTGGACAGGTGTCTTTTATACAGGTAACGAGTTCAAACAGTTGCAGTTAATACAGGTAATGAGTGGAGAACAGGAGGGCTTCTTAAAGAAAAACTAACAGGTCTGTGAGAGCCGGAATTCTTACTGGTTGGTAGGTGATCAAATACTTATGTCATGCAATAAAATGCAAATTAATTATTTAAAAATCATACAATGTGATTTTCTGGATTTTTGTTTTAGATTCCGTCTCTCACAGTTGAAGTGTACCTATGATAAAAATTACAGACCTCTACATGCTTTGTAAGTAGGATAACCTGCAAAATCGGCAGTGTATCAAATACTTGTTCTCCCCACTGTATATATATATATTTGTATTATTAATATTTTTTTCAAATGAGAAATAATTGGTACCGAGCCGAGGTCCAGACCTAGGTGTCCTCATGTAGTTACTGCCTTGAACAGGTGAACAATTTTAACTAAGCTGACATATTTGAGCAAGTCCAATCCTGTTCCTGGAGACAAACACACATAAACATACATACACACACACAGCTAACAAAGGGCCTTATTCCACTCCACATCTGTCATTTCTGCTTCACTACCATCTCTGGCAAAAGGACAGAAATAAAGGAACCATAGAACAACAAAGAAAGTCTGTCATCACAACCACAGAATACTGTTTGATTACTGTCTAACATTGAAGACATTGAAGATTCATTGATAAGCAAAAACACAGAACATAATGTATGAAGGTGTGTTTGTTTTAACCACGAGAATGTCCTTACACAACACAAAGAAACTTTGTTTTACTTACCTGATTTACCTGATACATTTTGCTGCCAACCTATCTGAGCCTATCAGTGCATCCATTTCCCATCATGCACCTGTGCTCTGACCAGCTGTGTCTGACGGTCTGTATAGCTGGCTTCCTCTCGGGCCTCATCAACTTCACTGCCTACTTACTGCTCATCTCATTTAACCAGATAATTGAATTATCTGAGGGTAACACTCTTGCCCAAAGGGCAATCATCCACACTGCCTGCTAATGATGAGAGAGAGTGGATTGAGAGGGGATGCCTTGTAGGGTGTGTGTGAGCGAGGAAGGGAGATCAATGCTGCAGACAGCTGGAGCAGGCAGCTCAGGGGTCCAGGTAGTAGCCTCAGACTTATAATTTGACTGTGGAGAGAAATACTTCCAGCTGGTGTTGACTGATAAGAATTTGGGTTGTAGAGAGCTTGTCCCTGCTTACCAGTCATAAACCGGCATTACCATAAAATGAGAACAGCCCTGCATCACTACACAAGGCTGCTATGCAACCAATTGACTACTACATAAAGACGACAGAGAATGTAGTAAAGGCCCTGGAAACAGACTGTAAGTCAGGGTGTGGGTACATTCGTTTGACCCTCCTAACCCTGGGTTACTGTGAATGGAACGCTAGCAATACAACCTTATTGTTGGTAGATGATTGACATGTTGGTATGACAGCAGGTGGAAGGAGGATGCTTTAACTCTGATATCAAATTAAGTAGCTAATTATACCACCACACCACTCCTCCCCAAATGTGCCTTTTGATTAAAAAGAGATTGCTTTCAATAGAACAACGATGATCTTTAGAGGGCAGAGAAAGGGTGTAGGCTCACGTCAAAAAAGTAAACAGTACTAATTATAACGTCCTCCGTTTATCAGACATTTAAAGCGCAAACAAGTTGTCTAAGTGTTTGAATGTTTATCACAGTATTCAAATATTCTGATTTTCTTAGAAGTAAACAACCTTATAGGAGGAGTCTCTCAGAGGAGACGGGGACACCCCATTCCTAGCTTCAGTGGGACTGTGGCATGCAAACATGAACCTTCTTACCCTGATAATAACATGCTTATAGTGGCAGCCCAAGCATAGACATGTATGAAGATGTGGGATGAATAACTGAATACAGAACAACTGAATAAGTAAAGTAAAGGTGAGTAAAATTAAAGGTACCTTATTAGAAAATCACTTGGTTTTAAAATATACTTAAGTATCAAAAGTAAAAAGTAAATGTCATTGCTAAAATATACTTAAGTATCACAAGTAAAAGTATAAATAATTTCAAATTCCTTAGATTAAGCAAACCAGACGGCATCATTTTTTATTATTTTTTTCATTTGCGGATAGCCAGGAGCACATTCCAACACTCAGACATAATTTACAATGAAGCATGTGTGTTTATTGAGTCCACCAGATCAGAGGCAGTAGGGACGACCAGGGATGTTCTCTTGATGAGTGTGTGGATTGAACTCCTTTCCTGTCCTGCTAAGCATTCTAAGTACTTTCGGGTGTCAGGGAAAACTTATGGAGTAAAATGTGCATTCTTTTTTTTAATGAATGGAGCAAAGCAAAAGTTGTCAACAACATAAATAGTAAATGGAAAAGTAGATACCCCCAAAAAATACTTAAGTAGTACTTCAAAGTATTTTTACTAAGTTACTTTACACCACTGATAAGAGACAGGACAGAAGGCGATATAACAACTATATAAGTAACAACATAGCGGCATGCACAGCTTCACATCTTGCGCCTGATGCCAAACAAGAAATGAGTGGCCTAATTATATTTCAGTCATTTAGCAGACACGTATCCAGAGTGACTTACAGTAGAGTGCACACATTTTCTTACTTGTATTTTTTCATACTGGTCCCCCATGGGAATCAAACCCACAACCCTGGCATTGCAAGTGCCATGCTCCACCAACTGAGCCACACAGGACTGTATAACACTGACATACCAGCACCTTTGCCAAGTGTGTGCAATTAAGACATAATTATTAGAGGAAGCTCCCTGCTTTGTTTCTGTTACGTTAAGCTCAACAGGATAAGTGTTGGATAAGCCTATGAGCTCAGACATGTACAATATGGAACAGAACCCTGCCCACAGGGACATTCCATTCCATTCAATTCCAGAGGAGCTGTTGGGATCTTTTAGTGTACATCATACATGTATCAATCAGTGTAGGTGCACAGACAGGTTAAGGTACATTGTTTGGAAGTGAAAAATAAGGCCTCCAACAATACATATTGAACCCAGGGCCATTGGATTACAAAAAGTGTATTACAACTTGCTACAATTTGATAGACAACTCACTAAAGCATTGCACAACTTTCAGTTTGTTACTGTGAAAGAACGTGTTGCTTTTATTAAAGTAACCTCCATCGAAATTTGTGTCACTTTTTTGTTGTTAGCTCCATAGACACTAGCTTAACCTCTGTAAGTGTGTGGGGCTGGGACAACACTAACTGGCGGGAGAAGGGTCAAGGGTAGAAGGCATCCAGTTTATGTCAAATTAACGTCGAACATTATTTTATTTTTTTGCATTTAAGCTAACCCCTTTCCTAAACTTAAACGAATTATCAGAACCGGCTACGCTAACTCTCCTAACCTGCTGCATAAAGTATCCTAACCGGCTGCGAAATGTCAAATCTGACGTTGATTTGACAAAAGCTGGACCCCTTCTAGCCATGACCCGGGAGAAGGTGAACATGTTGCAAGGACTCAGAGAAGTGGGATGCTGTTAAAGGCACGAGGCAGGTATGAGAAATATCTCAAACGTTATGAGATCATCGGTTTTCTTACGTCTGCCAAACCCTTGGATACTGCCCCTTTAAGATGTCAATCAGACTGTTGTTTACAGTGGCGTGAGCAGGACTGATGCATCTGCAGAAGATGTGTAGAAAGTATCTGGCGGGGAGCGTGGGGGAATCTTCAACCGCACCGAAACAACTGGTGTAGAATACACCTGAAATAAGAGACGAGGACCTCTGTAGTTTTACACCGAATTGCTATAAACCGGTAAGAGACAAAATTAGCAAAACACCTTCACAAAAACATTCGTGTTAGCCAGCTAATCTTAAATTAGCCATACTAGCCAACTTCTTTCTCCCTCAGTGTGTGTGTGTCTGTGATGTGTGTGTGTGTGTGTGTGTGTCTGTGATATGTGTGTGTGTGTGTGTCTGTGATATGTGTGTGTGTGTGTGTGTCTGTGATATGTGTGTGTGTGTGTGTGTGTGTGTGTGTGTCTGTGATATGTGTGTGTGTGTGTGTCTGTGATGTGTGTGTGTGTGTTGTCTTTTTCAGAAAGCCTACTCGAATAGCCATAATGTATGAAAATCAAGAGGCACCTGCAAGCAATTTTATCTGTCATTAACATATTTGATATTTGTGTATGTGAATGGGATTCGTTACATCACTATGATTTCCAAGTTGTACTAGATCTAACAAGGTTAAAAGTAAAGGTGGTTTATTTATGTCAGCCTGTGAACCCAGCTGTACACTGTAAAGAATGTTGACATGACCTTGATTTTTTTTTTAAACAATTTAATTATTATTTAGCCTGACATCCGTTAGGCCTAGGCCTACTTACACTGGTTTGTGCTTGTCAGAGAGGTAAAGACAGATACAGTTAGTCTTAGAACTATTTATCAGTGCATGGTGTTTCTGATCTTGCCCATGAAAGAAAGACTCTGCCATGGCAATGTTGTGCCATTTGTTGTACTGGACGTCTGTGGGAAAACAGCAGTTATTATTGTTGTGAGTGTCTAATGGTAGAGCCAAGAGCAGAATATAGCCTAGGCCAAGTTACATCTAGTATAAAAGCCAACTTCAGCAGCTGGCTGTGGAATGCCATTTAAGTATTTCAGCATTAGCTTAACTTGGTTGGCGCTAGGGTTGCACATTTTTTAGGGAATATTCAGAGTTGGAAACTTTCCGTGGGAATTAACGGGAATATATGGGAATTAACAGAAATATATGCAAAATAAAATGAATTCCATTTAAATGCAGATGTTTTTTGCATTTCATATATTTACCATATCATATGGAGACAGAAACAGAAACCTTTTACCTTATCATAAGTAGACGTAATTGCAAATTATTAAATCCTTCCAATATAAATAAAAAAAACAATTTAGTTACAAATTGAACTTTAATTGAGTTGACTCTTCACATGGGATGATTTCACTGAACAACAAAAGATAGGGAATATTGAATGATCCCCAATGATACATCACATCTCCCAAAAACGTTTTCAACATACATCTGTAAAATGATACTAAAGAAACTAAAGCTTTAGTTGTCTTCCTCTCAGGCTTTCATGTCTTCTCCCTGGACCTCCTCAATGTCCACCTCTTGAACATCAGATGGAAATATATGCAAAGCCCTCATCTTCACTGTCACTTTCCAACCTTGTTGAGGATGGCTCGTTGTCAGGCTCAAAAAGCCTCAAATTTGCCACCAATTTCTCAACCCTTGTATTGGTCAGCCTGTTACGTGCTTTGGTGTGTGTGTTCCCAAACAAGGACCAGTTGTGCTCTGAGGTGGCTGATGTTGGTGGGATTTGGAGGATGATGGTGGCAACAGGGGAAAGAGCCTCAGATCCACAAAGTCCCTTCCACCAGGTGGCTGATGAGATATGTTGGCACGACTGCCATATTGCATCTCCATCCCAAAGCCCTTGCTTGGAAGTGTACTTCACCAGACTGACAAGAACCTTGCCCTCATCCAGGCCAAGGTGGCGAGACACGGTAGTGATGACACCATAGGCCTTGTTGATCTCTGCACCAGACAGGATGCTCTTGCCAGCATACTTGGGGTCCAACATGTACACTGCGGCATGTATGGGCTTCAGGCAGAAGTCTTCACGCATTTTGATGTATTTCAGAACTGCAGTTTCCTCTGCTTGGAGCTACAGTGAAGTGGGCAGGGCAGTACGGATTTCTTCTCTTACATCTGCAAGCAGAGTCTGAACATCAGACAGGATGGCATTGTCTGCCTCAATCCGTGCAATGGCTACTGCTATAGGTTTTAGGAGTTTCAGGGTGCTTACCACTCTCCCAAAATACATCATCCAGGAGGATCCTCTTGATGGGCTGTCCATATCGGCAGACTGTGATATAGCCATTTCTTGGAGAGACTCCTTCCCCTCCAGGAGACTCAAACATGATGACAACACCACCCCAACAGGTGTTGCTGGGCAGCTTCAATGTGGTGCTCTTATTCTTCTCACTTTGCTTGGTGAGGTAGATTGCTGTTATAACTTGATGACCCTTCACATACCTAACCATTTCCTTGGCTCTCTTGTAGAGTGTATCCATTGTTTTCAGTGCCATGATGTCCTTGAGGAGCAGATTCAATGCATGAGCAGCACAGCCAATGGCTCCACTTTAGACTAAGAGCCTTCATGTTCGCAGCATTGTCTGTCACCAGTGCAAATACCTTCTGTGTCCAAGGTCATTGATGACTGCCTTCAGCTCATCTGCAATGTAGAGACCGGTGTGTCTGTTGTCCCTTGTGTCTGTGCTCTTGTAGAATACTGGTTGAGGGGTGGAGATGATGTAGTTAATTAATCCTTGCCTACGAACATTCGACCACCAATCAGAGATGATTGCAATACAGTCTGCTTTCTCTATGATTAGCTTGACCTTCAATTGAATTCTGTTGAACTCTGCGTACAGAAAATGAGTAGATAAAGCATGTCTGGTTGGAGGGGTGTATGCTGGGCGAAGAACATTCAGAAATCTCTTCAAATACACATTGCCTGTGAGCATCAGAGGTGAACCAGTTGCATACACAGCTTTAGCAAGACATTCATCAGCATTTCTCTGACTACGTTCCTCCATTGAGTCAAAACAACTTCTGATTCCCGGAGGACCATGAGCTGTTGCCATCGATAAGGTGTCTGATTCACCTTGAATAGAAGTAGAGGGACTTTTGTCAGAGGTTGCTTGTTGTGAGCGCTGAGGGAACTTTATGCACTTGGCCAGATGATTCTGCATCTTTGTTGAATTCTTCACATGTGATTTGGCACAGTATTTGCAAATGTACACAGCTTTTCCTTCTACATTAGCTGTAGTGAAATGTCTCCACACATCAGATAGTGCTGGTGGCATTTTCCTGTAAAGATGAGAAAAAAAGGAGTAAAAAAAACCCAAATACAATTCCATGTACAGATAAATAGTTAAGCAGCTAGATTAAACAACTCCTTTGTAAGATACATGTTTTAAAATGAAACACTCCTCAGTTAGCAGGCTCAAGCAAGCTGAAACTCACATGGTAGCAAAAACTAACTAGCAGAAATTGTTAATAAGTTAGAAATGATTATAACAATTTTATTGTAGGCTACTATTTACTAGTTAACAAAAAATCATGTATGTCATATAAAATATATTAAGCCCACCCAGTATTGTAATCAAAACTTACCAGAAAGCATGTAGTCCTTGGCTCAGACAGTGTAGTAGTGTGGGCTCAATAGCATCTCATTAGTGTGCAAGATCTCAAGAATCAGCTGTACATGTGATGGAATAATGCACTGTGCATGCAGAGGGTTGCAATTCCATTGAATTGGGGATAGTTTAACCAAAGACCTAGAATTGCTTTTTGTGTATCCCACAACAAAGGTTCACTGTTATAAGCTAACTTTTTTTTGATGAATTTAAGCAAAATTCCCCAAATTCCAGGGCTTACCCTTTGCAACCCTAGTTGGCGCTCTGTTTGTGTCATAGGCTTTTTGCTTGTAAGCCTTTGTTGTAACAGAAAATGTATTCACCCTGCTCTGTTTGTGTTTGTTGTGTTTGCTTAAGCTCCATTTATTGTAACATTAAATGTGACCTCTCAAGACATGCAGTTTATAGTATTTTGAGGACAGCCAGTAGTGTGTACTACGATGTAATGCTCTGGCTGCGTTGTCTGTTTGATTTGTGTGCGTTGGGATTCCTCCAGCATCACTAATGGCATTAGGATCCCCTCTGTTGTGCTCTCTGCTATAGGTGCTGATGTAGGCAATATACAGATCAAATGGGAGAGAGAGACGGAGGGATAAAAGGAGAAAGAATGGACTGACATCCCATCTCCCTGATCTGTAGTCCCCCCATTCTGCCCCTCCCTGATCTATAGTCCTCCCATTCTGCCCCTCCCTGATCTGTAGTCCTCCCATTCTGCCCCTCCCTGATCTGTAGTCCTCCCATTCTGCCCCTCCCTGATCTGTAGTCTTCCCATTCTGCCCCTCCCTGATCTGTAGTCCTCCCATTCTGCCCCTCCCTGATCTGTAGTCCTCCCATTCTGCCCCTCCCTGATCTGTAGTCCCCCCATTCTGCCCCTCCCTGATCTGTAGTCCCCCCATTCTGCCCCTCCCTGATCTGTAGTCCTCCCATTCTGCCCCTCCCTGATCTGTAGTCCTCCCATTCTGCCCCTCCCTGATCTGTAGTCCTCCCATTCTGCCCCTCCCTGATCTGTAGTCCACCCATTCTGCCCCTCCCTGATCTGTAGTCCACCCATTCTGCCCCTCCCTGATCTGTAGTCCACCCATTCTGCCCCTCCCTGATCTGTAGTCCTCCCATTCTTCCCCTCCCTGATCTGTAGTCCTCCCATTCTTCCCCTCCCTGATCTGTAGTCCTCCCATTCTGCCCCTCCCTGATCTGTAGTCCTCCCATTCTGCCCCTCCCTGATCTGTAGTCCTCCCATTCTGCCCCTCCCTGATCTGTAGTCTTCCCATTCTGCCCCTCCCTGATCTGTAGTCCTCCCATTCTGCCCCTCCCTGATCTGTAGTCCTCCCATTCTGCCCCTCCCTGATCTGTAGTCCCCCCATTCTGCCCCTCCCTGATCTGTAGTCCTCCCATTCTGCCCCTCCCTGATCTGTAGTCCTCCCATTCTGCCCCTCCCTGATCTGTAGTCCACCCATTCTGCCCCTCCCTGATCTGTAGTCCACCCATTCTGCCCCTCCCTGATCTGTAGTCCACCCATTCTTCCCCTCCCTGATCTGTAGTCCTCCCATTCTTCCCCTCCCCAACTACTCATAAGGAGTGGAGGTAACCGTTTACTTCTGAAATCAAGAATATTGCAGTGCGAATTAAGCAACATTTGTATCTTTCCATTTCTTTGGGAGCTTACCATCTGGAGAAAGCACTTTATACACACACACACACACACACACATCCTTACACACTCATCCTTACACACTGTTAACTGGGGGACACAGAGTGCATTCCATGACCGCACACTGTGTACTCCCACATCAGTACACTCCAACTTCATGATGTCATTGTTGACCAGTCACCCAGTTTTTGCCACAGCTACGCTATTCACTGGGTGCATCTCAATTCACTCTCTTCCTCTGTCCCAGTCATAACAGTGTAAAGTGTTAGTGTACTTAGACCTGCCTATATTCCTACCACAGCCGTATTAGAGGTGTGACTCACATGTTCTTCTCTTATTGAAAGGCCCATAAAAACATAGCTAACCCTACTCCTGGTTCATCCTCAGCTCCAGGTTAGAACGTGATGCTCATTGCTCACACACAATGCCTCATTGTTCCGTCTCTGATTACAAGGATCTATGCTTTTGAAATGGCTAGGATGTCATACTAGGATGTTATAAGGCTACTTTTGTTAGGCTAAACTAAGATCAATAAAATAGCATGTCAGATCCATAGCTATTAGGTTACCCTCTGAGATGGCAATGCAGTGGATAGCAGCTGTTCTACGTGCTCCTATTGTGTATGTTTTTTTATGCTGATCTTAACTTTTGTTTTTACATCATGTCTCCACCATCATTTCCTATGACCTATGACCCATCATTTTCAATGACCGAAAACAGCTTCTGGACATCAGAACAAAAATTACTAACTTTGATTTGGATGAAAATTTCTACTTCAATGGACTGACATCCCATCTCTCCGCTCTGGACGTTCTGCTTACTCCGGACCAGGCCCTAATCCCCGGGACTCAAAAGAGGAAGCGAAGGCGTAAGAGAGGCAGACGCGCCGGCATCCTGACAAGACTACGTTGGCGAGCAAATAAACCGCCTCTACCCTCAGTTCTATTAGCGAACGTACAGTCACTAGTGAACAAACTGGACGAGCTTCGCTCGAGACTATCCTATCAACGACCTGAAGAACTGTAATATTGTATAAGCTTTTTCACACTGCATTGTTCTTTTATTATCATATATCTTTTTGTAATTTATTTACCAATTTTCCTCCCCAATTTCGTCGTATCCAATTGGTAGTTAGTCTTGTCCCATCGCTGCAACTCCCGTACAGACTCGGGAGAGGCGAAGGTCGAGAGCCGTGCATCCTCCGAAACACGACCCCGCCAAGCCGCACTGCTTCTGACACAATACACTCTTAAACCGAAAGCCAGCCGCACCAATGTGTCGGAGGAAACATCGTACACCTGGCGACCGCGTCAGCATGCATACACCTGGCTCGCCACAGGAGTCGCTAGAGCGCGATGAGACAAGGACATCCCAGCCGGCCAAACCCTCCCCTAACCTGGACGACGCTGGGCCAATTGTGCATCGCCTCATGGCTCTCCCGGTCTCGGCCGGCTGCGACACAGCCCGGTATTGAACCAGGATCTGTAGTAATGCAGCTGGCTTGGTTTCGGCTGCCTTCCGGGTTAAGCGTGCATTAGACCGTTGCGTCACTCGGGAGGCCCTACACTGCATTGTTCTTAGGTCCGGGCTAGACTGGCCCTGGGCTAGCTTAGTCTGTGTTCACACAAGCATTTGTTAACCCTGGGCTAAGCTTTAGCCCTGGGCTAAGGAGTCACACTTGTATTCCAAAGCCCTGGGCTAACGGACAAACACAACATGAAACCAACATTCTTTCTCTGACACACAACCAATGTTATAAGCAAGACATTGATTAACACATTTTGTCTTGCTTCTGGCATAGCAACCTTGCTGTCTGCCAGTCCGACTTTGCAAACTGTGTTTTACCCTTTTTAAAATTTGATCGGGCTCCACAGAGAACGCTGTGAACAAACAAGACATAAACTTTTCTGATCCAGAAATCATGCAACAATATTATTATCATGGATGTATGCAATTAAATGTTAATAGAAAAGCTATTAACAGCCCTTCCAGCTGAAGAGTTTGTAGCTTTTAGTTGCTAAATGAGAAGACTTACCCAGCCTGCATAGCAACCTTTTTTGTTAGGCATAGCAACCAAGGTTTTTGCATGGATGAAAGTACTGTATTTTGGTTTTTGTCTTCAGATGAAGGATTAAAAAGTATGAATTAACTTATCAAAATAACACGCAGAACGCGTTACAGGCATTACAAGCATGTACATTAGTTTAAAGTGCCGCTTTTGTGATTGGACAGTGAGCATTCTAGGCGTTGTTCTTGGCCCCTATTTTGGCACCGTGTTTCTGGGGCTAATCCCGAAAAGTCAGTGCTAACCCTGCTCCGGAGCTAAGGTTAAGGTTGTTGGGCTAAGGTTGTTGCTTGACCACTTTAGGATGTGAAAGTGTGAACACTCGCTTAGCCCCGGGCTAAAATCTCCCTTAGCTCAGAGCTAAGGAGGCTCTTAGCCCTGGGCTAAGGTGCAGTGTGAACGTGTCTTATGTTTCTCTGAGGTGTTTCCATGCATTGTCTAGACCTGACGGCAGCCTCAGGTAAGATGAAGGGGTAGGGGTGTGTCTCTTTTTTAACAACAGCTAGTGTACGATCTCTGAGTTAGTATAGTCTGCAGCTTATTATGAGGTATTCTATTTACCAAGAAAGTTTATCTATATTTGTCGTAGCTGTCTATTTACCACCAGAAACTGATGCTGGCACTAAGACCGCACTCAACGAGCTGTAGCTCTAGATCACATTTACTCCACACACAGAAACCCATACAAGGCTCTCCCTCGCCATTGAGAGCATCTTGACTGGCTGCTCAGCGCTTGATATGGCAATTGCTTGGCATCCGACCACAAGGTGCTTCTTTCCATCCAAGACCTCTATACCAGGTGGTCTGAGGAAAGCCATAACAATTGTCAGACTCCAGCCACCCAAATCATAGACCGTTCTCTCTGCTACCGTACGGCAAATGGTATCGATGCACAAGTCTGGAACCTACAGGACTCTGAACAGCTTCTACCCCAAGCCATAAGACTCCTAATTAGTTAATCAAATAGCTACCCGGACTGGTGGAGTAGAAATAATGGTCTGGGGCTGTTTTTCATGGTTCGGGCCCCTTAGTTCCAGTGAAGGGAAATCTTAACGCTACAGCATATAATGACATTCTAGATTCTGTGCTTCCAACTTTGTGGCAACAGTTTGGGGAAGGCCTTTTCCTGTTTCAGCATGATAATTCTTCAAATAAAGTGGTGATCCTAATTGACCTAAAACAGGGAATTTTTACTAGGATTAAATGTCAGGAATTGTGAAAAACTGAGTTTAAATGTATTTGTCTAAGGTATATGTACACTTCCGACTTAAACTGTATCTACCTCATTTACCTGGTATCCCTGCACATCGACTCGGCACTGCTAGCCTGTGTATGTAGCCAAGTTATCATTACTCATTGTGGATTTATACCTTGTGTTATTATTTTTCTAGTATTTTTAAATCTTTCTTTGCATTGTTGGCAAGAGCCTGTAAATAAGCATTTCACTGTTAGTCTACACAAAGCAAAGAAAGATTTAAAATGGTTCTTTTTGGGGATATCTAATTTTGAAATGGGCTAGGTGCTGTATTTATGCCTGCTGCTTTATCTACAGTTGAAGTCGGAAGTTTACATACACCTTAGCCAAATACATTTAAACTCAGTTTTTCACAATTCCTGACATTTAATCCTAGTAAAAATTCCCTGACTTAGGTTAGTTAGGATCACCACTTTAATTTAAGAATGTGAAAAGTCAGAATAATAGTAGAGAGAATGATTTATTTCAGCTTTTATTTCTTTCATCACATTCCCAGTCGGTCAGAAGTTTACATACACTCAATTAGTATTTGGTAGCATTGCATTTAAATTGTTTAACTTGGGTCCAACGTTTCGAGTAGCCTTCCTCAAGCTTCCCACCATAAGTTGGCTGCTCGCACACGCTTTTTCAGTTCTGCCCACAAATTTTCTATAGGATTGAGGTCAGGGCTTTGTGATGGCCACTCCAATACCTTGACTTTGTTGTCCTCAAGCCATTTTGCCACAACTTTGGAAGTATGCTTGTGGTCATTGTCCATTTGGAAGACCCATTTGGGACCAAGTTTTAACTTCCTGACTGATGTTGCTTCAATATATCTACATAATATTCCTTCCTCATGTTGCCGTCTATTTTGTGAAGTGCATCAGTCCCTCCTGCAGCAAAGTACCCCCACAACATGATGCTACCACCCCTGTGGTTCACGGTTGGGATGGTGTTCTTCGGCTTGCAAGCCTCCCCCTTTTTCCTCCAAACATAACGATGGTCATTATGACCAAACAGTTCTATTTTTGTTTCATCAGACCACAGGACATTTCTCCAAAAAGTACCATCTTTGTCCCCATGTGCAGTTGCAAACCATAGTCTGGCTATGGCGGTTTTGGAGCAGTGGCTTCTTCCTTGCTGAGCGGCCTTTCAGGTTATGTCGATATAGGACTTGTTTTACTGTGGATAGAGATACTTTTGTACCTGTTTCCTCCAGCATCTTCACATGGTCCTTTGCTGTTTCTGGGATTGATTTGCACTTTTCGCACCAAAGTACGTTTGTCTCTAGGAGACAGAACGCGTCTCCTTCCTTAGCGGTATGACGGCTGCGTGGTCCCATGGTGTTTATACTTGCGTACTATTGTTTGTACAGATGAACGTGGTACCTTCAGGCATTTGGAAATTGCTCCCAAGGATGAACCAGACTTGTGGAGCTCTACCATTTTTTTTCTGGCCTTTCAGGTTATGTCGATATAGGACTTGTTTTACTGTGGATATAGATACTTTTGTACCTGTTTCCTCCAGCATCTTCACAAATTCCTTTGATGTTGTTCTGGGATTGATGTGCAGTACGTTCATCTCTAGGAGACAGAACGCGTCTCCTTCCTGAGCGGTATGACGGCTGCGTGGTCCCATGGTGTTTATACTTGCGTACTATTGCTTGTACAGATGAACGTGGTACCTTCAAGTGTTTGGAAATTGCCCCCAAGGATGAACCAGGTCTTGGCTGATTTCTTTAGATTTTCCGATGATGTTGAGCAAAGAGGCACTGAGTTTGAAGGTAGGACTTGAAATACATCCACAGGTACACCTCCAATTGACTCAAATTATGTCAATTAGCCTATCAGAAGCTTCTAAAGCCATGACATCATTTTCTGGAATTTTCCAAGCTGTTTAAAGGCACATTCAACTTAGTGTATGTAATCTTCTGACCCACTGGAATTGTTATATAGTGAATTATAAGTGAAATAAACTGTCTGTAAACAATTGTTGGAATAATTACTTGTGTCAAAGTAGATGTCCTAACCGACTTGCCAAATCTATAGTTTTATTAACATGAAATCTGTGGAGTGGTTGAAAAATGAGTTTTAATGACTTCAACCTAAGTGTATGTAAACTTCCGACTTCAACTGCATGTTGCCGAAATATCCATGCTAGATCCATGGAACCGCTATTACTAAAACCCTCATGCAGCAGCCAATACAGGGTTATTACAGAGCAGTTAATTCCCAGTCAGAACTCCCCATTACCCACTTAAAATAAATAAATCCTAGTTGTTTAAACATTTCTGTTCTGTCTATGATGTGCACACACACACACACACACACACACACACACTATATTGGTGGTTAATCAGCAATCCTGTCATAGCGACTGTCACAGCATGGAAATAGGGCCATTTTCACATGGTAAACGCTTTGACTCGGGAGAAAGAGAGCATTTACCGCTGAAGGAGGGTAATTCAGTGGGCCGAGGCTGTGTTGTGAAACTGATCAAGTGTTGCTGAAATGGTGATGGATGTGTGAGTGCAGATATATAGCAATCTTCTCTGTTCAGCCCATCTATTTCACTCTCCCTAGGCCCCTACACATTAGCTTTTGGAAATCAGGTCTACCCTTTTTGCTAAGTCCTCTCTGAAGTGTGGATGATCTCATTCTGTGCACAGCACTTTTACAACGCTTTTCAGAAGTCAGTCGCATTGCCTTCTGAAGTGCTAGTTTTGATCAAATTACATGGTACACCAGCCACCTGTGACAGTGTTATCATCAGCAAACCAGTCGACAGCACCAGAATGTTGACGTGTCAACAATGGATAATAATGTGAAGTTCAGCTATTTCAAAACATGGGACCAACTGAAGCTGTAGCACTTATCATCCAGCTCACACAGTGGTGTAGAGAGAGTATTAATCCTCTCAGCCGTGGGAAATACAGGGAGGATATGGGTCTGTTATCCATAACCACTGATACAGGGTCAGATATTTTCCCATCTTCCTAATAGTTAGGCCTAAGGTTAGGATCGTGGGGTAGGGTTTGCTGGGCCTATATCTGTGTCTAAGGGCAACTTGTACCTTAAGCACAGTGGGGCTGTTGGCAGGTCAAAGGGTGTGATGGCGAGTGGGGGGTCAAAGTTTAGCTGGACTAGAATCCCCCCCCCCCCCCCCCCCCCCCCCCCCCCCCCTCCGAGCAGAGATGAGGAGGACAATGGGGACAGGACAGGCTCTGGTGACCTCTTCACTGCCTGGCCCCCTTTGTCACTCACTGGCTATCTTTTTATCCCCCTTTCCTTCTCTCTGTTTTGTGCTTCTTTTTTTTTATTCTCTCTTCCTCTCTCTTCTTTCCCTTTTTAATTCTTCCCTCTTTTCTCTCTCTTTTAGTTTTTCTCTCACTCTGTGTTTTTTCTGCTGAGGGAATGGCAGTCCTGCAGTCATGTGACTTTTTTGTCTCAACATAATCTGCTGTGTTTGTCATTGGTCGATTTCTTTGAAAGAGCATTGGTCTCCAGGGCAACAGAGAATGGCGGCACCATTTCACTTTTCTCTCCTGCCCCATTCCTCCCCTCCATCGCGCTGAGTGTGTGGGGCTCTCATTCACTCCACTGGATCAGGTAGCAGCGTAACACTTACTCTCTCGCAGTGACTGGGCTGTTTCTCTCTTCCTCTTGTTCTTCTTTCACACCATCACAGAGACCCAGACAGATGGTTGGAGTCTACTAAAGAAGGCGAGTCGTTTTTGGAAGTTTGCTTTGTGTCTTTTTCTGTTGGCTGTCTTTGTCAAGCTGTTGTTTTCAGAGGGTTTGAATTGAAGTATAGTAATAGGCATTTATGTCGTTCTAACTTCTAAGGCAGATTCTAACAAAATCGTTTTTGATTTATTTCACCTTTATTTCACCAGGTAGGTCAGTTGAGAACAAGTTCTCATTTACAACTACAACCTGGCCAAGACAAAGCAAAGCAGTGCTTATGATGAAATTGGGATTCCTTTGACAATTTAACTGTATTTTTGTTCGCTTATGTGTTATTCACATTGTCAGTCTTACGGCATCCGATTGATGGAAAATAATCTTATCGGTATCTATTAAAGACATTACTATGGTAACGACAAGAACAGAGCAATCAGTCTATGGATTCCTTTTCTGACTAGATTGGGGGTGGAGACCCTTCCACGGGAAATGAAATTTAACAGTAGTTTTTGTGTAAAACTGCATTGGCCTTAAACATGGAGCTTACAGTAGTCTTCATTTCAGTAAAAGTATAGAAAGAATTTGTATTGAAACCGTTGGTGTGACAGTTGTGTCTGATCTCAAAATTTGTGTCTTTAGTTAAAACACCATTGGGTCGTGTAGTAGAAAATAACCATAAAATCTTTAGACTTGGCTTTTTCCCAACACAAACACACTCTTTGGGCTGTGTGTGTCTGTGAATTGGGCCACTTTGTCACATTCTGGCATGGCAACCGTCTTCAAGTGTTGTACTCTTTCGACTGCCCTGCTTCGGTTCCACCAACCAGGTGGCTTGCCCTGTGTTTGGTAACCGTGGCAACGCCATGAGCAGAGCTCTCGGCCACTCCCACAGGTGCTGTCTTGTCTGTCTGATGGCCGGAGGGTCTCCTGTTACACACACACACACACACACACACACACACCGACCTGTCATGTGTGAGAGGTTATCTCTCATACTCAGGAATGTGTTGCTGATAAGAGATACAGGATTAAAAGGATGTGTGGGAAGGCTGATGTACGGGAGGCAGACTGGCTGGACTCAGTGAGTCATTTTATATCTACTCAGGATTTGAAGTGTGTTTGTATGAATCTCCTAAAGTGTCTGTGTGTGTGCACCCATGAGTGTATGTGTGTGCTCACAGGAAGCTATGGTGGAGTGTGTCATGACTTTATCTGTGGACATGAATACTTGGCTGATGTAATCAAGAGGAAACGTGGACTGGGGCCGCATCGTTGCTGCATGCTGCTATGTATGATGTCACTGCTTGCCGACCCAACAATCCTCACATTCCTACTGGTGGTGTTATGCAAAGCAGGTTGGGCATGTGTGGGCTGCTGTGGGGGAGAGACAGATGACCCTATGACCCTACTATTAATTAGTAATCAGACACGCACGCACACACACACATGCGCGCACAGTAATTTATTCACACACACACGTCCACTAGAACACACTCAAGCTCCAACTACCACTAGAAAGTGATTATACTTCCAGATGTCTTGTCCTGGGTTATATTCAACCAGGGATTCTGGGTATTCTACAGGCAGATTCTGATTAGCCACTAGCACTAGAATATGAGACATACGTACAGTTGAAGTCTGAAGTTTACATACACTTAGGTTGAAGTCATTAAAACTCATTTTTCAATCACTCCACAGATTTCATGTTAACAAACTATAGTATTGGCAAGTCGGTTAGGACATCTACTTTGTGCATGACACAAGTAATTCTTCCAACAATTGTTTAATGACAGATTATTTCACTTATAATTTACTATATCACAATTCCAGTGGGTCAGAAGTTTACATACACTAAGTTGACTGTGCCTTTAAACAGCTTGGATAATTCCAGAAAATGATGCCATGGCTTTAGAAGCTTCTGATAGGCTAATTGACATAATTTGAGTCAATTGGAGGTGTAGCTGTGGATTTATTTCAAGTCCTACCTTCAAACTCAGTGCCTCTTTGCTCAACATCATGGGAAAAAAATTTCCAAACACTTGAAGGTACCATGTTCATCTGTACAAGCAATAGTACGCAAGTATAAACACCATGGGACCACGCAGCCGTCATACCGCTCAGGAAGGAGACGCGTTCTGTCTCCTAGAGATGAACGTACTGCACATCAATCCCAGAACAACATCAAAGGAATTTGTGAAGATGCTGGAGGAAACCGGTACAAAAGTATCTATATCCACAGTAAAACGAGTCCTATATCGACATAGGCCTCTCAGCAAGGGAGAAGCCACTGCTCAAAAACGGCCATTAAAAAAAGCCAGACTACGGTTTGCAACTGCACATGGGTCAAAGGTCGTACTTTTTGGAGAAATGTCCTCTGGAACTGTTATGTTTGGAGGAAAAAGGGGGAGGCTTGCAAGCCGAAGAACACCATCCCAACCGTGAATCACAGGGTGGCAGCATCATGTTGTGGGGGTGCTTTGCTGCAGGAGGGACTGGTGCACTTCACAAAATAGATGGCATCATGAGGAAGGAAAATTATGTGGATATATTGAAATAACATCTCAAGACATCAGTCAGGAAGTTAAAGCTTGGTCGCAAATGGGTCTTTCAAATGGACAGGCTTAAGGACAACAAAGTCAAGGTATTAGAGTGGCCATCACAAAGCCCTGACCTCAATCCTATAGAAAATTTGTGGGCAGAACTGAAAAAGCATGTGCGAGCAAGGAAGCCTACAAACCTGACTCAGTTACACCAGTTCTGGGCCAAAATTCACCCAATTTAATGTGGGAAGCTTGTGGAAGGCTACCCACAACGTTTGACCCAAGTTAAACAATTTAAAGGCAATGCTACCAAATACTAATTGAGTGTATGTAAACTTCTGACCCACTGGGAATGTGATGAAAGAAATAAAAGCTGAAATAAATAATTATCTCTACTATTATTTCACATTGTTAAAATAAAGTGGTGATCCTAACTGACTTAAGACAGGAAATGTTTACTAGGATTAAATGTCAGGAATTGTGAAAAACTGAGGTTCAATGTATTTGTCTAAGGTGTATGTAAACTTCCGACTTCAACTGTATATTGTGAGGAGGATAACTGTAAAAGAGATGAGAACAATGCAAGTCCATAATGTGAGAGGAGTAGTGTCATGTTCCCCGGGCAGGCGGATGTGTGCAGGGGGAAGGGGAGGGGAGGGGAAGGGAGGAGGTACTGACTCACCCAGCCACCCCACTGCACACACAGCAAGATGAATCCTTTGATCCACAGAAGGGAAAGAAAAGTGAGTGAGTGGAGTGAAAGCCATTGGGACTTATTGTTCTAACAGGTGTTTTTATAGCCCTTTCCCCAGACATCAGACAGAGGAGAAAATGAAAAGAAAGAAAAAGAGAGAGCGTGAGATATAGACACAGACAGACAGACAGACAGACTGACAGAGAGACAGACAGACAGACTGACAGAGAGAAACCAAGAAAGACCGATAAAGGGAGAACCAGACAGAGACAGGGCGTCAGTGCCTGTCACCTGACCTTCGACCTCTAATCACCTGACTGTTTTTTTCTCCCTAACCAGCACTTCCTGCCCTTCCACTGGCTTTTATCATCATCAACAACCCCACCCTCCAGACCCTCTCTCCCTCCTACAGTCTCTCTTTACCTCTCTCCCTCCTACAGTCTCTTTCTCTCTCTCTCTCTCTCTGATAATCTGTCTGTCCATCTCTGTCTGTTGATATCTATCTCCATTACTTGTTTGTCTCTCTGTCTGGCCTAGCGGTGTGTTTGTTCACAAGCATGAGACCAGTGTGTGGAGAGGCGGTATCCCACCCACTCCCACCACCAGAACTCCCAGAATGGAGAGGAGCTGAGTTGGGGCTTGGGGGTCAGTGTGTGATGTGAGCGTACTGTTGACTTAAACCCTGACTGGCTTTTGTGTTCCACACTAAGGGGCTAAGAGAGCCCTTCCCTTCCCTGGCTGTGGATTGACACTGGTCTAGACTGTATGACAGCAGTGGAAGAAATATAGGCTACCACGTTCGCTTCTCTCTTTCCTCTTGTTAAACTGGTAGGTGGTAACTGTTTTAATGCACAGACAAGACAATGTCCTGTTGTAGTACAGATGAAATGAGGTGAGATTATTATGATTTCCAAATGAGATCATAGAGACCTAAATGATTCCTTGACTGAGATGGTATCAGGGTAGAAAACAAAGAAAGGTGGGATGTGCTGTATTTAATCATTAAGGCCAGAGGGGGTTGCATCGTGCCTAAGAACAGCTCTTAACCGTGGTATATTGGCCATATCACAAACCCCTGAGATGCCTTATTGCTATTATAAACTGGTTACCAACGTAATTAGGACATTAAAAATAAATGTTTTGTCATACCCTTGGTATACAGTCTGATATACCACGGCTGTCAGCCAATCAGTGTTCAGGGCTCGAACCACCCAGTTTATAATTAAGAGTAAACCATGCAATTACCTAAGAGAAAGCCATCCAACCTATCGTAATGATGCACAGAGCAGAGATAAAATGCAGAAGCAATAGTTCCACCCTGACCATAATGATATGGCTGTGTTTTATACTTATCTCTGCTAGGAACAAACAAAGTATTACTACTACCTTGGTCTGCCTTACTCTGACCACCAAACCTACGTCAACAAAAGTTCAGAACTCAGTGTGTTGCAACCATGAGAGCAGTCCTGACTGGGACATATTCCATTAGACAAGCAATGAAGCAAAATGTTTTGAAACAGGAAAATAATATCAAAGTTTTATTGGACTGTAGTCCCTTCTTCGTTTCAAAGTGTTTTTCCCTATTGGCTCCTGTTGAACACAACGCTGTATTCTGCCTCCTGTATGTTTTAACCTGTGTCTGTATGTCCTTTTCCAACCTGTTGAAGGAGTTTTTCTGGGAAACAATTGTAAATAAGAATTTGTTCGTAACTGACTTGCATAGTTAAATGAAGGTTAAAAAAACAAAACAAAAATAAAACAGTGGGACAAGAGAGGGAGGTCTAATATCTGAAGAGGGGGAGGAGCCTTAGACTTAATGCTATTCAAGCCTGATGCAGAACAGCCAACAAGAAATACCTTATCGGCTGCATGAGTCCCCCAAAGCCCACCTCCCTCCACAGGAATTATTGAAAAAGTACCAGGAAAGACCATCTTCCTCCTTCCTCAGATACTGACATCTTCCTGCCTTTTCTGGCCTGATCTACAGCTGGCTTACTGCTCTCTGGACAGATTTATGTGTGTCCTTAGTAAAGGAATCAAGTTATTATGGGCTTTGATTGAGCCCAGTGAAAGGGTGATCCGGGTTGTGTATTTGGGAATGCTCTCAGTCTTTTGTGTGCTGGGACTGACCATTGAGAGGGAGGAAACGTATCTGTATTGGGTTTCAATGCAAACATGATAAAGCTTTTTACACCTCAGCAGTTCTTTCGTTGCCTTCTTTCTTTTTGCTCGATGCAAACTAGGAGGAGGAGGAGGAGGAGGAGGAGGAGGAGGGGGTTGAATGTGTTATAGAAAAGTAAGGGTTGGTGGGGAAGAGGGGGAGGGATGGGGGGGTGATGGAGGGAGGTATAGAGGAAGGAGGTGAACCAGAATCTGGGTTTTACAGGAGACGGTGAATATGGTGATTGTCCTTTAATCCTAGAAACAGCCATTCAACCTGCCATTGACCAGCTTTTCAAGCGTAATAATGCCATAATACGTTTGGTACTAATCAAAGCAGCTATCATCATTACTGCCGTCACAGCCGTTATGTACTTCCAAAACAGGTCTAAATAAGTGCAACTGAAAAAAATCCTTGTCTGGAAAGAATCGAAGTATTGTTTTTGATCAAGTGTCAAATCCACCTCTTCTGCACCTTCTGCAATATTAGTAATGGAATTAAAATACACCATTTTAATTCCATTTCTAATATTGGACCTTTTTTGGAAGAACGTACTGACCATAACGGCAGTAATGATGATAGTTGCTCAGTGAAACTCAATTCTTTGGTAAGTACCGAAGGTATTTTCACATTATTAAGCTGGAAAAGCTAGTGAAAGGCAAGTCGAATGGCTGCTTCGTGGGCTTATTCTGGTTCAGGAGGGAGGTACCCTCAGGAATGCCTGGAAGGTGTCAGTGAAATCTCAAAGCCTTCAGACTAATTCTTACATCACAGGGCCCACAACTAACCCACCCTGCCCTCAGCTCTCATTGGCTCTGTTTGCCTTTTGGGATTTACCAACTAAGTAGTTCCTAATCGTAGGGAAAAAGACTTCTCGATATTGCCCTTTTAAATAGTTTCTTCCCTCTGGCACCTTCTACTTTTCTCACCCTGGCCATTAGCAGCCGAACCTCTAGGGTACTCTCCCTTCACTGTAGTTCCAGTCAGAAGTGGCCTACTGTGTGTTTGTGTGAGAGAGAGCGTTACTGGGTCTGTTGTGGATCTCTTAAATGTGCCAAAAGCTTGTCAGTAGACAGAAGTGTCAGATGTGAACAAACTCTCTGAAGGATTCAATAGTTCAGGCTGAAGTAAAAAGCTTGGCCTAGACTGGTTTAAATGGTTTCATTAAGTTTGGGACACGTATGGGCTAAGACAAAAATAGACCAATTATTTAGCATTTTAGTGTCAATGTGTCTGTATTTGTAAATGTGTTTAGTTAAAGACAGTTATGAATCATGTAAATTAGACTAATGCTGAGTTTATGTGTTTACCCTAAAGGCCAAAGAGGAGGCTGTCCTGCCGTGACTATACCAACACAACAACATCTAATTGGCCTGGCATGGCTCCAAATCCAGCCTTTGTGGCTTAGCAGGAACCACACATACACATACACACACACACACACACACACACATCTGATTGTTTGGAGGGGTTTCCCTGTTTCTTTGTGAAACAGACTAGGTTATATCCTAGAAAGGACCTGCTGTCTATTTGAAGGGCCTGCTCTACTGGGATTCTCCTGGGTATCAGTGACCCGCCCCGGGGTTTTGGGTGGGGGAGAGGGGAGCATGTAGTATGGGAACGCAAGAGAGATGGAAGGAGAGAGAGCGAGAAAGGGATGAAGAGGGAGAGGTGTTAATGGAATACAGCTGTGGGACTCCCACACAAACCCGCTGGTAACGCTAGTCTCTAGTGTGTGTGAGATATTCTGCGCCTATTCCAGGAACAGAAACGGTCCAGTTTGAATGTTGCACACAGGAGTGTGCATTAGTCAATGTGCAAGAATGTGATCAGTGTGTGTTCTGTGTTTGTTGGATTTCCCTGCTGTGACTGTTGCTGATTTAACCATTGTGTGTGTGTGTGTGTGTGTGTGTCAGAGGAGGCTGGTGGGAGGACGGGTACATTGTAATGGCTGGAATGGAATCAATGGAATGGTACCAAACACATGGAAACAACGTGTTTGACCTCATTCCATTAATTCCAGACATTACAATGAGCCTCTTCTCCTATAACTCCTCCCACCAGCCTCCTCTGGTGTGTGTGTGTGTGTGTGTGTGTGTGTGTGTGTGTGTGTGTAGCTGGTGTGAATATTGAGACCGTTGATTACAGCAAATGGCACTGAGTGTGTTATTGAGAATGAACAAGGTAGGGGGAGAGGGGGAGAGGGAGAGAGGGAGAACACTCTTCTACTCCCACTACCTGGAGAGGGGGAGGGGCATTCCCTGTCAGCAGCGTGTGCCAGGGCGGGGTGAAAGAGAGGGAGAGCGACAGGGAGGGTGTGTTTCTGTATGTCAGAGAGGGAAGGGTGGAGAGGGAGAGGTAGAGAGAGGGCGAGTTCAGCAGTCACTCAGATCTTCCTGAAGCAGCCATTGAACGAGTGACGGAGAGAAAGAGAGAAACCGAGGGGGGAAAAAAGAGAGAGAGAAAGGAAGAAAGAGAGGAGTAGCGACAGACCGATCTGTTTAATCTCCAGCCACCTTGTCTGACTCTGACCCCCGCTGGACTTTACACACTCACTCACTCCCTCTGCGCTGGGACTACACTTCCTGATCCCTCTCTCCAGAGCTCGCAGGAGCAAGTGGAATCTACCTGAGAGAAAGAGAGAGAGAGAATTGAAATTTAATTGAGAGAGAGAGAGAGAGAGCGAGCTGTTAAGGAAGACATTTCCACACCTGGTGAGTGTGGCACATCTTGTTCTGGGAAAGAGTGTGTGTGTGTGTGTGTGTGTTTCTCTGAGTAAGTGTGTGTTTGCGTGAGGGACTTTATATGTGTGTGTGTTTGTCTTCAATGTCCCTGACCAGACTACAGTGTCTTTTTAAATGTGTCTATTGCTGCTAGGCCCCCTCCTCTGGAGCATGGTACGACTCAAACCTGTTAGGGGGAAACTGTCTGCCCGACCTCTCTCTCTGTGTGTGTGTGTACTTGTATGCGAGTGTGTCTGTTTGTGCATGCATGTGTGTGTGACAAGGCATGATAAGGCCATGGGTATCTCATCCACAGCCTGTTACATATTATAATATTAACTAATTATTCTAACCTGTGTGTGTGTGTGTGTGTGTGTGTGTGTATGTGTGTTGGTCTCATTATAAGTCTAGTTGTTGTCCAACCCTGTGGATCGATTCATTAAAAAATATATATATATTTAACCTTTTATTTAACTAGGCAAGTCAGTTAGGAACTAATTCTTATTTACAATGACGTCCTACCAAAAGGCAAAATACCTCCTGCAGGGACAGGGGCTGGGATTAAAAATACAAATAAATAAAATCTAAATATAGGACCAAACACATCACGATTAAGGAGCCAGAGAGATTTTATCGTCTGGCTTACTCTGAGAGTAAATAGCCATACTTTGTGTGTGTGTGTGAGTGTGTGTGTGAGATAGTGTCAGCGGTAATAGATGGTTGCCGAGGGACGTAAATGTATTTACACACAAGCCTCACAGTCATTATCCTCTTCAACTGTTTCTCCACCTCTGTTATGAAGTGTGTGTTTCATCCAACTGTCTCCTCAGTCCGTAGCTATGTTTCCATTAACTTGTTCAGTAACTTGTTTTGTCGACATTTAGAAAGATGTGACGATTGCCTACTGAGGTGCATTTCCATTTAACTATCTTGTGTCAATAAAAACAGTTTGATGTAATGTCACAGCCCCCCCCCAAAAAAAAATCACTGTCACAATTAAAATGAAGTGGTAGAAGTCTTTCCATTAACCATTTAGGTAAATTGCGCATCAATAAATTCACAACAGCCTGTATGCCCTCCCTCCTATCTGTTTCATGTCTCAGGTATCCCACCCAAACCAGCATGGATAGAATGCAAGAATTTACTCATATTTGCCATAATTCTCATGTGCCACTGCCAATGTATCGCCATGGGTCCGTACCATGGTGAAATGTGCACTCCTGAAATAATTGTATGGTGAAACTTGCTTTTCTGGTTGGTTGGATGCAAGGCGAAGCCATTCAGGTATTCTTGAACGTCAGGACAATCCTTGTCCTTTAAAGAAACATAATTTTATATATATAAAAAAATATATATTGCAAGGGAGTAGGCTAGGCATTTAGAATTAAATTCAATCTTTGAAGACTGCAACCATAGAAATACAATTTATTTATGACTAAGTAAGCCATTGTCAACTTCCCATCTGGTTATTTTGCTCACAGCTCACTGTCACACTATATTTACATATTAGGCTATGTATTTTGGTACAGAAAAGTAATTTGTTTCCAATGCAACTGGGTCCTTTAGTTAGTATCTGTGCGTACACACACACACACACACACACACACACACACACACACACACACACACACAGTGGATTCAACTTGCAGTATGGTTCATTTCCCTTTACATTGGGCTGGGCTGGGTTTGTTTAGCATGGAGAGAGTGGAGCGTCCTCTGAGGGATGGCTGTGTTCACTGTTATGTTTAATGGCCTTTTACTGCTTCACTACACATTAATGTAATGTAGTCTTGCTGAGCACAGTTAGTTCAATCTAACTGATGATGTGGGTGTATAAAGTGACTATCCTCATGCTGTGAAGTGGCTCTGCCTGTCATTGGTTATCACAACGAGACCTAGGCTACCTACTGCAGGTGGTCTCAAAGCAACAGTATGGGAATGTTTTCATGAGAGAAAGTATTACTTGTTTCTTGTCCAGGTGTGTTTGAGAGAGTAAAGGTGTGCGTGTGCATGTGTGGTTGTACAGTGCATTCGGAAAGTACTCCGACCCCTTGACTTTTTCCACATTTTGTTACGTTAAAACCTTATTCTAAACCTGATTACATCAAAAATGTTTGGCATCAATGTACACCCAATACCCCATAATGACAAAGTGAAAACAGGTTATTAGAAATTTTAGCAAATTTATAAAAAATAAAAAACAAATACCTTTTCACATAAGTATTCAGACACTTGAATTGAAATTGAGCTCAGGTGCATCCTGTTTCCATTGATCATTCTTGAAATGTTTCTACAACTTGATTGGAGTCCACCTGTGGTAAATTCGATTGGACATGATTTGGAAAGGCACACACCTGTCTATATAAGGTCCCACAGTTGACAATGCATGTCAGAGAAAGTCATGAGGTCAAAGGAATTGTCCGTAGAGCTCCGAGACAGGATTGTATCGAGGCACATCTGGGGAAGGGTACCAAAAAATGTGTGCAGCATTGAAGGTCCCCAAGAACACAGTGGCCTCCATCATTCTTGAATGGAAGAAGTTTGGAACCACCAAGACTCTCTTCCTAGAGCTGGCTGCCTGGCCAAACTGAGCAATCAGGGGAGAAGGGCCTTGGTCAGGGAGGTGACCAGGGACCCAATGGTCACTCTGACAGAGCTCCAGAGTTCCTCTGTGGAGTTGGAAGAACCTTCCAGAAGGACAACCATCTCTGCAGCACTCTACCAATCAGGCCTTTATGGTAGAGTGGCCAGACAGAAGCCACTCCTCAGTTAAAGGCACATGACAGCCCGCTTGGACTTTGCCAAGAGGCACCCAAAGGACAGACCATGAGAAACAAGATTCTCTGGTCTGATGAAACCAAGATTGAACTCTTTGGCCTGAATACCAAGAGTCACGTCTGGAGGAAACCTGGCACCATCCCTACAGTGAATCATGGTGCTGGCAGCATCATGCTGTGGGGATGTTTTTCAGCGACAGGGACTGGGAGACTAGTCAGGATCGAGGGAAATAAGAACGGAACAAAGTATAGAGAGATCCTTGATGAAAACCTGCTCCAGAGCGCTCAGGACCTCAGACTGGGGTGAATGTTCACCTTCCAACAGGACAACAACCCTAAGCAGACAGCCAAAACAATGCATGAGTGGCTTCGGGACAAGTCTCTGAATGTCCTTGAGTGGCCCAGCAAGAGCCCGGACTTGAACCCGATCTAACATCTCTGGAGAGACTTGAAAATAGCTGTGCAGCGGCGCTCCCCATCCAACCTGACAGAGCTTGAGAGGATCTGCAGTGAAGAATGGGAGAAACTCACCAAATACAGGTGTGCCAAGCTTGTAGTGTCATACCAAAGAAGTCTCGAGGCTGTAATCGCTGCCAAAGGTGCTTCAACAAAGTACTGAGTAAAGGTTCTGAACATTTATGTAAATGTGATATTTCAGTATTTTATTTTTATATATGCATTTGTAAAAAAAAATCGAAACCTGTTTTTGCTTTGTCATTATGGGGTATTATGTGTAGATTGATGAGGATTATTATTTTTGGGAAATCCATTTTAGACTAAGACTGTAAAGTAACAAAATGTGGAAAAAGTATTTCCAAATGCACTGTATGTGTGCAATGGGATGGACAGATAGACAGTGTGATCTATAAGGAAGGAAAGTGCACTTGTAATAAAAGATTGATCCAGTGCTGCTCTCCTCATGTGCACTCTTCTGCCTCTCTCTTTCTCTCACACACACACACACACACACACACACACACACACACACACACACACACACACACACACACAGACACCTGTATATTTTCTTATTTCAATAGCTATCTCTCTCTCGCTCTCTCCTATGCTCTATGGCCAGTTTGACTTGCACAAGTAATTCCCTCAGTCCCTTCAATAAGCCACTTTTACATGGCTTTGACATGCTCACCAGGGCCCTAACTGGGTGGCCGGAAATAATAGCTTCCAGTCTGTTTGTTTCTGGAGGAAAATGTTTGATACCAACTTCTGCTTGTTTGCCTTCAGTCAACCAGTTAGAGAGAAATTCTAATGGAAAGACCCTATCAGTTTGGCTGTGGTCATTTGGTCCTGCAGTGAAAGAACCTTCTGGGCCCTCTGAAAACCTCTAGTTCAGAGGTCAGAACAAACTCCCTCACTGTCAGACTACATCCTGATAACACACACACACAGCTCATGATTTGTTGCTATTGACAACAGTCTACCTGGGTGACGGTGATTTGTGCTTTCCACTGCACTGTCAGCTTCACCCTGGGCCTGTCTGTTTCTTACTGCTTCACCTCTTTCACCCTGACCTGTGTGTGTGTATTCTGTCAAACCTACTTGGCCTCAGACTTTTAGGTTGACCTATGTGACCCTGACCTGTTGGAGTTGAGAGTGTTGCCAAGCCTCCGGACACCTGTGGACGTAGAGACGAGGGGCTGTGTGTGTGTTTGTGTATGTGGTGCGTGTAATGAGATGTATCTTGACGCAGCCTGTCTCCTTAGCCCTGTCTTGTGACCGTGGTAACGCAAATATCCCACAATCCCCTGGGAGAGTCGTGTGACGCCAGGGATAGACATGGCAACGGGGTGTTGTGTTTGAGGAGCCATGTTGACTCCCAGCATCTTACAAAACCGTAAGTAATGCTGGTCTCTCTGCCAGGGGAGGGCCTGAATACACACACACACGTACGTCCATACACACAAAGGGGCCTGAGAGAAGGGATTTTGGCGCCAAGCAAAAGGCAAGCTGTGAAGGTTTCTAAATCTATGACTTTGAGGAAGTAGAGGCAGGTGTTCTTGGTAGAGACTTGCCTCGAATCAGAGTTGGAAGATATTGCCTTAATCTAAAATCTATTATATGTGAACATCATAGAAGTAGGTCAAAGATCTATTATATGTGAACATCATAGAAGTAGGTCCAAGATCTATTATATGTGAACATCATAGAAGTAGGTCCAAGATCTATTATATGTGAACATCATAGAAGTAGGTCCAAGATCTATTATATGTGAACATCATAGAAGTAGGTCCAAGATCTATTATATGTGAACATCATAGAAGTAGGTCCAAGATCTATTATATGTGAACATCATAGAAGTAGGTCCAAGATCTATTATATGTGAACATCATAGAAGTAGGTCCAAGATCTATTATATGTGAACATCATAGAAGTAGTTCCAAGATCTATTATATGTGAACATCATAGAAGTAGGTCCAAGATCTATTATATGTGAACATCATAGAAGTAGGTCCAAGAACAGGTAATAGAACTAAAAGCTAACTTCTACAGTCCTCTTAAGATTGACCATCCGGAGGGAAACTAGGTCAAAACGGACCAAATAATCAGCACTATGGGGCATGGTAACCTCCAGGGCAGCCTCCATCCACTGATCCACACATACACAGTCAGACAGGGGTGGCATTCCTCAGGTCAGGGACTGTGTACTTTCAACACAGTATCAGCACACTCTTTGGTTCATAGAACTGTATTAAACCCCTATGCTCACCACAATGTGATGACAAAGATCTCCCTGTCATGGAGATGAATGGATAAGGCCCTGTTCTCAGCGTCTTGACTCATCCCTTTGTTAAGTTAGGGCGGTTGTTTTACATTGGCCTTTTCACACCGACTTGAACACTGACATATGTTCTTCTCTTGACTTGCGCAGAAAACTGTCTCCATGCTGCTCTGTGGACTGGTTGTACCACCATAAACACACTGTTTGGAGAGTTTCTCTTTGAAATATTGAAAAGTGTGTGTGTGTGTGTGTTTTAAGAACATTCTGAATGGATACCAGGCACTAGAGGTCTTCACAGATCCACCTGTACCCGAATACCCGATCCGGATCTGACATGATTGTCTCGGGTATGTGTAATCTTAACTGACTTGTCCAGAAGGGCTGTGCATTTCTGAATCAGACTGCTGCATTTATTTGTAATAAATGATGAGAGAGAGACTTTGTTGTTGGCTAATCATAAATCTAGGCTACAGTCACTCCAAGTTAAGTATCTCATGGAATTGAAATGACTGATTTAAAAGTTCAAGGAGAAGGATCAGCTACAAAGACCAAGAGACAACAGGCAGACTACTACTTAATATTCTGAATGGAGGATGAGAGGTAGCCAACAGGTAGGCAGGCTGCTACTTAATATTCTGAATGGAGGATGAGAGGTAGCCAACAGGTAGGCTGGCTGCTACTTAATATTCTGAATGGAGGATGAGAGGTAGCCAACAGGTAGGCTGGCTGCTACTTAATATTCTGAATGGAGGATGAGAGGCAGCCAACAGGTAGGCTGGCTGCTACTTAATATTCTGAATGGAGGATGAGAGGTAGCCAACAGGTAGGCAGGCTGCTACTTAATATTCTGAATGGAGGATGAGAGGTAGCCAACAGGTAGGCTGGCTGCTACTTAATATTCTGAATGGAGGATGAGAGGTAGCCAACAGGTAGGCTGGCTGCTACTTAATATTCTGAATGGAGGATGAGAGGTAGCCAACAGGTAGGCAGGCTGCTACTTAATATTCTGAATGGAGGATGAGAGGTAGCCAACAGGTAGGCTGGCTGCTACTTAATATTCTGAATGGAGGATGAGAGCGCATTCACTGCAGCCTCAGTTAACCTAGTTAGTTAACCTAGTTAGTTAACGTTAGTTAGCTTAGCTAGCATCTCGTCCTGGTTTGATTCAGTCCAAGACAGGTACTACGTAATCATATTAGATGATAAATAACCTAGCTATGGCAGGTATTAGTATACCTTAGCACGAGTCGGCTTGGTCGCTGTCTCTTCCTCCCTGCTCCCCATATCACTGGCTCACAGTACTGCCCCTCCTCCGTCTGCTAGAGTGGCTCCTCTCTCCCTCCTCTCGTGCTTTATCACCTCTGGTCAATAAAGTAGCTTTCTGCTGCTTTCCTCACTCTGATCGTTCCTGGTCAGGATCCGAGCAGGTTTATACGGAACCCGTCAAGACCTCTACCAGGCACACACAAAGCCGAGCTTAACCCCTCCCTCCCCCACACCTACATTTATCTATGTGCCCACCTGTAGTTCCCAGGGGTAGACATATCTTCCCTAGGATAAATAAATCTCAACAGCCTGGCTAGTGTCAACTATAGACCCCTGACTGTGTGACTGTGCGTGAGTGTGTGTGCGTGCGTGTGTGCTGATGGTATGGGTGGGGGAGGGAGGTTTCCAGGGCTGGACAGAGCGAGGCAGATATACGACCCTGTTCCAGTAAGATGTCTGGGATATGAGGAATCCCACCGTAAATCTACATCGTCCCCTCTACCCCTCCACTCATCCTCCACTCTATCCCTCCATCCTTTCACCCCTCCACTTAGAGAGCAATAATCGTTACTCATCCCCCAGTTTAATGAGAGAGAGAGTTGTGGCTGACACCTCCCCATGAGTGACCTTAGCCCTATAGATCCCCACTGCATGACTCACACCAACCACACTCAATACTACTTTCATAGCATCCATAAACATCCACATACTCTGCTCCCCTCACACCATACACCTTCTGCACCTAAACCCATACCTTACTCCCCCCTCAACCTTACCTCTGTCCTTACCTTCAGTCATCTCACTGCATGCGTTCACATCAAACATTCCACACACACACTCTTACACTGTTTACCCTTATCCCACTCTCCCAGGGCTAGTCACTATCCCTAGGTCAATATTGGTTTGTGTGTGATAGGTTTGCATACCACTGACCTTAACCATGGAGCCACATTGTTAATCTACAACACCTGTTTATTACCTAACCTCTGTATTACATTGACAAATGTTTCACTAGTGTTCAGGAGAAAGAAATACAGTAGAAGGAGAAGACATGAAGCTGTAGGAAACTAAGACGTTGTAGTGTAATGGGATAGAGTTGGCTGTTGGTTGACTACAGTATCCCTTGCATGGCCCCAAGTTATTACATATAATTCCCTAGTGTTAGGGTGAAGGAATGGAACTAGATGAGTTCAGTTTAATTGAAACCAGTGTTGAAGGGACTGAGTTTGTTATTGTTAACTATCCATTGCATGGGCCCCAGCTAAGTTGGGAGACTTGGGAGGTAGCCTAACTGGGTGGAATGCAGCACATATCTCATCTGTTAAAACATTCATCCAGCCCACAACTCCTTGTTTTGGAGTGATATATTTTTACTGTCTGTCCAGCCCTGTTAAAGTATGCACACCTGCACTAGTCTGGACTGGATCCTAAAGACTCTTGCACTGTTGTTTGGTTTTAGGCTATAGACAGTGGTGAAGTGGAGGGTAAACGCAACTAAACACATTTTATTTTTGCACGACAGCAAGCATTACTTTTTTCACCGCGACCGGTGATCAGAGTTTACCCACTTATTTTTTACCACTACATTACTGGATATAGACAACTTTTAACTGAGTATTTGGGCTTTAACATATAACACTTAAAATTGGTATAATTTGGAACATTTTCGAGCGTACTGCTGGAACATTAAGTCCCAAAAAGTAAAACAAAAAAGCAGGATTAAATTATTGATGGGAATGTGTGAAAATTACTCCTCAGCCTGAAGTGGCTTGTGCCAGAGAATTGCTAGCTTTTTGAGTAGCACTGACCGGTAAAAAGCTTTAGGAGGGCGGTCACGTGTGTTTGCGAGGCCGAGGTCTTGGGTTGGAGCCTCCGTGTGAGCCGAATCAGGAGGAAGCGGTACTCCCTAAGCAAGCAGCGTTACGTCTTTTACATCAGGAGACACATTAGCAGACATGGAAAGAGCCTTCAATTACGAATGAGACTAGCCCAGTGCTACTGGAGGCCGACACGCCCACACAGATGAGACTAGAACAGGGCCTACGAATATAACTGTCATCAGTGCAATTTAAGGATACCAACTTTCAGTCAGTCTTGTAAATGCATCCTTGAAATAGGATTAAAGAACTCTCCATTCTTTGATTAAGTCAATGAGTACGGTTACATTATAGTCCGATTTAATATAATAGTTTGACTAAAACATTTACAAGCTTTGAAAGAAGAACGATTTCCCTAATAATCCTGTTTACATTGCATCCCACCTCCAACCTCCATTTGGTCAGGGGGCATATATGAAAAAAATAATCAAAATAAACGTTCTACTCAGCGAACATATTATTTTTGGGAAGAATATTTGATTCTGAGTTCGGACATATAAAGTTTGTATCTGAAAACTACTAAGATGCAAACACTCACGCGTGCTAAAGAGGGAGGTTTGCTCGGCTGGAAAGCCGATTTAAGGTGTTTACATGTCATAATAATTCAAAACGATTGTTCAGAAAACCAGGCGTTTTACCATATGCTGATTTAAAATAAACAGAGTTAGGTGTTTACATGATTAGTGCATAATCTGCCTACTGCCATAATCTGTTTAATATCGAATTATTACTGTGCATGTAAACATACTCAATGACCCAAACCTCAAACCCATGGCTCGGTATGTCTTGCGGTTTTGGGGTCACGGTTCGCCACAGCGGGAAAATGAAATGCCAACAGTTACTGTAGTTATATTTTTTTTCAGTTAAGAAAATACTAAGTGTTGGTATTCCTGATTCCATATACAGTATGGTCATGATTAATACTGGCTGGTGAGAGGGCAAATACAACGTTGATACAACGTTGTACATTGATACAACGCAGCGTAGGCATAGTTTGGGTTCACAGTGCGATATGTGTACCGCTACACTCCTAATTTTGTGTGTGTGTTCTGCTTTTGTGTGTGTGTGTGTGATCTCGACTTGATGAGGTTTTAGAAAAGAGAAGAGGACTTAGCCTTGTCATTGTTACTCAGCACCTTGAGAGACGGAGAGGAGTGACTGGTGTGGCTACTGAGCTCTACAGAGAGCAGGAGGCTATATTGTTAAGCGGTTAAGAGAGTTGGGCCAGTAACTGAAAGGTCGCTGTTTCGAACCCCAGAGACGTCAAGTTGGATTTTTTTTTTGGCCGTTCTGCACCACTTAAGCAAGGCAGTTAACCCCCGAATAACAACTGCTCCCCTGGCGCCGATGATGTGGACGTCAATCAAGGCAGCCCCCCTCAGCTCTGATTCAGAGGGGTTGGGTTAAATGCACACATTTCAGTTCAATGCATTCAGTTGTGAAACTGACTAGATATCCCTTTTCCCTAGGCTACAGCCACAGACTGATGATGGGCACCTCTACAGTGGCTTGTGAAAGTATTCACCCCCCTTGGCATTTTATATATTTTGTTGCCTTACAACCTGGAATTAAAATTGATTTTGGGGGAGTTTGTATCATTGTATTTACACAACATGCCGACCACTTTGAAGATGCAACATTTTTATTGTTAAACAAACAAGAAATAAGAAAAAAAGAAAAAGAACTTGAACGTGCATAACTATTCAACCCCCCAAAGTCAATACTTTGTAGAGCCACCTTTTGCAGCAATTACAGCTGCAAGTCTCTTGGGGTATGTCTCTATACGCTTGGCACATCTAGCCACTGGGATTTTTGCCCATTCTTCAAGGCAAAACTGCTCCAGCTCCTTCAAGTTGGATGGGTTCCGCTTGTGTACAGCAATCTTTAAGTCATACCACAGATTCTCGATTGGATTGAGGTCTGGGCTTTGACCAGGCCATTCCAAGACATTTAAATGGTTCACCTTAAACCACTCGAGTGTTGCTTTAGCAGTATGCTTAGGGTTATTGTCCTGCTGGAAGGTGAACCTCCGTCCCAGTCTCAAATAGCTGGAAGACTGAAACAGTTTTCCCTCAAGAATTTCCCTGTATTTAGTGCCATCCATCATTCCGCTGTGGGGGTGGTGTTCTCGGGGTGATAAGAGGTGTTGGGTTTGCGCCAGACATAGAGTTTTCCTTGATGGCCAAAAAGCTAAATTGTAGTCTCATCTGACCAGAGTACCTTCCTCCATATGTTTGGGGAGTCACCCACATGCCTTTTGGCAAACACCAAACATGTTTGCTTATTTTTTTCTTTAAGCAATGGCTTTTTTCTGGCCACTCTTCTGTAAAGCCCAGCTCTGTGGAGTGTACGGCTTAAAGTGGTCCTAAGGACAGATACTCCAATCTCTGATGTGGAGCTTTGCAGCTCCTTCAGGGTTATCTTTGGTCTCTTTGTTGCCTCTCTGATTAATGCCCTCCTTGCCTGGTCGGTGAGTTTTGCTGGGTGGCCCTCTCTTGGCAGGTTTGTTGTGGTGCCATATTCTTTCCATTTTTTAATAATGGATTTATTGGTGCTCTGTAGGATGTTCAAAGTTTCAGATATTTTTTTATAACCCAACCCTGATCTGTACTTCTCCACAACTTTGTCCCTGACCTGTTTGGAGAGCTCCTTGGTCTTCATGGTGCCGCTTGCTTGGTGGTGCCACTTGCTTAGTGGTGTTGCAGACTCTGGGGCCTTTCAGAACAGGTGTATATATACTGAGATCATGTGACAGATCATGTGACACTTAGATTGCACATAGGTGAACTTTATTTAACTAATTATGTGACTTCTGAAGGTGATTGGTTGCACCAGATCATATTTAGGGGCTACATAGCAAAGGTGGTGAATACATATGCACACACCACTTTTATTTTCTAGACTTTTTTGAAACAAGTAATTTTTTTCATTTCACTTCACCAATTTGGACTATTTTGTGTTTGTCCATTACATGAAATCCAAATAAAAATCAATTTAAATTACAAGTTGTAATGCAACAAAATAGGGAAAATGCCAAGGGGGATGAATACTTTTGCAAGGCACTGTAAGTGTAATTATACACTCTTTACCTGACTTGGCCAGTCATGTATTTCTCCCAGTAAAAAGGAGGAATAGGGCTGAGCCACAATGAGTAACCTTCTATTGTCCTCTTCATTTATTTACAAAAACATTACATGCTGTATAGTTTACATTAGTGAATAAAGTGTTTATCCAGTCAGAGCAGTTGTGGATGAGGTAGGGTTTAGGAACTAGACCTATGAGTAAGCCTTTATTGTTGTCTTTATTAGCCCTAAAACTAGGCCTGCTATATCATTCAGCACTCCCCAAACTTTAATTTCTGCTGACGCCTGTCAAACACCCACCTAAAATAGTGTTTTACCGCCCTACCAAGTAAACAAAAGCAAAAGGAATCAGCTGTGACCCAACAGTGGGAACACTGGTCTAGTGCACATAGATGGGTAAACTGTTGAGCTAGGCTCGTTAAAGCACCCAAGGCAGTGAATCTAGTCATGTCAGGGAGTTGATAATGTAGGGGTCATTAGTGCGAGTAAACCTTATATTCTTCTCTTGGTAGGATTAAACCACTGATTGGACCTGACTTTAGAGTAGGACCCTGCCATCAAGTCACCATCCCACTGACTGACTCTGCCTGCTGCTCATGAGAAGTCAACTCCTTGGTCAGTATTGCCATGCTTGGCATTATACGTGGGTGGAGAAGAGTAGCTAGTTGATGGCTGTTCAGGTTTCACCCAGACTGTTTTTCATACTGTGCTGCTCGGCTGCAGGACTGACGCTCTGCAGTGAGGTGCAGTGAGGTGAATGAAACAGTCGGTCCAAACTGTCTGTTTGTGTGTCTGCCGGTCCGTGAGTTAACCTGGTTAATAATCAATGACTTAGTAAAACCTGTCAATCTTATTACATGTTTTACCTGGTTAATAATCAATGACTTAGTAAAACCTGTATGTTGTTGTTGCTACAGTAGGTTTATATGTAATCCACCTGGGTGGTTACTCTGCATCTGTTAAACTGAGTGAGATGTTGCTGAACCGTGCCTGCACTATTAACGGATCACTAAAACACTGTTGACGTGCTTTGAGGACACAGATTTAATACAAAATAGGTTGTAATTCTTGCTGCAAATGAACCCACAAAGCAGTAAGCCAATCAGTATAATGGGTTGATGCTGATGTCTGGAGCGTTAGTGCCTGAAACAGCTTTTTACCACAGTTTCTGATGCCTCTTGCTAAGTCATTAGCACCTGAATAGCGCTACCACAGACAGACAGACAGACAGACAGACGATGTTTTCAGAGAGGTGCTGCCGGCCGTTCACATGTGTTTGGGATTTGTTCAGAGAAGTATTTGTGCTGTGAAATGCATTATTCATGAGTTGTTGCTGTGTTTCATTCGCTGGGAGACCAGGCAACCACTCAGTCTAATTAGCAAGCTGTGTGTCTAGAGAGGCTGCAGCAGCCTGGCCCCTCCTCTGTGTGAGAGAACACACACACACACACACACACACACACACACACACAGCCATAAAACCTGCCTCTACCTCCACACACAGGGAACTTTCTACTTTCTGATGTTTTGCTAAGACCGCCAACAAAATTAAACCTTCCATTGAGGTTTTGTTGTTGTTCAAACCTCATTACTTCCATGTTACAGACTGTGTAAAGGCTAATCTGCTCCAGTCTTAGATGTGTTCCTGTTGTTAAAGTTCTCCAGGAATCAAAGTCCTTTAAAGGGCTGCATGTGGAGGCTTCAGAAGATCAGTGATCTTATTTCCTCCAGGGCCTGTGACCACTCCCTGTTCTCTACTGCAGTCAGTCAGTCAGCCAGTTAGCCAGTCAGTTAGTCACTGCAGCTCTGTTGGTGGACAAAGCTACAGCTAATCATTTCTGCATGTGAACACTTCTGTTTAGATATAGCCTACTGCTACATGCAGTTTTGTGGGCTTTTTGTGTCTGTGTTCAGAGTGTTAATATGCAACAGCATCTTGTCTTTTTGTGTCTGTGTTCAGAGTGTCAATATGCGACAGCATCTTGTCTTTTTGTGTCTGTGTTCAGAGTGTTAATATGCAACAGCATCTTGTCTTTTTGTGTCTACGTTCAGAGTGTTAATATGCAACAGCATCTTGGATTTCTCATCCTCAGACATCAAGGAAGTTAGTAACCCCTAGGCTACTGAGACTGCACACTGAGATCTAGTACAAGACTACACACTGAGATCTAGTACAATACTACACACTGAGATCTAGTACAAGACTACACACTGAGATCTAGTACAAGACTGCACACTGAGATCTAGTACAAGACTGCACACTGAGATCTAGTACAAGACTACACACTGAGATCTAGTACAAGACTGCACACTGAGATCTAGTACAAGACTGCACACTGAGATCTAGTACAAGACTACACACTGAGATCTAGTACAAGACTGCACACTGAGATCTAGTACAAGACTGCACACTGAGATCTAGTACAAGACTACACACTGAGATCTAGTACAAGACTACACACTGAGATCTAGTACAAGACTGCACACTGAGATCTAGTACAAGACTACACACTGAGATCTACAGTCTGCTCCCATGTGGTTTATTAAAACGTCATGTTTCCTGACTCTTGTACAGACTGAGCCTATTCTTCGACCTTCAGCACCTGGATGTGTGTATGTCATCTTTTCTTTTCTACGTGTTCTGTAGTGGAGACGTCAGGTGGGCAAGTTAGATTGTCAGAACCCTGCTGGAGGATGATGATGATGTGACCTAACTGGCTGCTCTCAGCTCTTATCCGTGCCAGACCTCTGATCGACCTCACTTGGAGCTGGATGGACGGAAGAAGAATGAAGGGAATGAGGGTTGTAAAAAATAGTGGAAAATGTAGTTTAATCAACAGTGTTATTGCTGTCCCACGTGGAGCAGAATGGTCATAGAACAGCCAGTCAGACAAGACAGACGGAACCAACAAAGCCAGTAATGAGTGTCAAGCCTAACAAACAAAGCAAGCGAGAGGACAAGATAAATATTTGGGTGTCCACTGTGACAGACAGTGTTCTACATTACAAGTGGGAGTGGCTCTGTGGTTCAAGAGGAACCCAGAGGGCATGAATACTGGTGTGGCTATTATAACAACGAGTGCCTCCACAGTGCAGATGGGGCAGTGTGGTTGGTGCCAGCCTGTTACTGTCTCTGTCTCTGTCTCTGTCTCTGCCCAGGGGTAGAGTGACATAGCAGGCAGAGTTGTGCACATCACTAGGGCATTGCCCACTACCCAGACAGCCACAAAGAAACTCATTATCACACTGTTTACTTCAGGGAGCTGTTTATCAAGGACAGTGTGTGTTTGCCTTTGAATGACAATAAGAGCGAGAGCGAACAGAGGAAGGGATTCATAAAACTGTCCTGTTCTGAGGGGGTGTGTGTACTGTTCTGAGGGGGTGTGTGTACTGTTCTGAGGGGGTGTGTGTACTGTTCTGAGGGGGTGTGTGTACTGTTCTGAGGGGGTGTGTGTACTGTTCTGAGGGGGTGTGTATACTGTTCTGAGGGGGTGTGTGTACTGTTCTGAGGGGGTGTGTGTACTGTTCTGAGGGGGTGTGTATACTGTTCTGAGGGGGTGTGTGTACTGTTCTGAGGGGGTGTGTGTACTGTTCTGAGGGGGTGTGTATACTGTTCTGAGGGGGTGTGTATACTGTTCTGAGGGGGTGTGTGTACTGTTCTGAGGGGGTGTGTATACTGTTCTGAGGGGGTGTGTATACTGTTCTGAGGGGGTGTGTACTGTTCTGAGGGGGTGTGTATACAGAACAGTGTTCTGTATTCTCACCTTTGTTCTTCATTGTTCTCAGTGACAAGTGACTCTCTCTCATTCTCTCCTCTCTCTCTCTCTCTCTCTCTCTCTCTCTCTCTCTCTCTCTCTCTCTCTCTCTCTCTCTCTGTGGTTGTACAGTAATAGTTGTGGGCAGGTATAGAATGAATTAGGCACACACACATCTGTCGCGCTCCTTGTTCTTCGCTGTTTAAAGGGCAGGTTTTGAAACGGATTCATAACTTAAGCACTTGTGGAATGTTTACTCCTCACCTTTATTCTCTGACCCATTTCCCAATTGTGTTATTCAGGGTGACTAACAGTAATCAATCAATTCCTCCTTTGTGTGTGTTTGGATGGGAACTTTAGGTTTTAGGGTGTGTGTGTGTGTGTGTGTGTGTGTGTGTGTGTGTGTGTGTGTGTGTTCTCCTCTATGAACAGTTGTGGAGTACATATGGAGACCTCTTCATGCTCTGCTTGTTTTGGCCCTGTGCTATACACAGTCTGACACTGTAGCTCATACAGACACAAGCACACTTACACACACAGACGGAGAGACGCTGCACACTGTGTCTGCGTGGGCTTTGATGCTGATCACTTGAGAAAACCCTGTACTGACCCTAGTTGAACATGCTCTGTTGAGATGTGTTCCTGTCCCCCTGAGAGCTGACCCTAGTAGCTCAGCTGAGATTCAACTAGACACAGGTCACCAATGAATGACCATCACCTCTACTTTAAGGTAGAAACTTAGAATTGGTTAGCATGGACCACTGTGTGCGTGCTTGTGTCAAGCTGTGTGCGTTTGTGTGTGTGCGCGTGCTTTTGTGAATCTGTGCGTTTGCTTGAACGTGAACGTGTGTGTGTGACTGGTGTGTTTAGGGTGATCTGATGGTTACCATGTTCTTTATTTAACCAGGTAGGTCAGTTGAGAACTAGTTCTCATTTACAACTACAACCTGGCCAAGACAAAGCAAAGCAGTGCGACAAAAAACAACAACACAGAGTTACACACGGTAAGACGTTATCAGGGTAGGAACTCTTTCTTCTAAGGGAAGAATACCTCATTATTCACTCTTAAGGACTAGCTGTGACTAGTCAGTCTTAGGCTTCAGAACACCAGACTAGACCCAAATGCTGTTTGTCAGTGTGTGTCTCTTTCATTGGCATAATGATGAGTGTGTGCAGCAGGCAGCCATGCTGGAGGGTTCTCTCTCTCTCTCTCTCTCTCTCTCTCTCTCTCATTGATCAGAGACAGAGGCTGGCTGAGTGGCTGGGAGGGTGATGTTGATTAGAGGGAAGAGAAGAGAAGGGCAGGGCACATGTCTGTTCATGTCTGATGGGGTGAGGGGGTGGGGTGGGGTGGGGTGGGGGGAGGTGGGGTGTGGGTCCTCCACACCCTTCACACAACCAAACACCCTGCACACAACTACAGAGAGGAGTGTCAGTCAGGCCTGGAGACGCCACTATAAGGATGTGGTGGAGTCAATCTAAAGACAGTTGGGGTTGGAGAAGCTGTCAGCTCGATGTCTCTCATTGGACATATCCCAGAATAGATGTGCACCATTAAATATGTATTTTATTTCATGCTGTTGTTGGGCCTAGGCGTAATTGCCATATTTTTCCACTAGATTCTAGAAGATACCATAGATGTATGCAGTGCTAGAAAAAGTACCCAATTATCATACTTGAGTAAAAGTAAAGATACCTTCATAGAAAACTAAAGTTAAAGTCACCCAGTAAAATACTACTTGAGTAAAAGTCTAAAAGTATTTGGTTTTAAATATACTTAAGTATCAAAAGTAAATGTAATTGCTAAAATATACTTAAGTATCAAAAGTAAAAGTATAAATGATTTCAAATTCCTTAGATTAAGCAAATTAAATGGCACCATTTTCTTATTTTGTTTATTTACAGAAAGCCAGGGGAACGCTCCAACACTCAGACATCATTTACAGAAAGCCAGGGGAACGCTCCAACTCTCAGACATCATTTACAGAAAGCCAGGGGAACGCTCCAACACTCAGACATCATTTACAGAAAGCCAGGGGAACGCTCCAACACTCAGACATCATTTACAGAAAGCCAGGGGAACGCTCCAACACTCAGACATCATTTACAGAAAGCCAGGGGAACGCTCCAACACTCAGACATCATTTACAGAAAGCCAGGGGAACGCTCCAACACTCAGACATCATTTACAGAAAGCCAGGGGAACGCTCCAACACTCAGACATCATTTACAGAAAGCCAGGGGAACGCTCCAACACTCAGACATCATTTACAGAAAGCCAGGGGAACGCTCCAACACTCAGACATCATTTACAGAAAGCCAGGGGAACGCTCCAACACTCAGACATCATTTACAGAAAGCCAGGGGAACGCTCCAACACTCAGACATCATTTACAGAAAGCCAGGGGAACGCTCCAACACTCAGACATCATTTACAGAAAGCCAGGGGAACGCTCCAACACTCAGACATCATTTACAGAAAGCCGGGGGAACGCTCCAACACTCAGACATCATTTACAGAAAGCCAGGGGAACACTCCAACACTCAGACATCATTTACAGAAAGCTGTTAGGGAAAATATATGAAGTAAAAAGTACATTATTTTCTTAAGGAATGTAGAGAAGTAAAAGTCAAAAATATAAATCGTAAAGTAAAGTACAGATACCACAAAAAAATGACTTAAGTAGTACTTTAAAGTATTTTTACTTAAGTACTTTACACTACTCGACATCTACCATAGATACCACTGTTGTTCCTGTGACAGACTGACAGTGACAATGGCCAGGCAGGAAGTAACATGAGACCGTGTGGCTGGTTTGTTTCCTGTTGGTGTGGTTGATCACATTTCACTGACTAGGAAAATGTGATCTATCTTTTTATGGAACATACAACTCCTAAGATGTCACATGGCGTCATAGCCAGTGTGATAACCGGTCACACACAACCCCTAACACACCAGGGCTCGTTTGGCCAATAAGACCTTGCCAGGTGAGGTGCTATAGAAGAGCTTGTCATGGTAGATAAGACAGAGATGAAGGCTAGGGGTCAGGGCACAGATACCTCTGTCCTTACCTTATCTCCTCATCTACAACCATCTGAAAACACTAGATAAAGGAAATGAAATCTTTGGAGGCCTATATACACTTTTAAACTTTCATCGATCATCCAGTTCTGCAGGATCAGAGCAAGTGACGCGGAAAGGAAGCCATTTTGGAGAATTCAGATGCTGTGTGTGTTCTAGTTTCCTACCTGAGTGTGATGAGGTCACTGCGAGCCTGGCTCTGACAGTTTGATTTACTGTGTGTGTGTGTGTGTGTGTCATAGTCCTAGTCCTCTCATAGACAAAGGAGAGTTTGTTCCAGCGTCTTTCTTTCTTTTTTTCTCTCTCTCTCTCTCTCACTCACTCACTCATTTACTCACTCTCACACTCGCATACAGGCATGCAACGTGGCATTCCACTGCTCTCGGCTTGGGCCCGGTTTCTCAAAAGCACCTTAATGCTAAGTTCATCATTAGAACCTTTCGTAGGAGCATAGTTAAATCTTTCCCAAAATCATCGTTATTAACATTGCTCTTGAAAACGCTCGTAATCTAATGCCTGCCTAAGTGCATCGTTAGATGCTTTTTTGCTCTCCCGCATCACTTTATACACAAAAGATCTCTGCTAAACATAGAATCGCATGGTTTATCCGTTTCTCTGTGACCACTGATAACTTCAGAACAAAGTTGACTAAAAATACAAAGTTGACATAGTCTTTGCAAGTGTTATAAACAAGTGACGTATAAAAAGATGGTTCCAATAAAAACTGAGATGACTGCATTAAATTATAAACCGTAGGCAAAAGGCTTATTTCAATCATAGTGAAATACATTTAATGTTCAATCAATGTAGTTCTATTCTGCCACATGTAGAGTACTGTCATTTGTCTCAATATATTTAATGATGTGTAGCCTAACGTGCTCAATGAAGTGCCAGATCGGTGATTTAGTGCGTTTTTATTGGGTAGGCATTAGAAATAGCTCCCTCAATATTTGCAGCCGTAGGTGGTAATCTCTCTCTAGGAGCTCGTCCGTCATCAGTATTGTGAAATAGTTATAATGTTAAAGAAAGACTTGAATGGAGAAAGCTGATCCAAGAGCAGGCGCTCCCTTTATGGCGATCGGTATTAACACATGCTCAAACGACGCACTTAGCGACCGTTCTCTCTGCGTGTTGTTTTGGGAAACGTGTTATATCGTCAGCCGTTGTGAGTCATTATTATGACATAGTAAGTCAGAATATTTAGATAGTAAGTCATAATAGTGAGTTACTAGTCATAATTGGGTAAATTCATTTGAATTCAAGCACTTTTTGACAGCTTCCCTTTTAATTTAAACAAAACTTTCCATACATGTTTGCCGATGGAAGAAGTGGTCAGATAGTGACTTTGTTTTTACCTGAATGCCAAAACATTCAGGAGATAATGGAACTCAAAGTTGACCCATTTTACATACCTCACCATACCATCAGACACCCATGTCTTCTTCACTGGAAAATTGAAAAGGTTGAGTTTGATATGATTTAAAAATGTACAAACTATTTGATCATTTCTTTCAAACTTTTTTTACCTTTAACGTCAATAATCTGAATATAATTTTAAACTCCAGATATTTTTCTTCATATTCACATAGACCCTACTTTACATAATCTGAGGTTTTTGTTTTGTGCTCGCCATCGGTTGAGACACAACATGCATCATAGAAATATAATTAATAGAATGGACCTATCCCTTCAGACCACTGCAATTTAGCTAGTAAACCATTGAAATTGAAATGTTAACTTCTAATTACTACCACAAAGATGGCAGCCAGTCCACCCACCGCTGTCCACCCAATCTACTATCCCCTATAGTAAAAAAGCTGACCTATTCAATTCTGTGCGAGAAAATAAATATTCCAAACATAGTCTGGGACAGTTGTGATTTGCGATAGATCCCAAATTAAAATTAATTAATTAACATTTTTTTCGCAAATGAGGCTGAAGGAACAGATCAGAACGTTTAGCTTAAGATGTTGATAAACTATCAGGCTATTTCTTCACATTATAAGTGCAGATGGCAGTAGGCTATAAGCTGGAATGTTCCATTAGCTGGAAAACATCATTATCAAAAGTGACCATAAATGTCATTATGCGTTAATGCTTTTATTATAAAGGTACGGTGAAATTGAAAAGTGAAAGGCTAATATTGTCACCCATCAGACTATTCCTGATTTAAATTTTGTCTTTACATATACTAAATAATATGTGTGAAATTAGTTTTGATTTAGAATGGACCAAAAAATATACAGTTGAAGTCGGAAGTTTACAAACACTTAGGTTGAAGTCATTAAAACTCATTTTTCAACCACTCCACAGATTTCATGTTATTAAACTATAGTTTTGGCAAGTCGGTTAGGACATCTACTTTGTGCATGACAAGTAATTCTTCCAACAATTAAACAATTCACTATATCACATTTCCAATGGGTCAGAAGTTTACATACACTAAGTTGACTGTGCCTTTAAACAGCTTGGAAAATTCCAGAAAATGATGTCATGGCTTTAGAAGCTTCTGATAGGCTAATTAACATACTTTGAGTGAATTGGAGGTGTACCTATGGATGTATTTCAAGGGCTACCTTCAAACTCAGTGCCTCTTTGCTCGACATCATCGGAAAATCAAAAGAAATCAGCCAAGACCTCCAGAAAAACATTTGCAGACCTCCACAAGAAACAGGAAACGGGTACAAAAATGAAATTTCCCCCCCGGAGGATCAATAAAGTACCTATCTATCTATCTAAAAGTATCTATAGCCACAGTAAAACAAGTCCTATATCGACATAACCTGAAAGGCCGCTCAGCAAGGTAGAAGCCACAGCTCCAAAACCTAAAAATGCCAGACTACGGTTTGCAACTGAACATGGGGACAAAGATTGTACTTTTTTGGAGAAATGTCCTCTGGTCTGATGAAACAAAAATAGAACTGTTTGGACATAATGACTGTATGCACTTAAATAGAGAATGGAGGATACTATTCCTGTGGTAAATGTTCATGCCAGCCAGGTAGGCTATACTCTTGTTGTAAAGTGAAGCAATGTGCTTAGTATTAGGAAAGTTGAGAAATAAATATAGTAGGCCTAGCCTATAGAAATGTTTGTAGGTTCTCATGAAGTGTTTGATTAAATGTTCAATTACATTGATGTCAGAGTGATTAGAGGGACAATAGAGTGCTGAGTACCAGGCAGTTAGCATGTTTGGTAGGCTACTAATGACCATCAGCAGCATCAGAGCTGGGAGAAGCCTAGTTACTGTGACTAAACGGAATTTGACTGTCTTCATGACTTGTGACCGCCGTTGTGGCAGTAATACGCTCACCGTAACAGCCCTAGTGTCAGGCTCTGGCCATAGAGAAGCAATAGGCTTCTCTATGTAGCTATGGTCAGAGTCTGACAGTGTCGTTCCTTTCTGTTTCTTTGTGGGTTTTGGGTGGATCTCTAATTAGAGGCAGCTGCATCCCGTTGTCTCTAATTAGGGATCCAATATATGTTGAGTCTGTCCTTCACTTGGGGTGGGTTGTTATCGATGTATGTCGCAGGCACGGTTGAGAAGTAAGTGTGTTTTCGTTACGTCCGTTAAATACTGTGTTTTGTTAACGTGACTTTTTTTCCTTAGTGTTTTGTTTTTGTGTTCGTTAGTTCGTCATTCCCTTTTTTGTTTATACATAGTAAAAAAATCATATTACGTAGTAATATAAAAAATGTCGAACTATACCTGCGCTGCGCCTTGGTCTCTCCCCACACACAAACGTGACACCTAGCTGTGACTCCTTCTCTATATGTGGTGGTGTTGTGATGAGTTCTGTTGCTCGCCCAGTGTTTGGCCTGTTAATACCACATGAGTAATGTTGGGGGTAGCTCAGTCGCAGGCAGGGGAGCTAGAGACGGTATATAAACCGTTATAATGACGGTTTGTTAAGAAAGCTGGAATTGTTGTGCCCATCAGATGAAGTCTTGCATTCCTGCTGGGCAGCTCCCCTATAGACTGCTACTGGACCACAGCCAACAGTCATTGAGAAGGAGATAATGGAGGATTTCAGTAAAAACACCTCGGAGGAGGGGGTGCTAGGTTAGGGGTTTGAGCTCAAACACTAGCTGTGCTGTGTGCCAGTTACAGAGCAAGTGGGTCATTTGATCTATTACTCATGTTGACATAACTTATGTAAGAGTCACATAGCCATATCAGTGTGTATGGCCTTAATGAGTTATCATATGCCAAATGAGAAACTGTATGACCTTCTACTACTATCATTACTACCTAAGTTGTAGGTCTATATGTGTGCTTTATCACCCAAGGCTTGACTTTATGAGTCAGGCAACGCATGTTATTGCCTTGTTATTAGTGGAATACAGATGAAGGAAAGTCATAAAACGGCACACAGTGGAGTGGTTAGTGCTGTTCCTGTTCCTCATTGTGAAATCCACTTAGGCCTAAATCTCTTCCTGTGTTAGGAAACCTGCTGCTCTTCCCAGAGACAGTCTCTGAAGTTCCAGGTCTGCCAGGTCAGCTGCTGGTGGGAAGCATCAAAGTGGATCACACACACACTCACCTAAACACAGAGTGGCTACGGTGCATTCTGCCTGTCCGCTCTTCTCGCCACTAAGCTGTTATAACGTCTTTGAAGGAGGGCAGCGGAGCATTTAATTGGGTTACAGATCTGCTTTGACGCTCTCAGGTCTGTGAGGTACCACCAGAGCTCCAACTAACCAACAGGAAACTTCAGGAACGCAACGCTCGGCTCCGCTCAGCTCCCCAGCGGCAGTGTGCTGGAAATCTAAACCTCAGTCACGACTGGTAGACTCAGTCACACATACGCAGGGCCTGACGTCAATAAGTCTCTGTTACGTATATTGCCTGTAGGAGAGATGTATAAACCCATAGCTTCAATACTCAACAGAGGATGGAGATAGAAATGGGCCATTTGTGTGTGACACAGCTTCCTGTCGGGTGTGTTAAACTTAGCAACAATATTATTCTGCTGTGTTTCGAGGGATTACTTTTTCACCCCCTTTGGCTAGATAACATTGTGGAAGTTCGACAAGTTCTGTGTAACATTATGTAATGTATTTCTGTACTGTGACTAATTGGTTGGTTGTGAGGGTGTTTTTTTTAACCCTCCCTATCCATGTTTCTCTTCCTTGCAGAGAGGTACCATGCAGTGCTGAACGGAGCCAAACGGATCTGAACTGAAGTCCTCATTGCATTTTGTAGCATCTCATCTCCGATGGAGCTGAAGGTGTGGGTGGACGGAGTGGTGCGCGTGGTCTGTGGCCTATCAGAGGAGACTTCCTGCCAGGATGTGGTCATCGCTCTGGCTCAGGCCATTGGTCAGTATCTCTAAACCCTAAGGCTCTTTCCAAACCAACCCTGACTAGCCCCTACACCATAGGCACTTTAGATCTAAAATAAATGGGTTGGCATCAGCAATATGGGTGAAAATCTCACTGATCAGAGGGCAAGGTGGAACCACTGTGTTGTATTTATTTCTTCCACCTATCCTTCCTTTCTGACCTCAATGAAGTGCCGAGGGGGAAGGGCTCTAGGGGTCGACTTGTATTAAAGCCACGTACTGCAGTGCCAAAAACTAAATCCCATATTTAGTAGTTTCCCTTTCCTTTGTGTGAGCGGCTGCCAGGTCATTAGGGAGAGCTTGTTCTCATTTCAGTCCTCATGGAGATTTCAGTTTGTTTCAACATGTTGTGTAAGACTTATACAATCGTCTTCTACTCATATTTTTCCTTGCTGAGAGAAGAGAGAGTAAAGGACTTCAGAACTAGAGTATTGTATAGACATTAGCCATAGCCCATAGCCAGAGAGAGGGTAACAAGCTGTCAATGATACCCCCGTGATTTGTGGTGATTTGATGTTGTGTTTCAGTTTTCTGATTCTCTCTTCATGCCACAGGTCAGACGGGTCGCTACGTTCTGATCCAGAGACTGAGAGATTCAGAGAGGCAGCTGTTAGCCAATGAAAGGCCCCTGGAGTCCCTGGCCAAGCTGGGCCAGCACGGCAACGACGTCCAGTTTTTCTTGCGCCGCACCGGCCCCAGCAGCAGCGATGGACCAGGGTCTGGCTCTGGATTCACCCAGGACCGGGTTGCCCCTCTTCCCCTGCCCAAACACCCTGAACCAGAGCCCCTCAAACGCACCCAGCCCAAGAAGTCCCTCACCTTTAACCTGGGGTCCTCCACCTCCCCCAGAACCAAAGCCAAGCAGCTCATCAGGAAGTCTCCCCGCGACTCCCCCAAAGAGAGGGCCTCGCCCAGCCCCATTCCTGCCCACCATGCTCCCTCCCCCTCCCCACACGCCCACTCCCCCTCTCCCTCCCCCCACTCTCCCTCCCCTCCTGTGGGCCCGTACAAAGAGGAGGTCTTCCGGCAGATTCTTCAGCAGCAGGAGAGGCTCAGGGCCTTTGAGGCCCAGCTGGAAGCCATGGAGAGAGATTCTCGGTCCTGGAACAGGTCCTTCCCGGCCCCCTCTCCTTCCCCTGTTCCAGAGGCTCGCCTACAGGAGGAGATGGAGGCTCTGGAGCAGGCAGCCAGGAGGAACCAGGCCGAGCTGGCCCATGAGACGTTCTGGGAGGAAGAGCTGCAGGCGGAGGTGGAGAGGGAGAGTGGGATGAGTAGGAGGCTGGGTGAGCTCCATGCCAAGATGGATGACTGTGGTAGGCGACTCCACGACTTCTCATCTCGGTCTGCCCAGCTGGAGCAAGAGATCAAACGGGAGAGCCTGGGGAGCGGCGCCCGTGCTGGGAGGGCCAATCAGGCGGGGGGTGAGCAGTCACTTGGGGCGATGAGGGTGGAGCTACAGAGCCAGGAGAGGCACAGCGAGGAGCTGGAGGGGGAGTTATCGGAGACGGACAGGGCTCTGGGGAAGGCCGAGTCACTGCTGCAGGTAAGGAGAGAGGGCAGGGCCCTGGAGAGAGGGGTGTAGCTCGCACTCTCCTTCACCCACACTCCTATCCAGTACCCACGAGAAGGTTGTAGCTCAGTGGTTCCCAAATGGTGGGTCACTGGTGTGGGACAAACTGATTCAGACCTGGGAAACCAAGTGAACCAATCAATGACATTAATCAATAAATGAATGGTGGTCCGCAGCTTAATGATCAATGCAAAATATGTTATCAGAAGAACATTTGAAACACTTAATCAAAACATTTTGTGAACCACTGGAGTAACTACCCTCTCACCCCCTCTTGCCAGCACACTGCACCAAACACACACATACACTAATCAGTGCAAGGACACTCAACAAATAAATATGGTCTCTGTCTCCAATGGTGATGGGAAAAACTATATTTATTGGAGAAAAAAAACATGCTCACCATTTACACAATGTTTTGTACTTAAACCGAACCTGTAACTAAATGTATGAATGTTTGCTATGAATTGTAATGGGACCCATTTTGGGTGTCTGGCTGAACTGTCTTGACTGGTATGATTGGCTGTGACTGATTAGATACACTCCCCCATATCTCTACTCTCACGCGCATCACACTGATAGTACCTTTACTTCCTTATATTCTTGTATCTGAAATGGAGAAAATAAAGATCATTAGTCCCATTTCACAAGTGCATTTTCTTGGCTTGACTTTGCCACAAGCAGGTCTGTCAGTGTTTGCTGCTAGTTGGAGACAGTGATGTTGTTGTTGTTGTATGTTGCTAATGATATTCTAATGTATTTCATATGGGTTGAGTGGATTTGCTACATCCCACATTAAGACGGGGCCATAGACGCTCTTAGACCATCTCATGGTGATCCATAAGTAATGGCTGTGCTGTAGGCATACTATGAAACAGATTATAAGACCATGAAAAGCTCATTTGGTATCAGTTTGTCATCTGAGTGGGAGTGTCTACAGTGCACAGGTTTTTAGTAATCAGACCCTTTGCTATGAGACTCGAAATTGAGCTCAGGTGCATCCTGTTTCCATTGATCATCCTTGAGATGTTTCAACAACTTGATTGGAGTCCACCTGTGGTACATTCAATTGATTGGACATGATTTGGAAAGGCACACATGTTTTTTTATTTTGTATTTATTTAACCATTATTTAACTAGGCAAGTCAGTTAAGAACAAATTCTTATTTACAATGACGGCCTACACCGGCCAAACCCGGACGACACTGGGCCGTGATACAGCCTGGATTCGAACCAGGTTGTCTGTAGTGCGGCCTCTAGCACTGAGGTGCAGTGCCTTAGATCGCTGTTCCACTCAGGAGCAGCAGTCCAAGGTCCCACAGTTGACATTGCATGTCAGAGCAAAAACAGATTGAAATGAGGTTGAAGGAATTGTCCGTAGAGCTCCGAGACATGATTGTGTCCAGGCACAGATCTGGGGAAGGGTACCAAAATATTTCTGCAGCATTGAAGGTCCTGAAAAAACACAGTGGCCTCCATCATTCTTAAATGGAATACTTTAAATATGAATACTTTCCGAATGCACTGTATATAGTCATGACGTGGGGCTCCCAAGTGGCGCAGTGGACTAAGACACTGCATCTCAGTGCTAGAGTTGTCACTACAGACAACCTGGTTTGAATCCAGACTGAATCAAGACTGTATTACAACCGGCCGTGATTGGGAGTCCCATAGGGTGGCACACAATTGACCCAGCTTGCTGTTACAGGACCTTAGCTTGTTGTTCCTCCTCTGTTACAGGACCATAGCTTGCTGTTAGTGCTGAGCGATAAACTGACATTTTATTATTATTTATTTGGTTTTACTAATTGAGTGACGTCTGTTAAATTATTTGAATTCCATTTAGTTCGTTTTTTTTTCTGTGAGGCAATACACAATTTCTCTAGAGATAAATCAGATCAAGCATGAACTGTGTGCTGTAGTAGGGAGTTGTAGTTGTTGTTCCAACAGGCCAATATTCTAGCACAGAAAACATGGTAATGAACCGGTTTGAGACGGAGAGAAGAGACAGAAGAACGTGCGATCGAGAGGGATAGCAAACAGCTCGGCCTGGTTCCTCCTGGCTGCCTGCTCCAGAGCCTCCATCTCCTCCTGTAGGCGAGCCTCTGGAACAGGGGAAGGAGAGGGGACCGGGAAGGACCTGTTCCAGGACCGAGAACCATGGCTTGATCTAAGATTGATAGTTGGTATTCAGCAGTCATAAAAGTATGCCTTATTTACTTTTGAAGAACTACTAAAATTGTGATTTTTTTCCCCCAAACTGGACAGGTAGCCGCTCTATAGAGATGAGATTGGAATTAAATAATATAGCCATCAAATAGTCCTAAAATATACACAACAACTGAAATATTTTATTAAAGTAATGTGAATTAATGATGGTTAGTAAGTGATAAGAAGTAATGGGCATCACTGCCATCATAGGACTGTTGCTACAGCATTCAACCCACAATGCATTTAATGTCTAAAAAGATGATCTAACTGAAACTGAACTGACCTCCAAAAAGCACTAATCTCTCAGCACTCCTTGCTGGTCCTCCTCTGAACCATGAAAAACATCCCCAGACCATTATTCCGCCTCCACCAAACTTTACAGTTGGCACTATGCACTATGCATTCAGGCAGGTAGTGTTCTCCTAGCATACACTTTTGGGCAGCAGGTAGTCTAGTGGTTAGAGCAATGGGCCAGTAACTGAAAGGTCGCTGGTTCGAATACCCGAGCCGACAAAGTGAAAAATCTGTCTGTGCCCTTGAGCAAGGCACTTAACCCTAATTTGCTCCAGGGGCGCTGTACTACTATGGCTGAACCTTTAGAACAATGTAGGCCATCATTGTAAATAAGAATTTGTTTTTAACTGACTTGCCTAGTTAAATTAAGGTTAAAAAATAAAATAAATACAAAAGACTGCCTGATGGCGAAGCGTGATTTATCACTCCAGAGAACACGTTTCCACTGCTCCAGAGTCCAATGACGGTGAGCTTTACACCACTCCAGCCGATGCTTGGCATTGCGCATAGTGATCTTAGTCATGTGTGCGGCTGCTCGGCCATGGAAACCCATTTCATGAAGCTTCCGACTAACAGTTATTTTGCTTCCAGAGGCAGTTTGAAACTCGGCAGTGAGTTGCAACCGAGGACAGACGATTTTTACGCGCTACACGCTTCAGGAAATGTGGCATCCTATGACGGTGCCACGTTGAAAGTTACTGAGCTCTTCAGTAAGGCCATTCTACTGCCAGTGTTTGTCTATGGAGATTGCACGGCGGTGTGCTCGATTTTATACACCTGTCAGCAATGGGTGTGGCTGAAATAGCCGAATTCACTCATTTGAAGGGGTGTCCACATATACAGTTGAAGTCGGAGGTTTACATACACCTTAGCCAAATACATTTATACTCAGTTTTTCACAATTCCTGACATTTAATCCTAGTAAAAATGTCCTATCTTAGGTGAGTTAGAATCACCACTTTATTTTAAGAATGTGAAGTAGAGAATAATAGTAGAGAGAATGATTTCAGCTTTTATTTATTTCATCACATTCCCAGTGGGTCAGAAGTTTACATACACTCAATTATTATTCGGTAACATTGCCTTTAAATTGTTTAACTTGGGTCAAACGTTGTGGGTAGCCTTCCACAAGCTTCCCACATTAAATTGGGTGAATTTTGGCCCATTCCTCCTGACAGAACTGGTGTAACTGAGTCAGGTTTGTAGGCCTCCTTGCTCGCGACCAAGCTTTAACTTCCTGACTGATGTCTTGAGATGTTGCTTCAATATATACACATAATTTTCCTTCCTCATGATGCCATCTATTTTGTGTGCACCAGTCCCTCCTGCAGCAAAGCATCCCCACAACATGATGCTACCACCCCATGCTTCACGGTTGGGATGCTGTTCTTTGGGTTGCAAGCCTCCCCCTTTTTCCTCCAAACATAACAATGGTCTTTATGGCCAAACATTTCTATTTTTGTTTCATCAGACCAGAGGACATTTCTCCAAAAAGTACAATCCCCATGTGCAGTTGCAAACCGTAGTCTGGCTTTTTTATGGCTGTTTTGGAGCAGTGGCTTCTTCTTTGCTGAGTGGCCTTTCAGGTTATGTCGATATAGGACTAATTTTACTGTGGATATAGATACTTTTGTACCTGTTTCCTCCAGCATCTTCACAAGGTCCTTTGCTGTTGTTCTGGGATTGATATGCACTTTCTGGGCCAAAGTACACTTTTTCTTTTGGAGGTCTTGGCTGATTTATTTGGATTTTCCCATGATGTCGAGCAAAGAGGCACTAAGTTTGAAGGTAGCCCTCGAAATACATCCACAGGTACACCTCCAATTGACTCAAATGATGATCAGAAGCTTCTAAAGCCATGACATAATTTTCTAGAATTTTCCAAGCTATTTAAAGGCACAGTCAACTTAGTGTATGTAAACTTCTGATCCACTGGAATTGTGATATAGTGAATTATAAGTGAAATAATCTGTCTGTAAACAATTGTTGGAAGAATTACTTGTGTCATGCACAAAGTAGATGTCCTAACCGACTTGCCAAAACTATAGTTTGTTAACATGAAATCTGTGGAGTGGTTGAAAAATGGTACAGAGCTATGGTATACACTTAGAAGGAAACTGATGGTGGAAAGAATGAAAAGGCTTCACTGCAAGGTAAACCCCCGCTGACAGTAAACCGGCTTCACTGCAAGGCAAACCCCCGCTGACAGTAAACAGACTTCACTGCAAGGCAAACCCCCACTGACAGTAAACATCATCATTATTGTGTGTTTATGATGATGAGCTCACAGCTCCTGTCATTAGGTTAATGGAGACTGCAGGTGTCAACTGTTTCCCACAACTCATCCATTCCATTCAGGATCAATTTGCACAAATGTGCGGCAGTGTAGAGCATCTTCTTCCCCCCCGTCTGTCTCTCTCTCTTCCCCCCCCCCGTCTGTCTCTCCCTTCCCCCCCCCGTCTGTCTCTCTTTCTCCCCCCCGTCTCTCTCTCTCTCTTTCTCCCCCCTGTCTGTCTCTCTCTCCTTCTCCCCCCCCGTCTGTCTCTCTCTCTTTCCCCCCCCCCTGTCTGTCTCTCTCTCCCCCCCGTCTGTCTCTCTCCCTTCCCCCCCCCCCCCCCCCCCAATTCAAACTGATGGCCGTCTATACAGTCAAACATACTTTACTGAGATGCATGCTGTGGATGTTGCTGTACTCTTGTGGCGGGAATATGAATTACATCATTTGAAAGCTCAACATCAGTCAGTCTGTATTTCTTCTAATGATTAAGTAACCTTGCAAATGACATTTCATGTGTTCCAGTTGGCTGTATATTTGTGGTTGATTTATATTCCAGCTGAGAGGTAGTCCTAGAAAACAAAGGAGTTGCAATAGAAACATCTCACCATTTCTTGAATTATGATCTGTATCTAAATAGAAACTGTCCAATGTACATTTCACAGTGTCAAACACATTTCTAATGGTGTATCATATTGATAGAATGAGATAAACGAAGAGAATGAGAAGAGATCTGTTAATTGAAGCCCAAACCCAACTTCTATCCAATACCTATAGAATCATCAAGTGTGTCACTGTAGGGGCTAGGGGTCTATCTGAGATTGGGTCAGTGTAGGGGCTAGGGGTCTATCTGAGATTGGGTCAGTGTAGGGGCTAGGGGTCTATCTGAGATTGGGTCAGTGTAGGGGCTAGGGGTCTATCTGAGATTGGGTCAGTGTAGGGGCTAGGGGTCTATCTGAGATTGGGTCAGTGTAGGGGCTAGGGGTCTATCTGAGATTGGGTCAGTGTAGGGGCTAGGGGTCTATCTGAGATTGGGTCAGTGTAGGGGCTAGGGGTCTGTCTGAGATTGGGTCAGTGTAGGGGCTAGGGGTCTATCTGAGATTGGGTCAGTGTAGGGGCTAGGGGTCTGTCTGAGATTGGGTCAGTGTAGGGGCTAGGGGTCTATCTGAGATTGGGTCAGTGTAGGGGCTAGGGGTCTGTCTGAGATTGGGTCAGTGTAGGGGCTAGGGGTCTGTCTGAGATTGGGTCAGTGTAGGGGCTAGGGGTCTATCTGAGATTGGGTCAGTGTAGGGGCTAGGGGTCTGTCTGAGATTGGGTCAGTGTAGGGGCTAGGGGTCTATCTGAGATTGGGTCAGTGTAGGGGCTAGGGGTCTGTCTGAGATTGGGTGTGACTGTGTGTGTCGTCCCCCCCCCCCCCCCAGGAGAAGCAGGAGGAGTTGGAGGAGCTGAACAAAGAGTTGAGACAGTGTAACCTGCAGCAGTTCATCCAGCAGGCAGGAGTCCTGCCGACACACACACACTCACGCACAGACCTCAGCGACCAGCTGGACCAGCTAGAACTGGCTCATCTGCTACAGGAAAGATACAGGAACGGAGGTACACACACACACACACACACACACACACACACACACTCAGATGATTGCTCCTCCTTAACCTCTATCTCTCTCTACCCTCAGAGTCGCCTCCCCGGCCCACAGCCAAGCAGTTCCTGGGACACCCCCGCAACCTGCAGAACCCGCTGGTGTCCAGCCTCAACCCAGAGGGTGTGTATGTGTGACACTACCTGCCGCTACCCTGCCCTCTCCCACTCCGGCCTGCCCCTGCCTCAGCTTGACTTTTTGGGCCATGCATGGCGACCACACTCCTCTGTTCTGGTACTAAGGGTGGAGGTCCCTGCCTGGCGACCACACTCCTCTGTTCTGGTACTAAGGGTGGAGGTCCCTGCCTGGCGACCACACTCCTCTGTTCTGGTACTAAGGGTGGAGGTCCCTGCCTGGCGACCACACTCCTCTGTTCTGGTACTAAGGGTGGAGGTCCCTGCCTGGCGACCACACTCCTCTGTTCTGGTACTAAGGGTGGAGGTCCCTGCCTAGAGTCCCCAACTCTCCTCCACACTCCCCCACACTCCTCTGTCTGGTACTAAGGGTGGAGGTCCCTGCCTGGAGCCCCCAACCCCATCCCATTCCATCCAAGGTTTCCTCTGACTGCCTATTACGCCTCTAATGCTATCTGATTATCTGGTAATTCTGGTTCTCTGTTATATTGGTCCGTCTACAATCATGCTTTTCATCTCTGCTTTGCTAACATCTTACTCAAATGCACATCTCCCCTTCCTCTTCTCTGTGTCTTTCCACCCTCTCCCTTTTCCCCTTACTTTCTGTCTCTCTCTCGACCCCCACTCTCTCTCTGTGTGTTATGGACTAACAGTAGCTCTGATTCCTACTGCTCCCTCTACTCCAGCTGTACTGTAACACCCAGGCAGGTGGTGCAGCTGTGAGTTCTTCCTGATTCCCCCCAGTATGTCCCCCTCCCTCTCTCTCTCCTCCTAGTCAGACCAGTGACGCAGGGTGTCTGTCCACCCTCAGAACAACAGGCCCGTTCTCCACAAACAGCTGTGTCTCAACAGAAACACACTGTTACACTGTCACCACTCTATTTCTGTATAAAAGTGATTCTCATTTAAATGCAGAAATGTTATTGGGAACAAATACACATTTGTTCTGCTTACAATTGATATAATGGCTCAATGACTAACCATTCTGACTGTAGTGTAAAATACAATAGTGTTTGGTTATTGTATCAGAGAGCCTTATTCTGTCTCTGTTTGGGGGATTACTTCCCTATTGCCTTGTATGTTGGTGATCTTTGACTTCCAAAGAGAAAGAGAGAGCCTGACCGTTGAGCGCTGTAAGGTGTATTGCACAGTCCCTTCTCTCCCCTGTGTGAGGTCATGGGCCCTGTCTGAATACTTAAAACATGCATCCTTCACGTTATTTCAGATTTTCTGATATTTCAGATTAGTCATTATTTCTAAGGACAGAGAATGGAACAATGCATTTCAGAACTATTGAAACATGGCCTAGTATGTCTGATATTGGGTTTCTTCCTAACTGGTTTTCCACAGTGTGTGTGTGTGTGTGTGTGTGTGTGTCTGTGTGTGTCTGTGTGTGTGTGTGTGTGTGTGTGTGTGTGTGTGTGTGTGTCTGTGTGTGTCTGTCTGTCTGTGTGTGTGTGTGTGTCTGTGTGTGTCTGTGTGTGTGTCTGTGTGTGTGTGTCTGTGTCTGTGTCTGTGTCTGTGTGTGTGCTCTCTCCCTCCTGGTTGCTGGGGTATTTGGGCGTTTTCTCTTGCTTTAATGGGGAAATAGAGGTAGCAGGCTTGAGGTAGACGTTGCCCCTCACCACAGATCTGGGATCAGATGCCCCTAACCCAATCCATTAGGTGGTTAAATAAGAACTGACCCTGAATCAGTGGTTAGGGCCAACTTCTACCCACTCCTATGGCATGATTTACCCTAATCTATCTACCAAGCTCTCCCTCCACCTTAACAAGAAAATTGTTTTCAATAAGTGTTTTCCAAACCAAATGAAGGGAGACATCATCCCAACTTATTTTTGTGTGTCTTGCAGTCGTGACATCCAGAGAATCATCATGGAGATAAAACAAGGAACGGCAGGGCCAAGGAGTTGTTCACTGTTCACTTAACCCCTGTTGGTCTTTATACCTACTGTCAATTATTATTGTCATCCAGATTATCACATATACTATATACATACTGTATATATACTAGCTAAATAAATATATTTACCTATGTATGAAATGTAAACTTATTTAGGGAAACCTTTACCTAGAGAATTATTACTTTGTCTGTGTATTTAAATATAATAAAAGATTGTGCACTGTGTGTTAGATAAACTTTGTTGTTGTGTTTTGATTTAATTAAACTGTTAAATCCTCCCCAAGACCACATATTTTCATAATATATACATTAGTGATGCAATAGGATATGGCAAGGATGGGCCGCTGTTGGGAATGTCCAACTCTGAATATTTCACATGCTAGTGCATAAAGCTGACTCAAAACTCTTGTTTAATGATTTATAACGCGAATGCCCCGCCCACCTGCAGCTGTCTTTTTCAGCCATCTATTTCCTGTGTTTGAGGGGTGCAAAATACTCTTGCCTGTGCCTCTTGTTTCCCCCCGTTAACGTTACGAGCGCGGAAATCTTGTCAAACACTAATGGTTGAAATGTGTCCAATAGAATACATTGTATTTCCCTTGAATCTATAATAACTCTAAAGCTTTGTTGGGGATTTGACGCATCCTATCGACACATCACAAGAAAGAGAAGAATGGGAAATGTATTTTGATGGGTGTACATTTTTTGTTGAATTAAAAATAGTAATAATTAAATACAGTAAAAAAAAATAATAATTAGATACAATGAAATTAAAGCAATTTCCGAAAATGAACACTCGTATTATAGGATATTATGTTTGATCTCGCAATGTAAAGTACTGTATGTTTAGATTGGTGTAATCTAGAGACAAGCATATTGATTTTTAATCCCAGGGTCTCCTGCTATTGACACACTTGTTGAATTATGCAAGTGAACGTGACAACAGTAATTAATGAGGCAGTTTAGACAGCGCAGGTGAGTGCTGGTAGGGTAGATGGAGCAAGTGTTGGGTGGTTGCAGCCCTGTTACACCGCGTTAATTTATTCATATGTGTAAATACACCTGTTGTGTTTATGCAAATGAGGCACATCTAATATGTTTTTTTTTTACACAAAATAATTAAAACAAATAGCTGATACAAGACAAATGTATAGACTTACCACCCAGTTTCTTAGGTACACCAACCCATTCCCGAAAATTGATCGCTCCTACAGACAGAGTCACGTGGCTGGCAGACCGGCGTCGAGGCATTCAGTTACTTTCGATTGAATGTTAGAATGGGCAAAATGAGTGACCTAAGCGACTTTGAGCTAGGTATGTTTGTCGGTGGCAGGCACACTGGATCCAGTATCTCAGAAACATCCGCCCTCCTGGCCTTTTCATACACAACAGTGTCTAGGGTTTACATCCAGTCAGAGGCAGTCCTGTGCAGTCAGAGGCAGTCCTGTGGACGAAAACAACTTGTTGATGAGAGAGGTCAAAGGAAAATGGGAAGAATCGTGCAAGGTAACAGGCGGGCCACAAACAGACAAATAACGGTGCAGTACAACAGTGGTGTGCAGAACGGCATCTCGGAACACACAACTCATTGGGCCTTGTTACGGATAGGCTATTGCAGCAGACGACCACACCGGGTTCCACTCCTATCAGGTAAAAACAAGAAGCAGTGGCTCCAGTGGGCACGCAATCACCAACACTGGACAATTGAGGAGTGGAAAAACATCGCCTGGAACATGACCGCGAATTCAGTTTACTTGAGTGGCCTGCAGACCTCAAATGAATAGAGCATCTTTAGGCTGAGATGAAAGGGGCTGTTTGCAGCATGAGTGTAACACCGTCCAATCTGCAGCAACTGCGTGATGCCATTGCATCAGCATGGATCAACATCCCTGTGGAACGTTTCTGACACCTTTTCGAACACTGAACACAACATGTAAATGCAACATGTGAAGTGTTGGTTTCATGAGCTGAAAAGAAAGATCCCAGAAATGTTTTATAAGCAGAAAAAAAATATTTATCAAAAATTTTAAATTAAATTAAATTTGTTTACATCCATGTTAGTGAGCATTTCTCAATTGCCAAGATAATCCATCCACCTGACAGGTGTGTCATATCAAGAAGCTGATTAAACAGCATGATCATTACACAGGTGCCCCTTGTGCTGGGGACAATAAAAAGCCACTTTAAAATGTGCAGATTTGTCACACAACACCATGCCACAGATGTACCAAGTTTTGAGGGAGCGTGCAATTGGCAGATAATTTCATGTTAACTTCTCTACCATAAGCCAACGTCGTTTTAGAGAATTTGGCAATACGTCCAACCGGCCTCACAACCGCAGACCATGTGTATGGCATTGTGTGAGTGAGCGGTTTGCTGATGTCAATGTTGTGAACAGAGTGCCCCATGGTGGTGGTGAGGTTATGGTATGGGCAGGCATAAGCTATGGACAATGAACACAATTGCATTTTATCAATTTGAATGCACAGAAATACCTTGACGAAATCCTGAGGCCCATTGTAAGGGCAATATTTGTTTAACGGTATCTGTGACCAACAGATGCATTTCCCAGTCATGTGAAATCCATAGTTTAGGGCCTTATGAATTTATTTCAATTGACTGATTTCCTCAAACGAACTGTAACTCAGTAAAATCTTTCAAATTGTTGCATTTATATTTTTGTTCAGTATAGATGGGTGTACCCAATAAACTGGCCACTGAGTGTATAGGAGTGCCTAAAACAAGTGACATTTAATATTACATTGAATACCTGTATTCCCACAAGAATCCATGAACTCCATTCAGTAAAATGTTTTATGTGCTGTAATTCAGTCAATATCTGATGAATTATACAAATTCAAAAAGTTTGGAGTGTCCAACTTGCATTTATTAGAATTGTATTTAAAACCTTTTAACAATTTGGATGACCGTTGCTAGTTTAATTAATTATACATTTATAATATGGAGCTGTTTTCATATGGAGCTTTTTTGATATGGAGCTGTTTTGAATGGTTACGGCAACACTTTCAATACACTGTGAAAGAAAGCACTTTAAATACATTATACACATGATGTGGCTCATACAATCTGTTACCAAAATGTCTCCCTTGGTGCAGGAGGGAAGTAGAGAACACATGGAGGGTGATGTAATACAGTACACATACAGTACATGTGACCTAGCACCAGCTGCTATGGAGTCTACTATGCTATGCTGACGTGTCCACTCACAAGATGGCTGAACATGCACATTTTAATGCACACTAATTCTCATCTCAAGTGCTTCTTCATGCCATATACTCACCACTTCCCAGGCTTCAGTCCAGGCCTCTGCTCTTATCTCAAGCCACAGTGACTTGCCATGGTATTTGAACATGGAAAATAAAATGGAACTTGTTCACAAAGCAACCATGACAGAGGAACAATGACAGTGCACTCTAGTTTTTTATTCATTTAGCAGACATTCTTATCCAGTGCGACTTCACAGGAGCAATTAGGATTAAGTGCCTTGCTCAAAGGTATAGCAACAGAATTTTCACATAGTCGGCTAGGAGATTCGAACCAGTGACCTTTTGGGTACTGGCCCAACACTCTTAACCGCTAGGCTACCTGCCACCCTGATAGTGTATTCAGCAGAGTAGATAGTGATGAACAGACAAATGTCACAGTTTGCCTTTAAGTAATTCAGTTTGTTAGTGATATCACTACTACAGTAGTGGTCAAAAGTTTGGTCTCCTCAAAGTTAGCTGCTTCAGTGTTCTTAGATCTTTATGTCAGTAGTTACTATGGTACACTGATGTATAATTACAAGTATTCCATAAGTGTCAAAGGCTTTCATTGACAATGACATTCAGTTTATGCAAAGAGTCAATATTTGCAGTGTTGACCTTTCTTTTTCAAGAATCCGCCCTGGCATGCTGTCAATTAACTTCTGGGCCACATCCTGACTGATGGCAGGCCATTCTTGCATAATCAATGCTTGGAGTTTGTCAGAAGTTGTGGGTTTTTGTTTGTCCACCCGCCTCTTGAGGATCGACCAGAAGTTCTCAATGGGATTAAGGTCTGGGGAGTTTCCTGGCCATGGACCCAAAATGTCGATGTTTTGTTCTCCGAACCACTTAGTTATCCCTTTTGCCTTATGGCAAGGTGCTCCATCATGCTGGAAAATGCATTGGTCATCACCAAACTGTTCTTGGATGGTTGGGAGAAGTTGCTCTCAGAGGATGTTTTGGTACCATTCTTTATTCATGGCTGTGTTCTTATTGTGAGTGAGCCCTCTCCCTTGGCTGAGAAGCAACCCCACACATGAATGGTCTGAGGATGCTTTACTGTTGGCATAACACAGGACTGATGGTAGCGCTCACCTTGTCTTCTCCGGACAAGGTGTTTTCCGGATGGCCCAAACAATCGGAAAGGGGATTCATCAGAGAAACTGATTATACCCCAGTCCTCAGCAGTCCAATCCCTGTACCTTTTGCATAATATCAGTCTGTCCCTGAAGTTTTTCTGAAGTGGCTTCTTTGCTGCCCTTCTTGACACCAGGCCATCCTCCAAAAGACTTCGCCTCACTGTGCGTGCAGATGCACTCACACCTGCCTGCTGCCATTCCTGAGCAAGCTCTGCACTGGTGGTGCCCCGATCCCGCAGCTGAATCAACTTTAAGAGACGGTCCTGGCGCTTGCTGGACTTTCTTGGGCGCCCTGACGCCTTCTTCACAACAATTGAACCTCACTCCTTGAAGTTCTTGATGATCCGATAAATGGTTGATTTAGGTGCAATCTTACTAGCAGCAATATCCTTGCCTGTGAAGCCCTTTTTGTGTAAAGCAATGATGACGGCACGTGTTTCCTTGCAGGTAACCATGGTTGACAGAGGAAGAACAATGATTTCAAGCACCACCCTCCTTTTAAAGCTTCCAGTCTGTTATTCTGACTCAATCAGCATGACAGAGTGATCTCCAGCCTTGTCCTCGTCAACACTCTCACCTGTGTTAACGAGACATTCACTGACATGATGGCAGCTGGTCCTTTTGTGGTGGGGCTGAAATGCAGTGGAAATGTTTTTTTGGGGATTAAGTTCATTTTCATGGCAAAGAGGGACTTTGCAATTAATTGCAATTCATCTGATCACTCTTCATGACATTCTGGAGTATCTGCAAATTGCCATCATAAACACTGAGGCAGCAAACTTTGTGAAGACTAATACTTGTGTCATTCTCAAAACTTTTGGCCACGACTGTACAGCAAGTGATATCATAAACAGTGAGCTGACCCCGACTCTGGACTCTATTCACGTTACACAGTCCTCCACTCTGAACCCACGTCAGATGACCCAGTCCCGCCCTTCTCTCTCTCTCTCTCTCTGTGTATACCTGTGAGAATAAACATGGTGGCTGTTATTGCCTGTTAAGGGCTTGTAAGTAAGCATTTCACAGTAAGGTCTACACCTGTTATATTCGGCGCATGTGATAAATAACATTTGATTTGATTTGTCTGACGGAGTGTCCCATGAACCACCACTATTTAACCTTTATTTAAATAGGCAAGTCAGTTAAGAGCTAATTCATATTTACAATGATGGCCTACACCGGCCAAACTCGAACAATGCTGGGCCAGTTGTGCGCCGCCCTATGAGACTCCCAATCACGGCCGGTTGTGATACAGCCTGGAATAAAACCAGGGTGTCTGTAGTGACGCCTCTAGCACTGAGATGCAGTGCCTTAGACCGTTGCGCCACTTGGGAGCCCCATGCTGAAACTAACTCTGCTCAGCTGCTCCACAGCTCTGTAAATATTTGTCCTTGCTACTACATAACAACATTTCTCTTCCCTTTACATACTGTATCTATTTTTTTTCCACCCTTCAATAGTTGTCTAATGACTTTGCCTAAGTCAGCATTTATCTACATTCCTGTTTTAACTCTTACCTCTGTTGGTTGGGGGAGTAGCTGAGGTACATATGTTTGTCAGAGCTACTTGAAAGGACTATATTAAGATATTAAGATGAATTATGTGGAATTGGATTATGGTGATAAGATCTGGACATGTCTGGCTAGAGATAGACAAGCCCCAGAATCCCTGCAGTTCAAATAGTCTGGAGAAAGAGAGGGAGGCAGAGAGAGAAGTGTGAGAGAGAGAAGTGGGGGAAAAGAAAGCAGAGAGAGAGGGGGACAGTTCTCTGACCTGGTATGATATGGGAAGCTCACTCACACACACACTGAGCTGTTGCAGGGTCACACTGATATGAGCATGCAGCAGAAGTGGAACACTAAACGCTAATGTCGTGTGATCCGTCTCATGGTGAGTTAAGAGACAGTTGTGGAAAACAACCATTTCTGAAACACAGACAGAGTAAAATATATGTTTTCCTATCAGGGATTATCACACTGGAAGGCCTTCTAGTTCAGCAGAAGTTTAATCACATCCAGTTAGTCTCTAATCTTTTGAAATGTCCCATTTGTGGCCTGTAGCCACTCACAGACAGAACAGTCACACACACACACACACACACACACACACACACACACACACACACACACACACACACAACCTCACCCACTCAAAATCTAACCTTAAGGACAGCAATCTCACAAACAGGACAACATTAACAGATTATGATGGGTTGGCAGGGCGTCTACCCAATGAGGGCATTATGATGGGTTGGCAGGGCGTCTACCCAATGAGGGCATTATGATGGGTTGGCAGGGCGTCTACCCAATGAGGGCATTATGATGGGTTGGCAGGGCGTCTACCCAATGAGGGCATTATGATGGGTTGGCAGGGCGTCTACCCAATGAGGGCATTATGATGGGTTGGCAGGGCGTCTACCCAATGAGGGCATTATGATGGGTTGGCAGGGCGTCTACCCAATGAGGGCATTATGATGGGTTGGCAGGGCGTCTACCCAATGAGGGCATTATGATGGGTTGGCAGGGCGTCTACCCAATGAGGGCATTATGATGGGTTGGCAGGGCGTCTACCCAATGAGGGCATTATGATGGGTTGGCAGGGCGTCTACCCAATGAGGGCATTATGATGGGTTGGCAGGGCGTCTACCCAATGAGGGCATTATGATGGGTTGGCAGGGCGTCTACCCAATGAGGGCATTATGATGGGTTGGCAGGGCGTCTACCCAATGAGGGCATTATGATGGGTTGGCAGGGCGTCTACCCAATGAGGGCATTATGATGGGTTGGCAGGGCGTCTACCCAATGAGGGCATTATGATGGGTTGGCAGGGCGTCTACCCAATGAGGGCATTATGATGGGTTGGCAGGGCGTCTACCCAATGAGGGCATTATGATGGGTTGGCAGGGCGTCTACCCAATGAGGGCATTATGATGGGTTGGCAGGGCGTCTACCCAATGAGGGCATTATGATGGGTTGGCAGGGCGTCTACCCAATGAGGGCATTATGATGGGTTGGCAGGGCGTCTACCCAATGAGGGCATTATGATGGGTTGGCAGGGCGTCTACCCAATGAGGGCATTATGATGGGTTGGCAGGGCGTCTACCCAATGAGGGCATTATGATGGGTTGGCAGGGCGTCTACCCAATGAGGGCATTATGATGGGTTGGCAGGGCGTCTACCCAATGAGGGCATTATGATGGGTTGGCAGGGCGTCTACCCAATGAGGGCATTATGTTTGCTCACAAATACCGTACCACTCAACATGGATCCTCTCTCACCGAAACTGTTTAGAATGGTTCAGCAAGAGGTGAGGCTTTTGCCTTTTGGATATGGAAACTTAATCAAATGACCTTAACCAGACAGAACAATATGTATATAATATGCATCTAGATGGGACGTGGGTTGGAAGTCATGGCATTGAATAACACCATGTTCTTATCACTAAAAAGCGAGGGAGCCCTGACCAAAAAAGGTATAGGGATAGGTATAAGGATTGGATAGGCATAAGGATTGGATAGGTATAAGGATTGGATAGGTATTGGATAGGTATAAGGATTGGATAGGTATAAGGATTGGATAGGTATAAGGATAGGTATAAGGATTGGATAGGTATAAGGATTGGATAGGTATAAGGATTGGATAGGTATAAGGATTGGATAGGTATAAGGATTGGATAGGTATAAGGATTGGATAGGTATTGGATAGGTATAAGGATTGGATAGGTATAAGGATTGGATAGGTATAAGGATAGGTATAAGGATTGGATAGGTATAAGGATAGGTATAAGGATTGGATAGGTATAAGGATAGGTATAAGGATTGGATAGGTATAAGGATTGGATAGGTATAAGGATAGGTATAAGGATTGGATAGGTATAAGGATAGGTATAAGGATTGGATAAGTATAAGGATAGGTATTGGATAGGTATAAGGATTTGATAGGTATAAGTATTGGATAGGTATAAGGACTAGGTATAAGGATAGGTATAAGGATAGGTATTGGATAGGTATAAGGATAGGTATAAGCAATATGGTGGTAGCTCCCCTTTGCCATATGTTTACACCTATCCAATAATTTCAGATGTACAGTTCACATGTGCCTGGGTCTAAGAGGAAGGGGGTTAGAGGCAGTTTGTTCTGGATATTCTGGATAATAGCCCTGCTGCCTGTCTGCCTGTTGATGGGATGGTGCTGTGTGCATCTGCACGTTCACATCATGCTGACTAAGCCACAGTCTGACATACACCACTTATCTATCTACTGGGTGTTACTCTGAGAGTCATCCATGAGGCAATAAACTAAACACTGAAACCACACAATGGAAAGAAATATACTTGATGCCACATGATTTCAATAGAAAGTTTACTTTTTTTTTCTTAGTAACACATTGTCAAGTCACATTGTCATTGGTTTAGAAGAGAGTATATATACATTGATACAAGTTCTGGACTTTATCTGTGCTTATTAACTAAATGCACACAAAAGTCAACTAAGGCAATGCCAGAGACACACTCACCACCAGCAGCCTAGATTCCCAGTAGATGCCAGGTCTATAGGATGGCAGCCCCATAGTAGGCCTAATGTAAAGGCCTCTGACTGCATAGCCTAGAGATAGTGTCCTGCATACAGTAGTACTCAGAAAGGCCACAGGGAGGGCAGTAATGCAGAAGCAAAAAATAATTCCTGCATAACAGGCATCAAATAGCACAAGATGTTGCATTTAAGAAGTCTGTCTGGACAGGGCCTTTCCCGCGGCGGCAGGAGTAGATAAGTCTCCCCAAAACCAGGTTAGCCGCTGTCACACGCACAGTGGAATTGGGATAGGCGCAATGTACGTTAGTCAGTGGCTAACCTGATTTCAGATTTATAAAACAAATCCTACCAAATGATAACACAAGGTGCTGAGGGGAAAACCAACATGGTATGTATTATACAGTCACAACACAATAATAATAATAATCATCATCATCATCATCATCATCATCTTATTTAATATCAACATGGCATGCAAATATAGGTTAAACTTCATTGTGGCTATAGGAATTGTTTTACAGAGCAAGTTGACTAAATAGTCTCAAAATAACTTTTGTATTCGAAGCAATGAGCAATCTCAGTTGGCTTGGCAGGCTCGTCCTTTACATATTCACCTGAATTCTCAATACATTTCGGTTGTAAAATATTTAGCATTGTTCTCATTTAATCTTATTAGTCAATATGATCAACACCGGGGAAGTAATTCTACAACATAGGCCTAACACATCATCAAATTCAACGTTGCATCGAGCTATTTCAAAAACATTTGGAAAATATTCTCATGAAATGATTACAAAATTACATCAAATAAAGAGATACAGCAGTCTACTCACCAATCTCAAGCTTTCCTTTTGAATATATCATTTGTAAGAGAAAACAACTCCAATAGCTCTGACGAGCGCCACACGTTCTTGCATGCAAACACTGTAACTGTTTTCTCAAAAATGTGTAAAATATTTCATAAAAGTTAGGTGCATTTAAAGAATAGCAGTCAGTGTAAGCTACACTAAAGCAGAAGTTCAGTTCACTTGCGCCACCCCAACCCTGCCCATTCCCCTGCATCTGCAACCTGACCTGCATATGCAAATCACATGGATATTGGCGTCTTGTAAAGCCTGTGGACACTACTCCTACTGTACAGCCCGCCCAATAAAGACAACCATCGAATTACAGGGTCCAATTGGTGTACTTAACACCACCAATGGGTTTGGTGGATTTCCTTGAGTTATAGTTGGGGTGCGGCGCGTTCAATTCTGCACGTATCAAACTATATTAGGAACGAACCATTTTCGCGTCATCAATATCCTGCCATCGGCAATATTAATCAGAAAGGCTTTTACGACAAGATTCACCCAGTCTAAATCCGGCGAACTGTAAAGCAACATTGGTCATTGGAGTGAAGGGACGTGCATTTAACCCGTTTCGAGAAAAAGCGCTCTACCCGTACTAGTGAAAGTGGTTGAACTCTGTTCGTTTTTGTACAGTGTTGCCATGAGGCGAGTGTGGTTGTGCACGTACCAAGGATGGCGCTTCATTACAGTAGTGGAAATCAGAGCAAGAGAGCGCGAATGGCACAGACTGTATGATCTGGACTAATCGGGTAGTGCAATCATACAGTATTCAAGGCACATTACGGATCATCTTTAATTATTTAGATGTTCTGCAAGATGCAAAGTGCAATGGTGGATGCAATTGCCTGACACTCAAGGCCACTATTTTATACACGTTTAACACATTTTAAACAAATACAAAAACATTTATCTGAGAAATAATATATGATTAAACTGCCTTCGAGTGCGAACGTTTTCCTCTTCCTGTTGACAATTCTTCGTAATATATATATATATTTTTTTTACACATTTCTAGCTGGCATATTCCAAAATTTATTCTAACGACTGAAAGGCGGTATGGTCAGGTTCAACAACATTACCGAGTAACCCTTTTGAACCCGAACAGAGAAATCAACAGCTTAGCAAAGCAATAGAATCGTGTCTGGTCAGAAAATGCCAGACCATACCATTTATTTGATTGGATACAATCGGATACAGTGGGGACAAATTCTACCACGATACAAAGCAACAATAAAGCAGAAATGTCTTACGTTATATTATGTAACAGGTACTGTATGTCATTTCGATATCAACCAGCAGAGAGCAAGAAAGCTACATAGTATGTAGGCCAATGCCAGTGGTGTAAAGTACTTAAGTTAAAATACTTTAAAGTACTACTTAAGTAGTTTTTGGGGGTATCTGTACTTTACTTTACTATTTACATTTTTAACAACTTTTACTTTTACTTCTCTACATTCCTACAGACAATAATGTACTTTTTACTCCATTCATTTTCCCAGACACCCAAAAGTACTCGTTATATTTTGAATGCTTAGCAGGACAGGAAAATGGTCTAATTCACGCACTTATCAAGAGAACATCCCTGGTCATCCCTACTGACTCTGATCTGGCAGAATCACTAAACACAAATGCTTCTTTTGTAAATTATGTCTGACAGTTGAAGTGTACCCCTGGCTATCCGTAAATTAAAAAAACAAGAAAATCATGCCCTCTGGGTTGCTTAATATAAGGAATTTGAAATGATTTATACTTTTACTTTTAATACTTAAGTATATTTTAGCAATTACATTTACTTTTGATACTTAAGTATATTTAAAACCAAATACTTTTAGACTTTTACTCAAGTAGTATTTTACCAGGTGACTTTTCTTTTTACTTGAGCCATTTTATTTTGAGGTATCCATACTTTTACTCAAGTATGACAATTGAACTTTTCCACCACTGGCCAATGCCTATTATCAGTAGAATGATCAGGGGCAGTATTACAAACAGGCACGCAGGGCAAGTGCAGCTGGGGGCCCCCATAGCATGGGCACAATTTTGTCTCGGCTTCATGGCAAAATGTGTAGAATAGCAGAAAATGTGCTTCAAATCTGCATAATCATCTCTCATCCTCATGGCAAAATGTGTAGAATAGCATTATACAACTGCACATTTTTCTCTACCCCCATGGCAACGGGTGTTGAAATGCAGGAAGTTAGCATGCAAAAAAAAGTGAACTTAACTTTAAATTAACTTTAAAACTGCAAAATGATCTCTCTGGTTGCTATGGCAGCGGCACCAGGGCTCGACGTCACCAACAACAAAAACAAAAAAACTCCCTGATGCTTCCGATTGTGGCGTCTGCATTCTGTAAGGGCAGACGCTGGGAGACCAAGTCGGTATGCTTTGTTAACTGGTTGTGTGGTGCATTGGCACAGAAACCTGTTGTTGTAAGATTAATTGTATATATTTTCTACAATTATAATTATAAACTGGGTGGTTCGAGCCCTGAATGTTGATTAGCTGAAAGCTGTGGTATATCAGACTGTATACCAGGGGTATGACAAAACGTTGGTAACCAGTTTATAATAGCAATAAGGCACCTGGGGTGTTTGTGGTATATTGCTAATATAAATACAGGGTCGCTACAGTTATTGTTACTTGTGGTGTAAAGTACTTAAGTAAAAATACTTTTAAGTACTACTTAAGTAGTTTATTTGGGTATCTGTAAACATTATTTTTAGTTAATGAGGGGTAGGGTGTTCAATGTATTTTACAGTACAAGGGCAGGGTCATGTGAATTATTTTGTACTTTGGGGAGGGGGGGGGGGGGGGGTGCATTTCTTTTTATGACACCTTGAGTTGGACCAGCCATTATGGTTGAATGGATACATTTTCAGGTACACTGTGTCTTTAAGAGTGTTACAGTGATTTGAGTCCATTCAGCAAGTGGATAGTAGGTGAAACTAATACCTCTAGAGGAGCTCACCTGCCAAGAGTGGCAGTGGATTCAGCATCGATCGACCTCCATAGGAAGTGATATGATGGCAGAAGCAAAGATGGTGCTTGAATCTGATAGTGGTGGAAATAAGTATGAATGGACTTTTGTCCAAAATAATGGAAAAAGGAGAAAAATTGTTGTGGAAAATAGTCTACTGCTGCAGATACCACATCATATCTAGTAGAAATTTGTTGTTTGGGTGAATTATGAATAAGTGGGACATTATTTTCATGTCCATCTTCTGTAAGAAGAGTGTCCCACTTTTTTTGAATTCACTCAAATAACAGTACAAATAACAGTACTAATAACAGTACAAATAACAGTACTAATAACAGTACTAATAACAGTACTACAAGAAAAAGAGCCCTGCCTAACCTCAGTACAGGGGGTCTCTGATATATCTCTTTCTTCCATTGGAAAAGCCTAGACTGTCCCACTTCAGCTTCTACATGCTGTCCCACTTCAGCTTCTACATGCTGTCCCACTTCAGCTTCTACGTGCTGTCCCACTTCAGCTTCTACATGCTGTCCCACTTCAGCTTCTACATGCTGTCCCACTTCAGCTTCTACATGCTGTCCCACTTCAGCTTCTACGTGCTGTCCTACTTTAGCTTCTACATGCTGTCCTACTTCAGCTTCTATGTGCTGTCCTACTTTAGCTTCTACATGCTGTCCTACTTTAGCTTCTACATGCTGTCCCACTTCAGCTTCTACGTGCTGTCCTACTTTAGCTTCTACATGCTGTCCTACTTTAGCTTCTACATGCTGTCCTACTTCAGCTTCTACATGCTGTCCTACTTTAGCTTCTACATGCTGTCCTACTTTAGCTAGCTAGGTTTGGTAAAGTGGGACAACAACAAAAATGACTGAATTACAAAATTCAAACATAATATTGGCAACTTAAAAAAAAAATGTATTTGATATACCAGTACATAGTATACACATTTATACCACAATTTGACACTGCACATTATTATTAAAGTTTTATAACCTTAACATTAAAAAAAAGCTGTGACTGATCTTACTGTGTGCTTCTCGGGGTAAGCTTCCTGGTTGAAACTTGTTCTGCCACCCTCTATAATGTCACACAAATGAAGGGTTCACACATCATGTTGTTTCTCTGCAACGGCTTAGTAACAATATTTTAGAATTTCTCTTGTCAAACCAATAAATAAACATGTCAGGATTAAGCTGTCCCAGTTTATGGCTTCCCACTCTTTCTGAAAACACCCTATGCCCATTTTAGGATCCGCTTGAAATATTAAAACTGGTGGGTAAAGTTAAATCTGTGAAAACCACGAGAAGTGGACTTGTATACATTTGTATACATTTTTTGTAAATGTGTGTTGGATCTCAAGTGAACTGATGGATATGATGTGTCATGCTTTGATCTATGAAGCAGGGCACCTGTTAAAGCAGCCAGCCTGGTCTCATTGACTAGACGTAACATAGTAAATGTCCTAACCTTACTGCATACCGCATTTTGCACTACATTTTCACTCTGTATATAGATTCTCTATTGTGTTATTGACTGTACGTTTGTTTATGTCCCATGTGTAACTCTGTGTTGTTTTTGTCGCACTGCCTTGCTTTGTCTTGGCCAGATCACAGTTGCAAATGAGAACTTGTTTTCAACTGACCTACCTGGTTAAATAAAGGTGAAATGGTATGGTTACATAAGACAGAGTATCTCTGAAGTTCCCATGCTGGTGGATAGACCTACACCACAACCTGCGGAGAGTTCCTATCACAGGAGGTTGTTGGCACCTTAATTGGGGAGAATGGGCTCGTGGTAATACCTCACCAGCCTTCTCTCTCTAAGCTGAGACCTTGAAACTGAGATATCTTTAGTTCTCAAAACAAGGTTCTGAGCGTACTGCCAAATTGCAGATACTGATAGTGAGGATTCGTTCAATCAGTCTCTTGCATGAACACCGAAATTGGGTATTAGAAAAGCACAACCAATAAAAATGTCCATCACAATATCTAAAATACAAAATGTATAATACTCACATACAACAATATCACAATGTGTGCCTATCGTGTGTCTGTACCTTTGTGTGTCTCTTCACAGTCCCTGTTGTTCCATAAGGTGTATTTTTACCTGTTTTTTAAATCTAATTTTACTGCTTGCATCTGTTACCCGATGTGGAATAGAGTCCATGTAGTCATGGCTCTATGTAGTACTGTGTGTCTCCCATAGTCTGTTCTGGACTTGGGGACTGTGAAGAGACCTCTGGTGGCATGTCTTGTGGGGTATGCATGGGTGTCTGAGCTGTGTTCTAGGTACATTCAACTTGTCATTACTTCTTACAAAAACAAGTAGTGATGAAATCAATCTCTCCTCCACTTTTAGCCATGAGAGATTGACATGCATATAATTAATGTTAGCTCCCCGTGTACTTCTAAGGGCCAGCCGTGCTGCCCTGTTCTGAGCCAATTGTAATCTTAGTGGCACCTGACCACACTACTGAACAGTAGTCGCGGTGCGACAAAACTAGGTTCTGTAGGACCTGTCTTGTTGATAGTGTTATTAAGAAGGCAGAGCAGCGCTTTATTATGGACAGACTTCTCCCCATCTTAGCTACTCTTGTATCAATATGTTTTGACCATGACAGTTTACAATCCAAAGTTAATCCAAGCAGTTTAGTCACATCAATTTGCTCAATTTCCACATTATTTATTACAAGATTTAGTTGAGGTTAAGGGTTTAGGTAATGATTTGTCCCAAATACAATGCTTTTCGTTTTTTGAAATATTTAGGACTAACTTATTCCTTGTGAATGTGAAACGAACTGCAGCTCTTTGTTAAGTGTTGCAGTCGTTTCAGTCGCTGTAGTAGCTGACGTGTATAGTGTTGAGTCATCCGCATACATAGACACAATGGCTTTACTCAAAGCCAGAGACATGTCATTAGTAAAGATTTAAAATAGTAAAGGGCCTAAACAGCTGCCCTGGGGAATTCCTGATTCTACCTGGATTATGTTGGAGAGGCTTCCATTAAAGACCACCCTCTGTGTTCTGATAGACAGGTAACACTTTATCCACAATATAGCAGGGGGTTTAAAGCAATAACACATGCGTTTTCTTCCAGCAGCAGACTATGATCGATAATGTCAAAAGCCACACTGACGTCTAACAAAACATCATCGATTTCTCCCAGACAATCAACCGTCGTCATTTTGTTTACTGTAAAATACAGTTGAAGTCGGAAGTCATTAAAACTCATTTTTCAACCACTCCACAGATTTCATGTTAACAAACTATAGTTTTGGCAAGTCGGTTAGGACATCTACTTTGTGCATGACACAAGTAATTCTTCCAACAATTGTTTACAGACAGATCATTTCACTTATAACTCACTATATCACAGTTCTAGTGGGTCAGAAGTTTACATACACTAAGTTGACTGTGCCTTTAAACAGCTCGGAAAATTCCAGAAAATGATGTCATGGCTTTAGGTGCTTCTGATAATTGACATCATTTGAGACAATTGGAGCTGTACCTGTGGATGTATTTCAAGGCCTACCTTCAAACACACTGCCTCTTTGTTCGTCATCATGGGAAAATCAAAAGAAATCAGCCAAGACCTCAGAAAAACAATTGTAGACCTCCACAAGTCTGATTCATCCTTGGGAGCAATTTCCAATCGCCTGAAGATACCACGTTCATCTGTACAAACAATAGTACAGTACGCAAGTATAAACACCATGTGACCACTCAGCCACTGCTCCAAAACCGCCATAAAAAAGCCAGACTACGGTTTGCACATGGGGATAAAGATTGTACTTTGTGGAGAAATGTCCTGATCTGTCTGATGAAACAAAAATAGAACTGTTTGGCTATAATGTCCATCATTATATTTGGAGGAAAAAGGGGGAGGCTTGCAAGCCAAAGAACACTGTTGCAACTGTGAAGCACGGGGTTGGCAGAATCATGTTGTGGGGGTGCTTTGCTGCAGGAGGGACTGGTGCATTTCACAAAGTAGATGGCATCATGAGGAAGGAAAATTATATGTATATATTGAAGCAACATCACAAGACATCAGTCAGGAAGTTAATGCTTGGTCGCAAATGGGTCTTCCAAATGGACAATGACCCCAAGCATACTTCCAAAGTTGTGGCAAAATGGCTTAAGGACAACAAAGTCAAGGTATTGGAGTGGCCATCACAAAGCCCTGACCTCAATCCTATAGAACATTTGTGGGTAGAACTGAAAAAGCGTGTGCAAGCAAGGAGGCCTACAAACCTGACTCAGTTACACCAGTTCTGTCAGGAGGTATTGGCCAAAATTCACCCAATTTATTGTGGGAAGCTTGTAGAAGGTTACCCAAAACGTTTGACCCAAGTTAAGCAATTTAAAGGCAATGCTACCGAATACTAATTGAGTGTATGTAAACGTCTGAGCCACTGGGAATGTGATGACAAAAATAAAAGCTGAAATCAACAATTCTCTCTACTATTATTCTGACTTTTCACATTCTTAAAATAAAGTGGTGATCCTAACTGACCTAAGACAGGAATTGTAAAAAACTGAGTTGAAATGTATTTGGCTAAGGTGTATTTCAACTTCAACTGTAGCATTGTATCTGGTCAAACACAATTTTTTCCAAAAGTTTACTAAGGGTTGGTAACAGGCTTTCAAGTAGGTTTAAATTGAATATATAGCAAATAGGAGTGGCAATATCGTCCAATATCATTGTCAGTATTTCTCCATCCAGGTTGTCAGACCCCGGTGGCTTGTCATTGTTGATAGACAACAATATTTAGTTCACCTCTTCCACACTCACTTTGCTGAATTTCTATGTGTTTGATGCCATTACATTTGTTCCGTTCCTGCTATTATTAGGAGACCCTCAGCAGCCTCCTATTGTTCCTATCACCAGCAGTTGTGTCTCCTGCGGCAGGCCCCAGAGCCTGTGTAGGGAGTTATGGAGTTTTTGAATGACTGAAGGAGTGGGATGTTTTTTTATGACCTTTTCTTTGTGTAATAGGTGTGGATTCATGTTTTTTTCCCTTCTCAGTAATGGAATTGAGCTTTTTTGTATTTTCTCTCACCCCCGTCCAGTTGGTGGCGGCAATACAAAAATAGTTGTGGTACGTCATAAAATCAGAAGAAGAAGAAGAAGAAGAAGAAGCGGAGGAAAAAGAGGCGTACGTTCGGCCATTTCCGTCATTCCAGCCTGCGGTGTCACTCAACAAAAATCGTGGACTGAGAAATTACTCAAAACATGTAATTCACAACACCATAGGGTAGGTGTAAACACCCTGGCTTTGCACGTTGGAAGTATACATTAACGTACGCCTGTATAATGCTAACTTTTAAAGTGACAACGTTATATGAATGTCACATGCACCGAACATAACGAGCAAGTGAAGTTATATTTAGACTCAAGCTAATGCTAGCAGTAAGGCTAGTAGCTAGCAGATTATTCTCCGTAACAATGCATGTACTGGTAACGTTGGCTAGCTAAGAATACTCTATAACTTGCACGTTTTCTTTACAATAAGGTAGGTAACGAAAGTTTATTTACAACGGTTTACTTAGCTAGCTCTTTTAGCGAGCATTCATTCACAGCGCAACACCAAAGTCGCTCAATGTTATTGTTTTTGTGGAAACAGAAGGCAGTGAAGCAGTTGTTAGATACTTAATAACTAGTTAAGCTTAACATCTACTACTAAATAAGTAACTAACGCATCTACGACTTGGTATAAATGTGTCCTTCAATTTGTCCGTCTGGATTGTGCTTGTAAACTAGTTTTCACATACATAGTTCCCTCACATACCGCTATATCATGCAGTATGTAAATCGCTATTAACAGTGTGAAAATAAATAGTTTCTTATCTGATGTTTTCTGGTTGCAGGTGTCAATACTAACTACTCAGGAAAACTTTGTTTGTGCATGGACCAGGTGGATAGTTGTGGCACTCAATTTAATTTAATGTATTTTCCAGCTACTGACAATTCATATGTCTCATAAGAAGCATAGCCTTTGAGATTTAGCTAGATATTGGTGCTGGAAGCTCTCTGATGTTCAGCCATGGATGAAGAAGACAGCCAGGATGAGCTGATCAACCAGAATGCCTCCCATGGAAAAGAAAAGAGGCCAGCAGTGTGTGCAATCTCCGGTATGGAATCATATTCCTACATTTTATGAATACCCTTAGGAGTGAATCTTAGTAGGCTTTCACACCGAATTGGTTTGGAGCATTTTTTCCGAACTCTGTTGCGTTTTCCCCCTTTAGTTCGTCTCGTTTGGACTGGTGTGAACACTGTCCGCACTCGGGAGCGCAGTAAACAACGGTGCGATTCGTTCTCAACACAGACTGGACCGAACACAGGAAAATAAGCAGAGTCGCGCAGTATTATTGGTTATTTGACTGCGAACATTTGATGAAATGCATGCATCATAACTTGATATCTTTGAAACATTCTGTCAGTATAGCAGCACATTTCTGAGCGCATCGGATGCAGATTAGGGGAGACGGGGGTTATAGCGGGGATACAGGCTACTGTATAGTCCTTTCACGTTGCAGTTAGAGCTGCTATTGCGCTGTTTCTTCCTGCATGTTGTTGGAAGACCAAAGCTAAAGTAATATGAAGATTGTGACACACAAGTGATGCTTCATGGTAATGAATCTATGTGTGAAAACGCCCTTAGTGATTGGCTCAAGCACCCCTCATCACTACTGGTATTGGAAATAGTTTGATTACTTACTCATCTAATTTTCTTTGTCAACTTTCAGATGAAGACAGCGATGAAGGTTGCGAGGAATCTGAGGAGGGTGCTTCTGACAGTGGTGAGGAGGAGGAAGACTACCTCGATGGAGAAGAAGAAGAAGAAGAGGAGGATGATAGTGATGGTGAGAGACTATGGAGATGTAGGCCACTGTACTCATGGGAAATAATATGTAATGGTCCATGATACACTTTTAAAATCCAAGGTATAGACCTACCACTTGAGTTTCATAACTTCTGATCATATGACATACTTGTTCCTCAGATGGAGAAGAGGAGGATGCTGTGAATGTGGTGGAGGGTGCGGTGGGGGGAGCGTCTGCTGACTTGGCAGGTCTGAGCTCAGACGAGGACACCGAGAAATGCCCCATCTGCCTCAACTCCTTCCACAGCCAGCCTGTGGCCACACCAGAGAGCTGCGAACACTACTACTGCCTCGACTGCATCCTCGAGTGGTCCAAGGTGGGTGTGTGACATCAGAGGTGGCAAGAAGAGAGGTCAAAGCTTTTTATTCACAAAATGATGATATTTTCAGCAGAACTAGAAGATACTCACCCGTCAAATTCATGAACATCACTGGAACCATGGTCCAAAGACGCCGCACCTCAGCTTTCACTTTCAGTCCTGTAAACTGGTTTTGTTGACAGACATGTTAACGTGTGTCCAAATGTTGTGCCTCCAATTATGTCTTGTTCTTCCCTCAGAATGCAAACTCCTGTCCTGTGGACAGAATTGTCTTCAATAACATCTACTTGAGAAAATGTTATGGTGGGAAAGTGCAGAAAATGGTGAGTTAAAAAATGTCAGACTATCTCTTGGTGAATGTATTTTATTTGCCTTCTTTGGTCTTGATTTAATGTTGTGCATTGTGTTTCTGAATGTATTTTTTGGTGTCTCTGAGAGGTAGAGAAGTAACTGCTACATATAGTATGTGTATTCTTCATGAAGGGTGTTTGATTTATTTTGTGGAAAATAAGGATCATGCATGGGAGCTGCAAACAGTGAGCAGACCGTCATTTTCTTCTCATTGCTCTATGTGCATTTGTGTAGATCACAGTGCAGAAAGCAGTGAAGGAGGGTCAGGAGGAGGTGATGGACTTGGAGCTGGAACAGACCAGCTGTGAGGGGTGTGGAGGGAGCGACCGTGAAGACCGCCTGCTGCTCTGTGACGGCTGTGATGCTGGGTGAGACAAGTGACACACCCACCTAGCTTTCTGGGATTGTTCCTGATTAATCAGAAAATCATAAATACATTTATCTGATCATTCCAATTAACCCTTTTGCTTTCCCCTATGTTATTATCTCCTTCTTAACCTGGTTAAATAAGGGCCTTGATCATATTCATGTTAATACTGCGTTCCTACCCCTTAATTTCGGTGCTCCATGGAAGGTACCACATGGAGTGCCTGACCCCCCCGCTGGATGCTGTCCCTGTGGAGGAATGGTTCTGCCCAGAGTGTCAAGCCAACAACCGCCATTCAAGTAATCATACTCTACTCTTTGTATAAAGCAGTTCAGGTAAGTCCTTTTACCAAGATCCCAGAGTTCATCAATGTTCCTGCTCCTCAGGGGGTTCATTGGAAGAGCAGGGCGACATGGAGAGCTTGAACAGTGCCCGTCCCATAACCAGACGCTCCCGCCTCCCCACAGCGGGCCCCACCCGGGCCATCGCCCGCACCCAACAGAGCGAGAGGGTCCGCGCCAGTGTCAACCGTCACCGCATCACCCAGGCACGCATTGCACAGGTTTGGCATGAGGCGTGTTGCTTCTCTGTTCTCCCTCGCTCCGCTCCGCTCCTCGCCACTAGTGTCAGCAGCCCTTACTCTGTAGCACTGACTGAGTAGTATTGATATGAATGCTGTAATCAAAGATTATTTTGAGAGCTGCATGATAATGTACTTATGAAAAATGATGTTACCCATGTTTTCTCTCCTGGGTTAAAACGTGTATGATGGGTATGTCTACATAGTATGGTATTACATAACATTTGATTAATTATGACAATATGTTATTTTGTCTTGTTTGTATGCGCTACTTGCACAAAGTACCTTTTGACCTGCAGGTCTAGAATAGAGAGCCAGAGAGGTGGTCCTTTAGAGTGATGCTGCCTCATCAGATGGCTGTGACGGTCAAGTAAAGCATGTCCAAATAGACAGCAGAGAATTAGTGGAGTGATGCAGTGTACCTCTGGTCTCAGATCTCCCCCAGCTTTCTGATGCAGTCCACCTGGCTGGATGAGACTATCAACGCAGTGGTGGCTGGACTCAACACAGCTGTGTACATACGGAACCTCACACCCCGCGTTCCATCCAGCCGACGGCACAGGACAGGTGAAAAAAACCCACACACACAAACCCACACACACACACACACACACACACACACACACACACACACACAAACCCTACCTGGGTTTTTAAAAGAGGTGAATTTGCTCTGTGCCCACAGTAAAGCGCAGGAAAGGCAAGAGTAAGAGGTCATCGTCTGCCATTGGTGGTAAGGGCAAAGCTACAGGCACTGGGGGGAAGAGGAGGAAACGGAGAGTGAGGAGGACCAAGTCCAGAAGGAAACTGGTGAGACTTCAAATTTAACAAGTATTGCATGAAAAGTATCGGACCTATAACGAAATGACCTTTTTAATCTGACTGTGTTCCAAGGTGGTGAAAAAGGAGCCTACGTCTCGTGGTCGTATAGCCCGTAGCCTGGGGATAGGGAAGTCCAAACGGGGCTCGTCCCTTCCCTCTGTGTACCGGCCTACAGAAACCACTCTGGGAAGTATGAGGGCTGACATAGGAGCTGCTTTGCTCTCTGTCTATGGAGACCCCTACGATCTGGACCCCTTCACTAGCAGGTCTGTCTTAGGCACAACTCACAACTATAAGATAACATAGTACTTTATTCATCCAGAGTGTAGAAATCTCCAGCTAATGCTGACAACACTGAACATTTAGACAACAATAAATTAACTCATAGAAAATAACAGTGGAATGGACCTCAATACTGTTCTGGATGTTGATTGGCTGATGATACCACCCCAGGGATGATGATGATGAGGAGCAAGCCTCAGCCACGATATCACTGCTGGAGGCCAAGAGGCGTGGCATATCTCGCTCCGCCCTCCTCTCACACCAGCCTGTGGCTCGACCAATCACTGCTGGCCTCTCTAGGTACCCCTTCTCATCTCCTCCCACATGTTATGTTGTTATGTAGCTCACATCCTTCCAAATGTTACGTCTGACCTGGGGTTGCCATGGGGTTGTAGGTGGGGCCCGAGCCTGCCCCAGTTGGAGGAGGTGGCCCCAGTGCCTGACCTGCTGGGCAGCATCCTATCAGGACAAAGCATGCTGCTGATGGACAGCTCAGATGTAGTCATTAACAGAGATGGATCCCTCAAGGCTAACAAACCAGGTGAGCTGGCTGCTAGGGTTTCGAAATGTCCTCTGGTCTGATGAAACAAAAATAGAACAGTTTGGCCATAATGACCATCGTTATCTTTCTCTTAGTATTTTTCTTGTACCGTATCTAATACCTGACTATTTAAGAACTAGTGAACATTTTATTGCTTGTCAACCATTGATTTTGAAGTCTGTTGGATTCTGTTTGTTACACAGCAACATAATGTTTAGTTATGTTGAGTAAGTTGTTGTGTTTTTGTTGTAGTGGGTTTGTCATCCGCCATACCCAGCAGCAGTAGGAGCAGCAGCTCTGGTGAATCAGCAGCCCAGCTCCACTCAGGGAGGTCCCCTAACATAGCAGCCAGCTCCCTTTCTCTCCCCAATAACGGAGACCTGGTAGCAGGACCCTGCCTGTCCCCTCTCACCCCCTCATCCCCCCGCCCGGCCACTGCTCCCTGCAGACCCAGCCCTAGTCCTGGACACAGCCACTGGGAGACCACCGCTGTACGACTCACTCATGGGACCAAGAGGGCAGCCATCTCCACTCCTACCCCAGACCCTCACTCCAGAGGGAGGGAGACTGTGCCACCACAGCCCCAGGCTAAAAAGGACGTTCCTAAACCAGTATGGGAAGCACCAGAATCGGTGCTTCCCAGGATACCAAAGCTAAAACGGGAGAGCCTAAAGAATAGCAGAGCCAGCAGAGGGGGCAGTAATGGCAGTAGTAGTGGTAGTAGCAGTGCTAATGGTAGTGGTAGTAATGGCTTTCCTGATGCCTGTGTGATCAGCCTGGGTGGGAACAGGGGCAGGCAGCCAAGTGTAGACCAGCAGCGGGGCAGCACAGAGGGCCAGAGACCAGACAGAGCAGGCCCTTCCTCAGCCTTCTCCAGCTCCTTCTCCTCTTCTGATTCTCCATCTAACCCTGCCCGCACCACTTCATCAGCATCATCCACGGTGTGCTTCCGGATTAACGCCAGTGGCAATGCGTGGCACGCCCGACAGCTTAGCAACGCCTCTGCGATTGTTGCTGCCGGAAACTGTCTAGAACCACCATCCACGGAGCTAGAGGAGGCGAAGAGGAAAAGAGAGGAGCGCAGGAACAAACAGAATCCCCTGACGTCCTCACACACACAGGTCAAAGAGGAGAAGGAGGAAGGGGATATATATGACCCCTTCCACCCAACAGGCTCAGACAGTGAAGCAGAGAGCCATGCTGGGGGGAAACCAACCATGGTGCACAAGGACAGTGCCAGTCACCAGGTGAAAGCCGAGGCACTGGAGAGTAGGGTGTCACTGGAGAGGGATGAGGGCTCAGGGGAAGGTCTGGAGGTGAAAGAGCCAGAGAGCTCTGACACTTTGAAGCCTAGTCACAGCCCTCACAACGCACCCAGGTCTGGGATTACTGGCACCAGTGCACCTCTGTCCCAGAGCCAGGTCCATCTGAAGAGGGAGTGGAACGAGCCAGGGGGTGAGAAAGGGCAGCACAGCCAGACTGGCAACAGTAGAGAGCCCCAGAACCAGACTGGCAACAGTGGAGAGCCCCAGAACCAGACTGGCAACAGTAGAGAGCCCCAGAACCAGACTGGCAACAGTAGAGAGCCCCAGAACCAGACTGGCAACAGTAGAGAGCCCCAGAACCAGACTGGCAACAGTAGAGGGCTCCAGAACCAGAAGACTCCTCCTTCCTCATCCAGCTTAGCCTCCAGCCACCAAAGCAACAGGATGGTGAAGACCGAGATAAAATCAGAGCCCCAGGACAGCCCCCCCATGTCCCCATCCAGGTCTAAATCACACTCCAGGTTCTCAGGTCAGGGGAGGAAAACAGCCAAAGGCAGGGGGTCTTCCACAGAGCGGCGGTCTGCCTCAAACAGCCCGGAGGTAGGCAGGAGGAGCGCAGACAAGGCCCCGGACCAGGCAGGGAGGAAGAGACATTATGAGCGGGGTAGGAGAGGAGACAAGGGGGGAGAGAGGAGTTCAAGGCGTTCGGGATCGAGGGAGAGGAGAAGGACTCGTTCCCCGTCAGACAGCTCTACCTCTGATTTCTCTGAGAGGTCTCGCAGGAAGAAGAGACGGTCACGCTCTCCCTCCAAAGACAGGAGGCGCTCCAGGTAGTAATGTCATTGTTTGATAATAATATAATATGTATTCTAGTATATTTCCTATTATTATAATAACTATTACTATTATTTTGATTAAGGTCAGGGTCGGGCTCCAGCTGCAGAGAGCGGTCCAAGAGGAAAAAGCATAAGAGGGGGAGCAGGGAGAGGAACGAGGGCAGAGGGAGTGAAAGAGAGAAGGGCCACCCGTCAAAGGACAAGAAGCGTGATTGCTCGCGGTCTCGCTCGCGGTCCCGTTCCAGGTCCAGGGAGAGGAGGAAAGACAACTCACGATCACAACCATCATCCTCCGGAACAAAGGACAAGGCTGAGGTGCGGTCGAAAGACCGGAAGAGGCCGAAGTCCAGGTCGCGGTCCAGAGAGAGGATGAAAGAAGAGGGGTTATCACAGGTCACACAGAGACCACCAGGGTCTTCCTCAACTATCTCTTCTAAAAAGCTAGAGGAACAGAAAGAGAAGAAAAAGGAACAAGTGCTCCCCCCTGTTGCTCTGAAAGAGGAGAGCGAGGCTAAAGAAGAGAGAAAAGAGCGAGAGATCAAACAAGAGATGCTTTCCTCAGGACTCAAACCTCTCTCTGTCCTCTTTGTCTCAGAGGTGAAAAAGGAGAGTGACAGCAATGACATTAGAACAGAGAGGCACGCCTCTCTCTCAGCAAAACTACTCAAGGAGTCTAAGCTGCTCAAAGAGATAAAAAAAGAGAAACCTGCCTTTGATATGTTGGAAGAATCACTGGATCGTAAACCAATCAAACCTCTGTCTACGTTCAGCACAGTCAAGGACTTGCAAGAGCACAAGGAGATCGAAAAAGAGCAACCTTCCACCATCATAAAGGAGGCGTGCGCAGTCTCCACATCAGACATAGCAGATCAAAAAGAGCAGGTGTTAAAGGAAACCATCAAGACTGAGCCCATCTGGCCTGAGCTGCCTCAACACCTGACCTCCAACAGCCCTGTTCCTTCCACCCAAACTGGCCAATCCAGCCCCAGCTTCTCAATACTCAGCACACACCCTGTCCCTGTTCCTCCTCAGGCTGCTGTGAGTATAGCCGGCCAGCAGGGGGCCCCATCCCTGTTTCCTCCAGTACCAAAGGCCCTCACAGAGACTCCTCCACCTTTCCAACCAGTCCCAGTGAACCCAGAGAAGAACGAGCCAACAGACAATGACGATGATGACGTGGACATGATGCTGGACAGCCTGGACTATGTGAAGACGGAGCCAGGAGGAGAGAGTGGGGAGGCTGGGTTCAAACAGGAGAAGGAAGGAGAGTGGGAGGAGGGGAAGACTGAGGGAGAAGCGGTGCCAGTCACGCCAGGTGCCAAGGCCAAACCCTCTGTGAAGAGGGTCACCTGGAACCTGCAGGAGCCAGAGGGGCCACAGCCAGAGAAGACTGGCAGTAGTGAGTATTATTGTACATTTTTTTATACAATTTTAAGTATACCATAACCTGGATTGGCCTAATCAGAGCCCTTACCTGTTGAATTACATAAATCAACAATTTCTAGTCGACTCTTTGACTCTGGTTCAGAAACAACCTCTAATTCACATAACACAGAGAGGGTCATAGCTCTTAAGTTAAGAACAGCTAGTTAAGATGTGTGTTGTTTTTGCCTTCGTCTCAGAGCTGGCTCTCTACAAACTGAAGCTGAAACAGGAGGGAGCTCGCAGACCTGCCTCCTCCGCCCAGGCCTCCAATCAGGTATGGCTCATTAGGCTGGCCTTGCCTACTTACCTAGATAGCTTAGCGCTTAGCTTTAGGCCTCTACTGCTGTGTGCTGACTTTCATTCCTGCTGAAGTGTAGTTCTGATCAATCAGTAAACTGGCAGTTCACTATGAAATGGTACCCAGTCAAGGCATAATACTGACGGCCGCTCATGTAATATCAAGTAGGTGTTCTGTTGATCTTTACTGATATCTGTGATTTAGTGCTCCAAAACCTTCAGCACAAACTAATCCTCTAATTAACATGCACCTCTCCTAAAAGGCCACAAGGTGGCATACTATGTCCGATTTGACTCGGAGAGCAGTTGTGGCGTGTCAGCATAAAGCCAGTGCACATCAAATAGGGCCCAAAGAGAGATCATGTGACTGAAACTTGAACTGATAGAGGAGGGTTTTATGGTGAAATGAAAGTAGAAACCTTCCAAGGGAAATTAAAACTAACCTGGAGCAAAGTTACACGTCACAAAGGCTATTATGAACTGATAATACACAATAACATGTTTTCTGCTTGGGCGTGATGAGGCAGTAGATGGTTGAGATTTATGCCCATGTTTATTGTTCTGGTTAGGGCATACTTATTTTGTCAATATGAACATGACATTACATTTAAATTAAAATATTATTATTGTACTGTGATTTAGCAACACATCAAATTGTTTCTTTAATCTATTTTTATAATTCTCCCTGAACATAAATTCACAGTTGGGATTTGTCCAATAATCTTACATGTGAAGATGGCCTCATCTAAACCTTCCCACCTATAGGAGGCTCCCTTGGGGCTTAAGTCACTCACTGACCCCAAGGTCCAGAGCACCAAGAGGGGCAGTGTGTCCATAACGCTCCCCAGTGCCCCCTCCAGCTCCAGCAGCCTAACCACAGTAGGGCTGTCCAAACCTGGGCAGGGGGATCCCAACGAAGACCCAGGAGAGGATGATGTTTCCATGAACGATAAGGTGAGTCTGAGAGGAGGAAGGACAATGCTGGATCGACACACACTTGGGTGATATCAGTAGCAGCTGTCTAGGCCCCTTACTTTTTAAAATATTTACTAAAGTCATGACACTGGCTTTGCGTATGTATGCGGACAGTGTTGGGGAGTAATGGATGATATGTAATCCATTATATGTAAGGGATTACAAAAAAAATGATAACTGTAATCTGTTACGTTACCAGCAAAAATATTGTAATCAGATTACAGATACTTTTGAAAAACTAGATTACTTCGAGGCACAGATTTAAGTTTGTTCCACCTGAGTGAGTCTGACCACTGATGACACACCAAATGTGTCTGATGGATCGTGTGAAAAGAGCAGGAATAGGCTTTTGTATGCTACAGTCCAAGCTACGTCTTCCAATGGTGCGACTGCTTGTCGGCTTCCAAAGATTATCCAACTTGAATAAACACTTGGAGGTAAGGATGACGTCGATACGGATATCACTTATTATTGATCTACATAGCGCATTGATGTGAATCACACCGCTGATCTTTCATTTAGCTATTTTTGGTTGTTGTGGATGGCTGTTCTCAAATCTAAATGTGTATTTGAACCCAATAATGTTTGAATTCAAGATGTTTAAGCTGCCTATCAATCATTGTATTTGAAAACCGTGTACAGTCAGTGAAAAATGCGCTCTTGTAACAGCTGCATAGTGTGGATCCATGACTATGGAATACATGTGGGGCTTTTATTGCTCAAACTTTTTATAGATTTAAAGGGGCAATCTGTAGTTGCTACATCCATTTTTGGACTTATATATATATATATATATATATATATATATATATATATATATACACACACACACACACAGTACCAGTCAAAAGTTTGGACACCTACTCATTCAAGGGTTTTTCTTTATTTTTATTCTACATTGTAGAATAATAGTGAAATAACACATATGGAATCATGTAGTAACCAAAAAAGTGTTAAAGGAGATGTTACATTTTATATTTTAGATTCTTCAAAGTAGCCACCCTTTGCCTTGATGACAGCTTTGCACTCTTGGCAAAGCATGCCATTCCATGAGCGTAGGATTTATTTTTCAACTCTAATCAATGAGCCCAATCAGTTCTCCATGACAACAAAATCATAAACAACAGAGTAGGGCTGGCTAATAAGTCCTTAGTTTATACTTCCATATTTCCAAGTCCTATTCTTGAAGATCAAGGTGTATAACATTTATTGGAATTACTGGAATTCTGATAGACTTTGGTTTTTTAATGTAAAGATCTAATTGAATCAACCCATAAAGTTAGATTTAACATGCATATATGGCCAGATATGTAAACTTTAACATAGATTTATCCTGCAATAGATGCCGGTCCAGTGGTAACATACATTTATGTATTCTGCTAATGCCTCTTAAGGGGAAAGTAATCTAAAAGTAACGGAATGTAGTCGGATTACGTTAGTGTTTGGGTAATCCAAAAGTTACGTTACTGATTACAATTTTGGCCAGGTAACGGATTACATTTAGAAAGTAACATACCCAACCCTCAATGCGGATGACTCAACACTAAACACGTCAGCTACTACAGCGACTGAAACGACTGCAACACTTAACAAAGAGCTGCAGTTAGTTTCAGATTGGGTGGCAAGGAATAAGTTGGTGGTAAATATTTCAAAAACTCATTCACTAAACCTCAACTAAATCTTGTAATGAAAAATGTTGTAATTGAGCAAGTTGAGGAGACTAAACTGCTTGGAGTAACCCTGGATTGTAAACTGTCATGGTCAAAACATATTGATACAACAGTAGCTAAGATGGGGAGAAGTCTGTCCATAATAAAGTGCTGTTCTTCCTTCTTAACAACACTATCAACAAGGCAGGTCCTACAGGCCCTTGTTTGACTACTGTGGAGTCGTGTGGTCAGGTGCCACAAAGAGGGACTTAGGAAATTTGCAATTGGCTGAGAACGGGGCAGCACTGCTGGCCCTTAGATGTACACAGAGAGCTAACATTAATGATATGCATGTCAACCTCTCCTGGCTCAAAGTGGAGGAGAGATTGACTTCCTCACTACTTGTATTTGTGAGAGGTATTGACATGTTGAATGCACCGAGCTGTCTGTTTGAACTACTGGCACACAGTTCAGACACCCATGCAGGTCTCTTCACAGTCCCCAAGTCCAGAACAGACTATGGGAGACACACAGTACTACATAGAGCCATGACTACATGGACTCTATTCCACATCGGGTAACTGATGCAAGCAGTAAAATTAGATTAAAAAAACAGGTAAAAATACACCTTATGGAACAGCGGTGACTGTGAAGAGACACAAACATCGGCATACAAACACATGATAACATGGATTTTGTGTTGTAGATATGTGCTAATAGAGTAGGGGCCTGAGGGAACACACTTAATATGTTGTGAATGTATTGTCATGTTTTTAAAGTTGTTTAACTGCCTTAATTTTGCTGGACCACAGGAAGAGGGGTTGCTGCCTTGGCAGCAGCTAATGGGGATCCATATTAAATACAAATACTTGTTGCATCACTTGTTGCAAGTGATGAAATTTCCCCCCCGGGGGATCAATAAAGTACCTATCTATCTATCTATCTATCTATCTATCTACCACTCCTTCTTTTATAGTATAGTAGTGTGTGTTGACTAATCCCTGGTTTCTGTCCACAGTACATAAAGAAGCTCCACATGCAGGAGAGAGCCATAGAGGAAGTGAAGCTGGCTATCAAGCCGTTCTACCAGAAGAGAGACATCACTAAGGACGAGTACAAGGATATCGTACGCAAGGCGGTCCAGAAGGTACGCCTGATCATTGGCTCAAAATTAGTCATGTGGTTTGCAATGACAAATTAAAATGAGTTTTTGTGGAAACTGGAGAACATGCACATAATAATGAAACCAAAGATGTTCATCATGGGAGTGAATCTTTGGATCAAGTGTCTTCCATTGGTTGAAGGCCCTTGGATCACTTGGTTGTGCATCAGCAGTATTTCTCTTATGTCAGTCACTTATAGTCAGTCAATTAGCCCATGTCAGTTAAATATTTGTTTTATTGCTAAGTAAGTTTAGCGGTCAGCTATCTAAACTTGTTATCATGCTCAAATTGCCATGGGCCCCCATTGATTTTGTTAATAAGTCTAACTCAGATATCTTATTCAAAACTGCAATAATTTTTCTCCACCCTATGGCAAAATGTGTAGAATTGCACAAAATAAAAATGTCTCTCTGCTGTCAAGACGGGGCCACTAAAATGTTTTGCTCGCAATGGTGGGGGAGGCTATGGCTGTGGGTACTGATGTGGGTAAGCACACCCGTGAGGAACTGCGGCCCTTAATTTCAGATTAAAAAGTTGCCCATCCCTGATACAAGGCCTTGCCCCAACCTGTGCAATATGAGAGTTTAGATTTACAAGAATCGACTGAGTCTTCCCCTAATTCTTGCAGAATGACAGCCATTGTGTTTACACTGGATTTAAATAAAGTAATTTGACTGTGCTTGTACATTGCTTCACTAACATGCATGTGATTTGTTTGCCATTGCGCTTCCAGGTCTGCCATAGTAAGAGCGGGGAGATCAACCCAGTAAAAGTGGCCAACCTGGTCAAAGCCTACGTGGACAAATACAAACATGCCAGGAAACATAGGAGAGTAGAGGATGGAGAGAAGACGCAGGAGGCAGAAACTGATAGAACAAATGACCCAGAGACCCCATGAGGACCCCACATTCATCCACACGTGCTGGACACTCAGCCATTTTCACACTCATTTGATAATTTCTGTTATCAAATTATGTCACAGGTTGTTAGGGGACTCAAGGGCTTTGAGAAATACTGCCTCCAGATTGGCTGTTGTCTTCGTTTTTTCGGAGTTTTGTCCGTAGTAATTCACTGTCTCACAAAATAATGGAAGAGCCTTTTATTTGAAAGATGTTTAAATAAATTAGTGGACCCAATGTGCTCTGGCACTTTAAATACCACTGACTGACAAGCATCTGATTTTGAATTGGATTTGTTTCACAGGGCCAGACCATGCACCTTGTTCTCATGGTCTAGCTTGGTCTACTCTGAGAGGTTTCCACAGAGATGGTCTTAAATAGACAGCTCTGTCAGATAGCCTTTCCATCAAGAGTGGCTGAGGAATAATGTGAATCAGCTATTTCTACTGGCAAAAATGTCTGAGAAGAAGCAGTGCTGACTAAATGTTTGTCTTTTGTGCAGGAGAGGGCATGGGTCCTAATTTTAGTTAAAGTCTAATGCCGTCATTGACGTGTTAGTAAAATAAAATAATTCCACAGTGCAGAAAAATACATGTATGCAATTTTGTAGAGTAGAAAAGTTATTTCTGATTTTAGATTTGGTGTAAATATATATTTTTTAATTCAGTATGTACGCCCTTCCAGTTGAGTTAGCTTCCTGCTGGGAATTGACAAATGTATACAGTGAATGGTTCTGGATCAAGTTTGTTGTTTTTGTGAATGTGTCTGTGCTATGGTATTTGGGCCCGATGGAGAGCTGGTTGGCCAAACGGTACAGTTAGGATCTTAATTTGTTGACCAGTTTCTCACAGCAGGAAAATAGTTTTGCAGCAACAGGAAATTAGAGTTATTGTGTGGATCATAACTAAATACAATTTTTGTAGGGGTTGATACGTTTTTAGTTGGACCAAATGAAGTCTGATCAAGTGGAAATATCAAACTTTATAAGCCTTTTTAAGCCACTAATACACTACATGTTTGCATTTCCTGCTGTGCCTTGAAATGTCCTCCAACTACATGGTGTTCAAGATAAGATTCTAAATCTGTTATGTGGCTACAGATGGTGGCTGTCCTCCTTAGTAGTGCTCAGATTCAGTCAACGCCCCTCTGGTTGAGATAAAGGGCAACTCAGACTTCCCAAAAAAACAAGTTTCTTGTGTGTGCATTTTCTCAAATTCAGACTAGGCCCAGTGTCTACTGGTTTTTATTCTACTTTTACATGTGCTATTGATTAAGATATAGGAAACCAGGTGAGGTGACTTCAAACATCAGCTTTAATTGATCAATTGACCAGTAATTTGATGTCCACTTGACTAGAAAATAAATCCTAACAAAGGCCTGAAGTTTTTCCTAGTCAGGTGGCGTGGGCGGGAGAAACTGACCCTAGTCATACTGTATGCAATTCATGTCATCCTTATCACTGTTTCTCATTGGACGAAGTGGTTGGCTTCCTTCCTGCTAATGAGTACTGTTGTCCGCTGTGCATGAAAACGGTTGGCCTTCTCTACTTATTTTCAGATTCCTCTTAATCTCTTCTAAAAGTTTATATGTAGAAAAGTGCTTGACACCTCCACCCTGTCTTTTCCTTTTTTGTAATTGACGTGTCAATACTGTGTGTGTTCAGTAGAATGGGCGTGTGTGGACCTGCCTTGGACTAGGCTTTTCTTGTCCTGCACCTTGGACTTTAGATAAAAAATTCCAAACGAATCCCTGAATATTATCCTCTTGGCACTTCTGTAAACCTGAAAGGATTGGCTAGGTATATCAAGATGGAGCTATTACCAAATTGTGTATACTGTACCAATCTAATCCTTTTTAGATGTACTTGAAATGTCCAGGGGTTGATTGGAATTGAGCATGTACTGTACCTTGTCTTTGTGAATGGGGATGGGAAAAGGTGCCTGAGTTGTGGATGTGTTTTATTTGTTTTTCCCTCTTCATTTCCTTGACACTTTGGACTTCAAAAAGGGACACAAAATTATACCTAAGTGAAATAAAAGTAATATTTCTCCCAATTTACTTTTTGCTCTGGTGTTCATGTTTTACTAACATGCAAAATTTAGGGTATAATTTTTGTGACCGAATGGGCAAAACTTTGGAAAGGAACCCACAATCGTAATATTTACCAGGAGGATATTAAACATTTTTACAAGCAGTTCCTCTCAAACTGTGATGAAATTATGAGATAAGGGTATTTCACCAGGGTTGGGGTTGTATTAATTCCACTTCAATTCATGTCAACTGTTAAAGCAGCCATGGCATTTATCCATAGGAATGCATTTCAATGCCTGAATTGGCTGGAAGGAAGGTGGAAACCTCAACCCTGCCTGATTTCCACTTCTGCTGTAGGTTTCTCTGAGTTGCTCTATACCAACTGAGCCAAGGAGAGGGTTTCCTCTCCTTCCCTGGCAGGTCCTTGTTATCCTTACTGTTGCCTTGACTCTAGTTCACTGGACCTGGGCCAGACCACTGGACGTCCCACTGGGCCTGGGCCAGACTACTGGACATCTCACTGTGCCTGGGCCAGACTACTGGAGGTCCCACTGGGCCTGGGCTAGACTACTGGATGTCTTACTGGGCCTGGGCCAGACTACTGGAGGTCCTACTGTGCTTTGGCCAGACTACTGGAGGTCCCACTGGGCCTGGGTCAGACTACTGGAAGCCCCACTGGGCCTGGGCCAGACTACTGGATGTCCTACTGTGCCTGGGCTAGACTACTGGAGGGCCCACTGGGCCTGGGCCAGACTACTGGAGGTTCCACTGGGCCTGGGCCAGACTACTGGAGGTTCCACTGGGCCTGGGCCAGACTACTGGAGATTCCACTGGGCCTGGGCCAGACTACTGGAGGGTCACTGGGCCTGGGCCAGACTACTGGAGTTCCCACTGTGCCTGGGCCAGACTACTGGAGGTCCCACTGTGCCTGGGCCAGACTACTGGAGGTTCCACTGGTCCTGGGCCAGGGCCAGAATATTTAGTGTCTCACTGGGCCAGGCTACTAGAGGTCCACTCGAATGTTTTGTACATATTTTTCTGGGACAATGTAATTAATAATAAAAAATACAGATAATTTCCTCAAGTTATTTCTTATTTTATTTCTCAAAAGAAGTCTTATTATAAAATAAAATACATTTATTTTGCTAAATGGCATATACTGTATTATAATTCCCAGGGTATTATTGGTGTCTCAAAGCTGTTATCTAAACTGCCCTACCAAGTAAAAAGGCAGTAACTAATCATTTGGTCATTTTTGCTACATTAAATACATGCTTCATCATGTGGACAAGAATCCTGCCTCTATTGTATTGGAGAAAATGGGGGTCATGTTAGCAGTAACTGGATAAAGTTACTGTGAAACCAAGGTAAATAAAAGCAATTTTTCTCTGTTCCAAGCTATGAGCAGTTACTGCCTTTTTGCTTGGTAGGGCAGTAAAGTAATTGTAGAATATCGTTAAATGCTCGCTTCACAGTGTTCATACAAGGTTATAACTAACTCAACCCTACCAAACAAGCGTCTTTGTCCAAACACCCTTCACTTACCCTAGAAAGTGTTACTTAAGCACTTTTACCTAGCTACTGTGCTATGACAAGACCTTACTTCATAAGTGCAGTAGACTAAAACAGGCCAGCGACTACAACTAGCAGTGAGAAATCTCTGCTTGCAAAGTGATGGCATTCCTATATGAACCCGGTGTTCATTACAGTTGGTCCATATTCAGCATATTCTCTAGCTAAGGGAACCAACTTTTATTTATTTTTTAATTGAACCTTTATTTATACAGGTTTTTCTCATTGAGATAAATTATATTTTCCAAGAGAGACCTCGTCCAACAGCAGTCACTGTCATAACTAAAAAACAGCTGTCCTAAAGACAATTACACTCTTCTATGATATTTACATCGACCAAGTGTTTAAACTCCACCGACGTGACTAGATCATAACATTTTTACATTTCATGAGAGAACTCCAGGACCACGGGGCTGAGTAACTAAAACTATAGTATTTCTACCATGACCTGTTCTAATTCTTGGTACTGTTAAAAGCAAGTGAGAATGGGACCAAAATTGATATTTATTTACTGACCTGACCTGGAAAATCTACTTCTGAGAGTACCATGCTTAGATTCATAATGACATCTCAGATTGATTTCTTTGCAAACAGCAACAGTTTCGTTACAAACAAGACACACTGGTTAGGCATTGGAGAAATCTGGTAAGATTAATATACAGACGTGCTCAAAATTGTTGGTACCCCTCCATAAAAAACGAAGAATGCAACATTTTCTCTGAAATAATTTTAAACTGACAAAAGTAATTAGCATCCACCATTGTTTATTACACATATAATAGAAATCAGACTTAGCTTTTGATTTTGTATTCAACCTAATATTGTAAATAATAAAACATGGCATGGACAACAATGATGGGACCCTTAACCTAATATTTTGTTGCAGAACCTTTAGAGGCAATCACTGCAATCAAACGTTTTCTATAGCAGCTCTCAATGAGACTTCTGCACCTGTTAACAGGTAGTTTGGCCCACTCTTCCTGAGCAAACTGCTCCAGCTGTCTCAGGTTTGATGGGTGCCTTCTCCAGACTGCAAGTTTCAGCTCTTTCAATAGATGTTGGATAGGATTCAGATCTGGACTCATAGAAGGCCACTTCAGAATAGCCCAATGTTTTGTTCTTATCCATTCTCGGGTGCTTTTAGCTGTGTGTTCATTATCCTGTTGGCGGACCCCTGACCTGCGACTGAGACAGAGCTTTCTGACACTGGGCAGTACGTTTCGCTCAAGAATGCCTTGATAGTCTTGAGATTTCATTGTGCCCTGCACAGATTCAAGGCACCCTGTGCCAGGCGCAGCAAAGCAGCCCCAAAACATAACCAAGCCTCCTTCATGTTTCACTGTAGGTATGGTGTTCTTTCCTTTGAAAGCTTGAAAGATTTTTTTTTATCTGTGAACATAGAGCTGATGTGACTTGCTAAAAAGCTCCAGTTTTGACTCATCTGTCCAAAGGACATTCTCCCAGAAGGATTGTGGCTTGTCAATATGCATTTTAGCAAATTCTTTCAAAAGTGGAGTCCTCCACGGATTGTGCGATCAGAAACTGACGTATCTTCACCTTGGAGTTCAGCTTGTATCTCTTTGGAAGTTAATCTTGGTTCTTTTTCCTCCCGTTCAATCTGGGGGAGATGTTCCTCTTGCGACCCAGGGATGTTGGCTACAGTTCCATGGACCTTAAACTTCAAATCAAATCAAAATCAAATCAAAGTTTATTTGTCACGTGCGCCGATTACAACAGGTGTAGACCTTACAGTGTAATGCTTACTTACAAGCCCTTAACCAACAGTGCAGTTTAAGTAGAAAATAAGTATTATGTAAACAAGAGAGGTAAAGAAATAAAAAACAGTAAAGTGACAGTAAAATAAATATAAAAATATATACAGGTGGTACCGGTACAGAGTCAATGTGCAGGGACACAGGTTAGTCGGGCTAATTTAGGTAATATGTACATGCAGGTATAGCTAAAGTGACTATGCATAGATGATAAACAGAGAGTAGCAGCAGTGTGAAGAAGAGGGGTTGAGAGTGAGGGGGAGGGAGGGAGGGTGGGGGGGCACAGTGTAAATAGTCAGGAACAACTTGGCTGGAGGTCAAACCTAGTTGACAACCCCGTTGTATATTATACACTGAACAAAAATATAAATGTAAAGTGTTGGTCCCTTGTTTCATGAGCTGAAATAAAAAATCTCAGAAATGTTCCATACGCACAAAAAGCTTATTTCTCTCAAATTTTGTGCACACATTTATATTTACAACCCTGTTATTAAGCATTTCTCCCTTACCAATAATCCATCCCCCTGACGGGTGTGTCATATCAAAAAGAACATACCACTAAATGAGACACTCAATACAGACAGGCTGAGACAGTGATTTGATTTTCACTTATAAAAGACCAAACAGTTATAAAACAGTAGACAATGTCATATTCTCTGTTAACCTAACAAGAGAAGGATGACCTCGCCTAGTGTGACACATTGATAGAAATATGACACAGATTAAGATCAGAATCAACATTTGTCTGACTTTCAAAGATCTAAACATTTGATTTGTACATATAATTACAGATTAGATAATTTACAAATAATTACATCATACATACTTTTTGTAAAAAATGTATTTCCAGAGGGAAGATGAAATGAGTGATGTAGCTAATCAGTAGAGTAACGGACCAGTAAAATCAACAAGACCTATCTGAGGTCTATTAGATACCAGTCCTGGTCTAGAAGTGGAGTAAAGTAACACAACAAGGGTTAGGCCAAAAGTGTGTGATTGGGACAGTCCCTAAGGCCTATTTAGTACTGGTCCTAGATAGGCTGGGTGGGTTGGTGGGTGGGGATGTGGTACCAATCCTAGATAGGGGCTAAGTAGCTGGGTTGGGGATGTGGTACGATTGGTGGTCTAGAAGTATTGCCCCATGGTGTGCTCTGGGCCGTCGGGCCAGGTGGCACTGATAAGCTCCATCAGGCTGTTGTGGTGGGAGATTTGCAGGCTGATGTTGTCGTTCTGGAGGGAAGACGCCCCCTCCCCCTGGGCCACCTCGTGGAAGTGACAACAGATCAAGGGAACCACCTGGGAAGTGAAGGTAAAACAGGGAGAAGGTGGGACGAGAGGAAAGTGGAGGAGAGTGGAAGGGTAGGGAGAGGAAAAGCGTTGGAGAGAAGAGATTATTTAAAAAATAGCAATGCAGTAATTGCAGTAGATTACACGCAACAAATATGAATCCATAACCAATTTGTTCTACGTTACTATAAGCTGGTTGTTGCTTTGATGGTTTAAGTTCATGAGAGAGAGAGAGCTTTACTTTGACAATGATGAGTTTCTTCTCCAGGGGTTTTCCGTCTGGGAACTTCTCTCCAAAGCACATGTGGATGGTATAGTCAGGAGAGCCTCCTCTGTTTTCCTTAAATGCTATCAGCTCTAAATGTGTTAATGGATGACAAAACACTGACATTAGACAAATGGACAGAGGTTAGCATTACACTTATGGTGATGTGTGTATGTTTCTGAGCTTATTCTTCATAGCTGTCTTCATGGTCTTTGTGTAATCCAGTGAAATTTACCACTCATGTACTTGTCGAAGCTCAACAGTTGTACCATTTCATTTTGGGGAATCTTCCTGGGATTAACGTTTGCCTCTCTGGGGTCACTAGTACTGGAGAACACATGGCATTTGTCCTGCCGGTAACCATAGATACCGGTGTTTTGTACCTCCAGGAGAAGACCCCTTTGGATGCTCCTTAGGATGTGGTTTGTGTATTCAATCTGGAGGAAATGGATGCAGAGGAACGAAGAGGTACAGAGAAATTAGTTTGGGATTTAAAAAATTAGTTTTTGCTTGTCATGTTGCTAAGACTTGTTGTTAGTGTTTCTTAATGCTATGTGCATTGCTAGTGAATGACCAGTCAGTTTTACTTGCACACAACAACCACAGGTATGTACACAGAACCCCAGATAGTAATGCAGGTGAATAGTAGCATACCCTACCTGTTTGTGGTCTAGCAGGCCGTCAGTGCTAGGGAAGCAGAGGGTCTGGGCATTGTACTCAGGGGCATCACACTGGTAGTGGAGCTGAACCCTGGGAACTGACACCTGGGTCTTCAGCATCTCTCTCCTCCTGTAGGAGATGGTGATCTCCAGGTCCCAGAGAGACGGCTGGGCAGCAGGCAGGTTGAGCAGGGCATCCTGGTTCACTGTGGGGAGATGGGAGAGGTCATCAAATAGGTCACATTTTACTACATAACTGAAATGCACTTTATTTTACGGTACAGAAATTATTAGAACAACATGGTCAAACGATATTTACACAATAACAACTACTTGTATGTATGTATGTATGTATGTATGTATGTATGTATGTATGTATGTATGTATGTATGTATGTATGTATGTATGTATGTATGTATGTATGTATGTATGTATGTATTTATTATTGATCATACTAATCAGGTAGACTTTATGGGGGTCATCTAAGTCCTTGGAGTGGTCTTCCACCATCATGAAACGCTTGGTCAGGTTGTTCAGTATACAGCGGAAGTTAATCTTCCACTTTGCCTTGTCATTGGGATGCGTGTTGATTTTACCACTTACCACTGCCCATGCCTGTAACCACCAAAGAATTTGGGAGTTTAATCCCTGCAATATCCTGTAGCTAGGAGGCAAAATAATGACATGCCAACTGGTCAAACCTGTCAACATAACAATGATGAAAGGCTAATTGAAGTGTCATAACAAGTTTATGATAGATCTTTATAACATTACAATATCATGACTCATGATCTGCAGTTTGCAATCAAACCACAGCCTCTATTTCCTTGAATCTCTTCAAAACACTATCTTCCACAATGTAAGCCTATTCCTTACCCTGAATATTTTACTGTCGTCCTCGCAGCAGTCCTTCCTAGAGATGTGTTTCCACGGGACTCTGAACTTGTTGTTGTCCACAAAGTACAACCCGGCGTATTGACCGGTCAACACCTGTTCTATCAGCCAGTCAGCGAACTGAGGTTTTTGTTTGCGGCTGGAACATACAGGGAGGAAGCAGATACATACTTCAGAAAAGAGAGGCAGTAGCTGCAACATTGGTGAGCGAATTGTCCATGGAAGAGCACTTCTTAATTTCACAGAAAGAGAGAAAGGAGAGAGGGAGGGAGAGAGACTGTACCATTGCACTATACCCGCAACAATCAATTAAATCGGTAGGGTACCAATGTTTTTACAGTAGACGCACACTACAATCACTAATAAGCATAGCCGAGCTAATTGGAATATCCATTCCGAACTCTATTTTACAGAAAACTGTTATCAGTAACTATAGCTAGCCTTCTAGTCTGCTGATTACGAGAACATATATGTTTACCTCACGTGCAAATATGAAAAATATTACCTTTGCATCTTTAATGCTGAGCCGCGTACTTCTGTCATAAAATGGAAGGGTACTACTACTAAGTGTTCTAATTGTTTTCAGGTACATTGCTGGGCACAATACTTTTATAGGCGTCATGTCAGATAGAGGGAGTTCTCTCGGACAAAGAGGAGGAGGAGATTAATTTAATATGGCATTTCCGACGTTACTGTAATATTAAAATGCATGTATGTGTATCCAACTCGTTGGTTTGGTGTAATAATGAATGTAACGCGATGACCAACGCCAGACTGAAAGTGCAACTGACACCAACTGAGGATGAAACAAAGCAGGCAATTTTTCTCTCACACTGAAATTAGCAATCAAACTGTGTCAGGGTCAGGACATAATGGGATGTGTAACACACATTTATGAAGTCAATCTGACTCTTATACAGAGAGCTCAGCATCAATTCCTATTTTGACAACAGGCTGAAAGTGTATAGACAGAACACCTCACTGAAGTTGAAAGGTCATCCACCTTGTTCTGGAGTTTTGTTTTAGGTATTTATACCTAGATATGAATTGACAAAAACAAAACCCAAACATAGAGTTATCTAGAACTCTACTGTCAAGCCCTGACCGTGACAACCATAGAGAAGCCTAGAGGCCTCTCTCCCCTCAATGCACGGGCTCCCGACCTCAAGACCAGGAACACCCAAGGGGCCTCGCGTCCTGCTCCGGGGCCAGAGCCTCCACCTGAACCGATGCCGGGGACCGGCACTGGAGGAACCGAGCTGGGGACCGGCACTGGAGGAGCCGGGCTGGGAACCGGCACTGGAGGAACTGGGCTGGGAACAGGCACTGGAGGTACCGGGCTGGAGGCCGGCACTGGAGGTACCGGGCTGGGGGCCGGCACTGGAGGTACCGGGCTGGAGGCCGGCACTGGAGGTACCGGGCTGGGGATCGACACCAGCGGTACCGGGAGCTCTGACCTGGGGGCCGACAGCCACTCGGCCCACATCCTCATGCGGTCCTCAAAACTGTCCTCGTCCTCCCTCTGGCTGGTTCCTGCTCCCGGGCTGGAGCTCCAGCCAAGCCCTCCACCACCTCCCCTGTTCCTCCAGGGAATGGTTGAAAAAAACCTCTGGGTGCCGCTAGTCCTCCACCGTTGGAGGTCGCAGTCTCCCCCAGTCGTCCTCCCTCCTCAGCCGATCCCGGCTCTGCAGCACGAGGAGTGGCTTCTGTCTGGCCACTCTACCATAAAGGCCTAATTGGTGGAGTGCTGCAGAGATGGTTGTCCTTCTGGAAGGTTCTCCCACCTCCACAGAGGAACTCTGGTGCTCTGTCAGAGTGACCATCAGGTTCTTGGTCAACTCCCTAAGGCCCTTCTCCCCCGATTGCTCAGTTTGGCCAGTCGGCCAGCTCTAGGAAGTGTCTTGGTGGATCCAAACTTCTTCCATTTAAGAATGATGGAGGCCACTGTGTTCTTGGGAACTTTCAATGCTGCAGAAATGTTTTGGTACCCTTCCCTAGATCTGTGCCACAACACAATCCTGTCTCGGAGCTCTATGGACAATTGCTTCAACCTCATGGCTTGGTTTTTGCACTGACATGCACTGTCAACTGTGGGACCTTATATGTGTGCCTTTCCAAATCATGTCCAATCAATTTAATTTACCACAGGTGGACTCTTCGAGTCTCATAGCAAAGGGTCTGAATACTTTTGTAAATAAGATATGTCTGTTTTTGTTTTTTTATAAATTAGCAAAACATTAGGAAAAACCTGTTTTCACTTTGTCATTATGGGGTATTGTGTGTAGATTGATGAGGAAAAATGTGTATTTAATACATTTTAGAATAAGGCTGCAACATAACAAAATGTAGAAACAGGGAAGGGGTCTGAATACTTTCCGAATGCACTGTGTAATCATATTTCCTTCTTTTTCTAGATGAATCTGACCTCCCGCTCACAGTTCATGAGTAGGAAGCATTGGTACCACACAGGGGTGAAAAAACAAAAGTCATATCACTGTCTATTACTATTTTAGTCTCTATCAATACAAGCACTGCGGCAGTCTAGTACTCTCTCATCTCAAGGGAGCCTCTGTTTTGCATAGTCTGACCTACTCTAATTCCACCATCACCTTAAAGCTATTTTCACTGCCTCAGTGAGCCTAACCAAGGCATCACACTCTGGTGTACCTGTGGTAGATGGACTAAATTCAGTCTTAAACATATACAGTATGCTCCACCATGTCAGTCTCAGGAATGGGGAAGCAATACTCACTCTAGCTGAACACTTCCCTGTTCTCTCTCGTTGGAAGTGTTGTTTTGCCCTTGTCCGTGATGTGTCTCTTTGTAGGAGCAGACCCCTGTGGCTCTGTGGTCGTGTGTAGGCCCCTGGATTGACACTGGGGAATGATGTAGCTCCCTCATCCAGACGGTATAGTGCGGTTTTTACTTCCCTATTCACACTCACACACACTCACACGCGCCCAGATGCACGCACGTACACACACGCACTAACACACACACACACACAGCTGAAGGGGACCTGTTGCTGTGTTGCACAGGCCTTTGGTGGAGAATGGAGAGGTGTGGATAGAGGTTTACTGAAGTGTGTGTTAGGGTCAAAGGATTAGTTCTGAAATGTTTAGGAAAATCTCTTCTTCCTTTAGCTTGTGATTAGCATTTTTCATACCAGGAAGTCAGTCTATTGATACAAGGAACTGCATTAAAAATGAATGAATACCGTTTGGGCCACTATTTCAGTTTACCAGTTCCAGTATATCTAAATTATTCAGTATTTTGCAGCACTGAGAGGAGTATTGTTGAGCAGACAATTAAGTGAGAAAGTTCTGTATCAGAGATCCCCCAAAGCTCCCGTACCCTTCTGAGTGATAAGCAAATGTAAGTTCAACGAGATCAGGTCAGAAAGAGGAGGCAGGTCATGGAACGTGTGATTGATGTAGTTAAAGTTATTGGTAAATGTGGGCTTAGCTACAGCGGACACAGACACTAAGCTGCATATAACTTGGAAAACATGGCTGTCAATCATTGCAAGTTTCTTGAGCTTAAATGGTTGCTAAGCAAATATGATGTCTGCCTACAAGAGCATGTTAGTGATTGCATTGAGAAGAGCAAGAAGCAGATGGGAAGTAAAGGAAGAGGGTCCTTGGTAGCTATGATGTCCAAAACAACAGCAAATAAAGTAATTGAATGTTGATTCAGCAGACAATTGCTGTTGAAGTGAGAAAGTCAGGGAGGTTCTCAATACAAATGGACCCAACACAGGATTTAACATCCAAAGACCAGTGTGCAGTAGTTCTGCGATATGCGGTCATTGACTGTGAGTCATCGACTGGACAGTACTTTGTGGACCATGTGAAACAGACCCTTGAGAAGATGGACATAGATATCAAACAGTGTGTTGGTAATGCAACAGACGGAGCAGCTAATATGCAGGGACAATACAGGGACTTCTCTGCACTGCTCACAGGAGAGTCTCCTAACCAAGTGCACATATGATGTAAATAACATGTCCTCAACCTTGTGCTAACTAACACCACTGGGGTTGTTGTGGCAAGTGAATCCCTTTTCTCACTACTGAATGACATTGCAGTGTTCATTCGAGATTCCTACAAGCGCATGAAGCTATGGGAGGAAACCAGTAAGGACAGGAGACACAGACGGCTTGATGTAATTGGTGAAACACGCCGGTGGGCCAAAGACGAGGCCTTGAGGAAAGTATTTGGAAGCTTTGCAAAGCCTGACTGTGCACTTTACACGGATATGGTCATCACTATGGAAATAATTGAAAAGGATGTGACCATAAAACCTGCCATCCGAAACAAGGCCCAAGGGTACAAGGATGCTCTCCTAAAGTACAAAACCATACTTACAGTTGAGGTTTTTCTCAGGATTTTTGAGCAGATGTCCCCTCTCTCTAAAGACTTGCAAACAAGTGCCATGGATATCGTAACAGCACAGCACTTGGTGACGGGAACGGAGGATAACCTGAGAAAGTGTGCCTGAGACTTTGAGGGTGTGAAGAGGGCAGTAGACGACTTTGTTGAGTGGGCCAATGGCATTCTGGAGGAGACGCAGGACTGTGATGCCGAAGCTCAGACGGCTCTCCCAGGGAAGAGAACAAAAAAAAGAAGAGAAAGCCAGGTGAAATGGCAGAAGACGAGCCCATTGCTAATGCAGACATGGATTACAAAATCAAGATCCACAATGTGGTACTGGACACTATTCACCGCCGTTATGTAGCAAATGCAGTGTTGTGTGCAAAAGTCTCCTGCATGAATCCGAAGCATTTTAGATGGATGGATGGATGGATGGATGGATGGATGGATGGATGGATGGATGGATGGATGGATGGATGGATGGATGGATGGATGGATGGATGGATGGATGGATGGATGGATGGATGGATGGATGGATGGATGGATGGATGGATGGATGGATGGATGGATGGATGGATGGATGGATGGATGGATGGATGGATGGATGGATGGATGGATGGATGGATGGATGGATGGGTACTTTATTTATCCCGAGGGGAAATGTCTTTGTAAAGCAGCTACGGATAAACACAGGGCAGGTCCAGAACGAAAATACACAAAAGACAGATACACGATACATGATACATAGAGCGGCAGTATGAAAAAGTATAAAAATACAAGAAGTAAAAAAGCTCTAAAAAGACATTGCATAGTATGGGTGAATGGCTGAAAATGTACACTATACATTGTTACAGAGGGTTAGGTAAAAAAAAAAGATACAAATATTGCAAGTTGATATAGATAAATAATGAGTATTTGCATGATTAACTATACTATACATTAGTATTAATATTAATTGGTTCTTAACTGACTTTCTTAGTTAAATAAAGGTTAAATAAACCTAAATAAAGGTTAAATAAAACATTTATAAAATAAAATATGTAAACACCCCATCCCTATTCCCTATCATCACCTAATAAATCGATCCGATACTAACCTATTGTGTCCTTGTGGGTGCATTATTTTAACTCAGAGACGATATAATAATCAAAAGGATAATAGGCAATTGGCCTAAAAAAATACGGTTCCTTTGAGAAATCATAGCCCCAATCTCTATTGGCCGAGAGTCTCGAGAAAGATAGTAGGATTGTACGGCGTGGTTGTTTATTTTCACCGCCAGAGGTCACTACGTGTTCATTTTTATTAATTTCAAGATATTTGAGATGTCTCGTTGAAAGTACAATGCGTTAACAACATGACACAGAGAGACGGAGAAGACTATAGATTTAAATTTGAGACTATTTGTTGAAAAAAGCTCAGTGCATAAACTTTTTTTGTAAGAGCGGGAAATGTTGCGAGTTATCAGCGCGCTAAAGTACAAAATGTTGCATTCCATGACCATATGAAAGAATGAGAAATAATACATTTAAATCCAATTCTGCATATTGTCCTATTTACACATTCTGTGGAGGATTAGGCTTGTGCAGCCATTTGACCATGAATAACATAAGGACTGTTACTGCAACGTGCTGTCCAATCGAACGTGGTGCTGAAAAAGACAATCCATCAACCACGTTGAAACTCGCCCAAAACGAGAACACAAAGTTCAGTGTGGTACCTGAAGTTGTATTTTTATTTATACTTACAATGTGCGTAATAACTGAATCATTGAATAGGCTTAATTAGTCTATATCATATTATCCTAAACACCCATATCCACGTTTGCGAATACAATTTTTACGCATGACATTTGGGGCTTGCATTTGAGTGTTGGAATGGCACAACATCCAACAGAACATCAGCTGCCAATATAGCCAGGCAGTAGATGCTTGGATCTCTATACAGACAATGTGCACCTGTAGAGCACTAGTTTTGGGGGGTCATTACGCGCGGCAGCGATATGACCTTTGCATACACACCCACACGTCATAAACATTATGTTTACCTTAAATTAATCGTGTTTCTATGCAAGTTCTATAATGGCCAATTATTCTATACAGAGACACGCTTGCCATTTATTTTCCTCTCTAAAGCTGTAGCCTGGATACCGGAGAGGGCGTCCTTGGTATTTTTTATTTTAAAGAGTGAAAGAAGGATGGAGTGGGGGAAGACTGATAATTTGAAGACTTGCCAGGGGTATATTGTCAAATTCAAAAGGCATTTCAAAGAAACAAACCATTCCCTTTTCTTCATTCTCTCCAATTTTTTTTCATTATTTCTCTCTATTTCTTTCTTTTCTCCGGGTTGCAGGCCGTTTGAATCCACCAATGGGCTTTCAAGTTGGAGACATTGGAATGTAAATGAGCCCAGCGCGTGCTCCTGGCGCAGTGAAAGCTCTGGATTGTTTATTGAGCTCCCGGAGCCACGCGCCTGGCTCGCGGAGTCGGCTAGCAGATGAATCACACAGCAGCGGGCGGGGCCTCGCGGGGAAGCGTGCGTCTCCAAAGGGTGGGGTGTGTGGGGCGCGTGTTGAAAAAGAGGAGTGCTGCCAAAGTTTGGGTCAGATCGGCTCTTGAAGTAAGCAAGCGCAGTCAAGAAAGACTTGGACACCAAATAGCCACAGCCGCTCCAGCTATAGCCACACGGCTCCCACGCGAAGGACACGAGAGCAGTGAACTGCCAACCTCTGTCTATTTTTTTAATCTCTTCTTCCACTGAGTGTCTGTCTGTGAGCCTGCGCTGTTGCAACCCACATCTGTCAGTAGCCCTGTCTCACCACCGACCAACATGGAGACTACCACCATAACCACCACGCAAATGGCGCAGAACGCATACACATTTGGACTGATGGAGAGGCGCACCACCATTACCCTGCACGCCCCAACCCAGGAGTGCGTTCTCCCTAACGACAACATTGCAGCCAGCTACCAGAGCAAGACCACGGTACTGAAAAGACAGCGCTCCAGCTCCCCGGAGCTCCTGCGCTGCAAGCGGCGACTCAGCTTTAACGGACTCGGCTACTCCATCCCCCAGCAGCTGCCAGTGGCCGTGGCCCGGCGGAACGAGCGCGAGAGGAACCGGGTCAAACAAGTCAACATGGGCTTCCAGACGCTGCGTCAGCACGTGCCCAACGGGGCAGCCAACAAGAAGATGAGCAAAGTGGAGACGCTGCGGTCCGCCGTGGAATATATCCGAGCCCTGCAGCAGCTACTAGACGAGCATGATGCCGTGTCTGCTGCCTTCCAGTGCGGGGTGCCATCCCCTACCATCTCCAACAGCTACTCGGCCGAGCCGGAGTCACCCCACTCCACCTGTTCCTCCGATGAGGGGAGCTATGAGCCCCTGAGTTCCGAGGAGCAGGAGCTGCTGGACTTTACCACCTGGTTCGACAGATACTGAGACACACGGAGGTAGCCTACTTGTCGTTACCATCCAACAGCACCCGTTTATAGACACGGGCTTATTCAATCAAAAGGGACTCAAAGTTGAAAAGAATGACAAGTTATTCGATTCACTCTGCAGGCGAGATACCCGTGAACACACTCTTGGCACCAGCTTTCTCTCTCACCTCGCCAGGCAGCGTTTGCAGGTACAAAGCAATGAGAGAGGAAAGTAACTCAGAGTTACCGTTGCTATGCTACAAGAGAAAAGGGAGTCGAACAGCACTTGGGTTCCCCTCGAAACAGCAGGGTAGAGACTGTTCGCGCACGCATGGACAAAGCGTCGAAGGACGAAAGACTGCACTTGGGTGACTTGTGGAATTATGTCTTTGTCGATGAGTTTGAATAAGGGCAATTAATGAATGAAACAGCAGCTGTCGAGACTGCACAGTAGCCCAGCAGAAGTTCACGGTTGTGGCTCTCAAGGACTTTGCTGTCGAAGTTTCACGAGAGCAAGACTGCTTATTTTAACTGCCTGCATCTGCTGGGAAGATTCTACCGAAGATGACACGCAATCTAAAAGGAACTTTGGTGCACATTGTCTGAAATTGAAATTCTTAGTTGTTCAATTAATTGAGATAAACAAAACAAAAGTTCTGCAATAATGAACACTGCCACTTTGCTGACCGTGAAAGCGCATGAGATAGCCATGACTGGACCATTGGCCAGTTAAATTGGCAAGTATGTCTGTGTCAAGCCATTTGCCAGTAATAGACCTCTACAGCTCCCCGTGAAAGATGGAAGGGTTTTACGTGGGATGGAGACCTTTATCAATGTATGCACTTGCTCTCCGTTTTTCGTAGACTCCTACGACTCCAATTTTAACATAGGCTTATATTTTATGTAAACATTTTTTTATAAATAAAGATAACTCTATTTATATAAAACGGTGTGATGTTATTGCATTATTGTGTGGACACATAGTTATTTTTTTTAAAATCAGCTTTCTCAAATAGTAGGTAGCCTAGTTTAGGCCTGACAGGCATGCTCACAAATAATAGACTACCTGATTTGATAATTATGTAGACACACCTGAATCATAGGCTATTTCAAATCAAATTGTATTTGTCACATGCTTCATAAACAACAGGTGTAGACTGACAGTGAAATTCTTACTTGTGGCCCTTTTCCAACAAAGCAGAGTTCAAGTTAAAGATAAAAAAAATAAAAAAATTAAATAGAAATAGTGACACGAGGAATAAATACACAGTGAATAAGGAATAACAATAATTAGTAAAAATTAACATGGCTATATACAGGGTACAGGAGTACCAGTACCAAGTCAATGTGCAAGGAGTGTGGTACACAGTAATTGAGGTAGCTATGTACATATAGGTAGGGTTAAAGTGACTAGTATAGATAATAAACTCAAATATATCAAATACAAATATCTGAGGGTCTGCACTGAGCAAACAGAGACTTCTTCTGTGGTTCTATTCAAAGGCCTAGTCTGACCTTTTACCGAGTTGTTTTGGCACACAAGGGAGAACTACGCAGCTGTGTGAGCGCTCAATAACCATTTAAAGACGTGCACCTTGCCTTGCGCTTTGTCTGCATAGAGAACGGGGAGATTAATATTACGTTTCATGCACTGCATTGTTTCTTTTTCATGCTCTCTCTCTTCGCTCAACCCAGAGGGCCTGGAGCGGATTGGGTGGGAGGGAGGGAGGGAGTGAGAGAGAGGGGGCGGGGAGGTATATAGCCTACTATTCACTTTCCTCAAAGGGGTAGGCCTATAATCACTTTGAAATATGACTCAGGGAAAGTCAGGATGACAATGCAGCAGGTCAAACATTCTTATTGGCCGATTGAGATCAATCTAAATAAAACCTGTGGTTGTAGACTACTTGCATATCCGACTGTGTTTTTCAGGGCGCACACAACCCAATCAAAACTGCAATCTCCTGCGAAATGGGGAGCACAACCCCCCATTGTGGCTCATTATCCTTACACTCTTAGAAAAAAGGCTTTACTAAAAAAGGTTCTATATACAGTAGGCTATATAGCCTACCCATTGAAGGCAAAGAACATTGAGGGTTCTATCCCTAGGCTACCCCAGAGTGTAGCCTAATGGGGATTTTAAAAATCAACAGCAAACAAAAGCTAACCCAGTCACATCAAACTCTGAAATGACAGATAACATTCCCTTTTAATTTGTTATAGCTGCTTTCCGTTGACATTTATATCCTTTGTAAAAACGGTCAGCTCATCTCCTTTCCTCAAGACCTCAACTTTCTTTTAGTTTTCTCATTTAAATAAGCTCACGCCAATCAGACTAATTTTATTAGCCTATCAGCAGCCTTTTTTCCCAGGACTTAGAATAATACCAAACCAGGCAGGGCCTCAGGCAGTCTGTAGCCTACTTTCCATTCTGATGATCAACTTGTTTTTCTCTTCTGCTTATTCTACCTCCTTAGATTTTTTTTCTTCTTTCTTTCTGATTTTTTATTGTACATGCAGCAAAATGTTAGGCCCAAAATCACAATGTCTTGTCGTTTGGAGTTAAATAGTGTCTGTTGTAAATATGTACAGTACCATTTGTGTTAAACTTGCTAGCTAGCCCGCGACTCCCGCTGGCATTAGCATTAGCATTAGCATTGTCATCCGGAATGCATTACTATTTAGCATGCTTATTAACGATTAGCATTTGTTAGCATTTGTCTGTGGTGCTAGGGTATTTTCGGTTGTAGATCGCTCATGCTTATGATGTTTTATAAAGTGTAGATATTTCTACATTGCTCTATTGTTTCTTTGTGCGTCTAGCATGTGTTTGGGTCCACATAGCCTGTTTAGTTTGTTGACATGCAAACAGGCATTTCTCCCATACTGTGCTATAGCCTAAGTTCTCTTCTTTACAGAACCACAATTAGTATCAGAGAGAGTGGTGTTGTATGTGTGTGTGTGGATCTTCAACTACGGCTTCCTCGTGTTCTGCATGGACACCCTGTGGTGGTTAAAAACAACCCATATTTTTCATCCATATTAGGCTAATGTAGGCTGATGAATGATTTCACCTGGTTTCTATGTTTAGGGGAAGATCAAATTCATATTTTGCAACATTGTTTCTGAGGTCTGAGTGGCAAACAGCAATGTGTATACAAGCCTGTGCTGTTACAAACTAAACCCTACCTAAAAGCAAGAGTATAATGTGTTTAATAAAAGCTCACTTAGATAAAAAAAAAAGGTGTTCTAAAAAGAACCTTTTGGTAAATTCAAAATGTAACTTCCATTTCGATCAAACAACCAAATGCCAATCCATTTCAGCATGATGATTCCATTTGGAATATATTGCAAAGTTGATTATTTAATTCAAATATATGAAGCCAAAGTTATATGATAAACTATAAGCTAGATAAATAAAGTTTAAACATTATTAGAATTTGAACATGTTTGTACACTAGCTGCTAACTTAGCTAGCTAAACAGAAAAAGCAGGTTACTTTAACACTCCACTTTAGAAGCTAATCCGCCAACTATTTCAAATAAACATTATGTTTTATTATGGGCAGTGGCGGACTGGCCATCGGGAGCACCAGGACATTTCCCGGTGGCCTGAGGGTCGTTTTGGCCTGGAGAAGAGAGAGAAAAAAAGAACATTTACACACTTAGCTATTTAATTATCTCTTCCTGTCATTTAGCTGTAAAGTTAATGTAACCATGCAAATATTCACTTACCTGTAAATTGAACTGTATATTTACGTGTACAGCTAATTTAACCATGCAAACTATTATCTTACCTGTTCATTTAACCAGTCTGTATATTAAGTAAACTATTATTACCCTCACTTATATCATACTCACTTTTAGCTATTTAAGTATTTCTCTGCTATCGACCTGTATAGTATAGTTAACCATGCACCATCCACAAATGTATAGTGTACATATTCAGCCATCCACCCATACTATGCAATGTCTTTTTATACTTTTTCATACTGCCGCTCTATGTTTCATGTCGTTCTGGCATTTTGCATCTGCCCTGTGTTTTTTTGTAGCTGCTTGACAAAGAAAGTTCCCCTCGGGATCAATAAAGTAATAATACATTTAATTTGTATAGCGCTTTTCAAAGGGCAGGTAAATAAACAAGACAAGACAAACAAGACAAGACAAGAAAAATTTAATAAATAACAAATAAAAAAAATAAGAAAAGAAAAACAAAAATCCTACCTACCTACCTACCTACCTACCTACCTACCTACCTACCTACCTACCTACCTACCTACCTACCTACCTACCTACCTACCTACCTACCTACCTACCTACCTACCTACCTACCTACCTACCTACCTACCTACCTACCTACCTACCTACCTACCTACCTACCTACCTACCTACCTACCTACCTACCTACCTACCTACCTACCTACCTACCTACCTATCTATCTATCTATCAGGTCCTCAACCTTGTGCAAACTGACACCACTGGGGTTGTTGTGGCAAGTGAATAACCTTTCTCGACTTTGTCGATGGCATTCTGGAGGAGACGCAGGACTGTGATGTCGAAGCTCAGACTGCTCTCCCAGAGAAGAGAACAAAAAAAAGAAGAGAAAGCCAGGTGAGTTGGCAGAAGACGAGCCCATTGCTAATGCAGACATGGATTACAAAATCAAGATCCACAATGTGGTACTGGACACTGTTGTTGAAAGTATTCACCGCCGTTATGCAGAAAATGCAGTGCTGTGTCAAGATGTCTCCTGCATGAATCTGAAGCATTTTCCTGAGATCAGAGAAAAGGGCCTTCCAATGCTTACTGGAATTTTATGAACATGCCACTGTTGAGGCATTGCAGGCTGAACTGAAAGACTGAAACAGTCAGCATTGGAGGAGTATCTGCTCACAGTTGTGTATCACATCATTGGTTTGGGCTACAAGTTCCTCCTACTCTATACATCACTCAGGTGGCTTGTGAGAGGACCTTCTCCACCCTGAAATTCGTGAAGAACCGCCTAAGAACCTCCCTCACTCACTCAAGAGAACCTTGAAGCATTCCTTTTGATGGCAACAGAGAAGGAGATTCTCATGGGAGGTGACAAAGATGACATCATTGACAAGATGGCAGAGAGCAGTGAGTTACTGCGCCGCCTACTGGTTTACTAGTGGTAATTACTTACTGGTTACTCTGAAGTAGCTATGCTATGACTCTTCCTTAACAGGCTGACAAGGGTGAAAGAAAATATGCTGTGAGTTATTTTTTGGGGACTTTCGTATTATACTTATTTTGTAGAGGAGTGCTTTTTCGACTTTTGTATTATACTTACTTACATTGTTGTAGCTTATGTTCAAGATCAGTGAATGTGTGTGTGTGAAGTTTTTTTATACTTTTGATATGCTTGATGCTTGAATATAAAGATAATAATTTGAACATTTGAGCTAACTCTGTATATCTCATTCTCTTTTTAAAAAGTGTAGGCTAATTGTTTTGTGTGTCTAGCCTTGTACATTTGTATGTGCTATGATTGGTGTATTTCTAGTGAGTTTTAGAGTGTGCACCCATAGCCATAGCATACCTTGAAAACTCAAGTGTTCTGATAGGCTACTTGTTGGTCAGTCCCAAATGTTTCTATTTTGTAATGTGGATAACTTTCTTCCCAGATGAACATAGTGGCCAAATGTATAACTAGTTTGGTTCCCGTTACATCAACAAATAGGGTTGACCTGAATTATTGTTTCAGTCCACCCCTTATTATGGCCAAATAGAGTCCACCCCTTATTATGCCAAATAGAGCTACAGACCCAGCCTGACATTGGCAGTTAGGTAATTGTTTATTTTATTTCAGTATTTCAGTGTGCATCAATTGAGGGGACTAGCCTATGTTTCATGAGGCCATTAGAAGACTGTTGCTGACTGAGAGAGCAGGTATGTATACATTATTTATAATAAATGATGTAGGCCTATAATAAGTCTTGATGAATCAATTGCCTAGTTAATGATTACATTACTTTTAACACACTATGTTTTAATCTCCCTGGCAGTAACCCAGAACTATCAGAGGCAGAGGATCTGCTGCTGACCACAACTGCATGTAAGTTGTTTTTCTACATCATAATACTTTTGTTGGCGTAGCATCTTGTCTTCATTATGGCAGATTAACTTGTGCTAATTTCTGAAGATGAACTAAACTGAGATCTCTACTCTCCACACAACCACTGCTTGGATGGCCTTAATAGAATATCGTACGAAATGAATGTAGTTATGGAATAAGACCTATCCTGACTGCATTTAGTCAGCAGGACGGACGGTGTTGTGCCGAAAAGCTCCCCCTGCCGTAATCCCCCCTTCAGCCGGGGTATTTTTAAAAAACTTTTTTTATTATGGCCCTGTAGGCAATAATGGCATATTCATAGATGTGCTGTGTTGGAAATAGATTTGTATTTCACAATATATATAAAAACTGAGAGAGCTTCATTTTTAGGAGTGAGGCTTCTACAAAGTATTGACTCAGGGACGTGAATAGGCTACTTATGTAAATACAGTGGTCACTCACAAGCACTTTAGTGAAATGTACTGTATGTATTTTAGTATCATCCAGCACACTTAAAAATAAAATGGCACCTGTTGAATGTAACCTATGATAAGTGGAGTGAGTATCTGAACAGCACCAGGTCTATCTGTGAGAGGTCAATGCAGGGATCAGATAGTTGTCAGAGAGCAAGGCCCTCCATCCAATCACGTTCCAGCTTTCCACCTGTGTGCAGGGGAGAGGTGTGGTGTGGTCTATAGGTAAGCCCTTGGTAGTAATAAGTCAGCCACTGTGCTTGTAAAATGGTGAAAGCGGACTTTGTCTTGGCACGCATTGTCTTTCCTCAGACAGCAGACTCACCTGCCTGTGTTTGGTTTGGTCTTTTAAGCAATATTTGACCGCTTATACGCTTAAAACATGCATACTATTGAGACAAGTGGTCGATGGAAGTAGCTACTTTGAACTCTAGTCTAGATTAGATGATGAGGACACCTAGAGTCGTTACTGACTGACACTTATTCTAATAGTATAACATCAGCTGTTGGCAACATATACTTTTGGATCTTGTTAACCATGAAACATGCTTATTTCGTGGCTGTTCTGTCATTTTCCAAATGGTGTTTGCAAAAACAGTGCTTTCAAATAAAGTTACTTGATAAGATTAATTAATTTGCAGCCAGGTCATTTGTAACGCGTGGATGGATTAATTTGCAGCCGGGTCATTTGTAACACGTGAATGGATTAATTTGCAGCCGGGTCATTTGTAACATGTGGATGGATTAATTTGCAGCCGGGTCATTTGTAACACGTGGATGGATTAATTTGCAGCCGGGTCATTTGTAACATGTGGTTGGATTAATATGCAGCCTGGTCATTTGTAACACGTGGATGGATTAATTTGCAGCCGGGTCATTTGTAACACGTGAATGGATTAATTTGCAGCCTGGTCATTTGTAACACGTGGATGAATTAATTTGCAGCCTGGTCATTTGTAACACGTGGATGGATTAATTTGCAGCCGGGTCATTTGTAACACGTGGATGGATTAATTTGCAGCCGGGTCATTTGTAATGCGTGGATGGATTAATTTGCAACCGGGTAATTTGTAACGTGTGGATGGATTAATTTGCAGCCGGGTCATTTGTAACGTGTGGATGGATTAATTTGCAGCCGAGTCATTTGTAACGTGTGGATGGATTCATTTGCATCCGGGTCATTTGTAACACGTGGATGGATTAATTTGCAGCCGGGTCATTTGTAACGCGTGGATGGATTAATTTGCAACCGGGTAATTTGTAACGTGTGGATGGATTAATTTGCAGCCGGGTCATTTGTAACGTGTGGATGGATTAATTTGCAGCCGGGTCATTTGTAACGTGTGGATGGATTAATTTGCAGCCGGGTCATTTGTAACGTGTGGATGGATTAATTTGCAGCCGGGTCATTTGTAACGTGTGGATGGATTAATTTGCAGCCGGGTCATTTGTAACGTGTGGATGGATTAATTTGCAGCCGGGTCATTTGTAACGTGTGGATGGATTAATTTGCAGCCGGGTCATTTGTAACGTGTGGATGGATTAATTTGCAGCCGGGTCATTTGTAACGTGTGGATGGATTAATTTGCAGCCGGGTCATTTGTAACGTGTGGATGGATTAATTTGCAGCCGGGTCATTTGTAACACGTGGATGGCATTGCAACACATGTCTAGCCTGCTCTTACAGACACGTCTGAAAGAGAAGGAGAGAGAGAGGGACATCATTGCATGCGCGATACAACAGCAGAGTCTGTATTACGATGCTAGATGATCCTTTCCTCATAAACAAATTAAAACAATAACATTTACATTCTAGTCATTTAGCAGACGCTCTTATCCAGAGCAGTTTTTACAACCACATCTCCATCACAGTAAGTACATTTCTTTAAACAAGCAGCTGTGAGGAAAGTCAGTGCTATCAGGGAAATAAGTCAGTTGTTAGTTTAGACAAAAGACAAGTGTTAGTAAAGTTAGAAGGATACTGTTATACTATTCCAGGTATTCCTTAAAGAGGTAGGGTTTCAAGTGTTAAAGAGGTAGGGGTTCAAGTGTTAAAGAGGTAGGGTTTCAAGTGTTAAAGAGGTAGGGGTTCAAGTGTTAAAGAGGTAGGGGTTCAAGTGTTAAAAAGGTAGGGTTTCAAGTGTTAAAAAGGTAGGGTTTCAAGTGTTAAAGAGGTAGGGTTTCAAGTGTTAAAGAGGTAGGGGTTCAAGTGTTAAAGAGGTAGGGGTTCAAGTGTTAAAGAGGTAGGGTTTCAAGTGTTAAAGAGGTAGGGGTTTCAAGTGTTAAAGAGGTAGGGTTTCAAGTGTTAAAGAGGTAGGGGTTCAAGTGTTAAAGAGGTAGGGGTTCAAGTGTTAAAGAGGTAGGGTTTCAAATGTTAAAGAGGTAGGGTTTCAAGTGTTAAAGAGGTAGGGTTTCAAGTGTTAAAGAGGTAGGGTTTCAAGTGTTAAAGAGGTAGGGGTTCAAGTGTTAAAGAGGTAGGGGTTCAAGTGTTAAAGAGGTAGGGTTCAAGTGTTAAAGAGGTAGGGGTTCAAGTGTTAAAGAGGTAGGGTTTCAAGTGTTAAAGAGGTAGGGTTTCAAGTGTTAAAGAGTTAGGGGTTCAAGTGTTAAAGAGGTAGGGGTTCAAGTGTTATAGAGGTAGGGTTTCAAGTGTTAAAGAGTTAGGGTTTCAAGTGTTAAAGAGGTAGGGGTTCAAGTGTTAAAGAGGTAGGGGTTCAAGTGTTAAAGAGGTAGGGTTTCAAGTGTTAAAGAGGTAGGGGTTCAAGTGTTAAAGAGGTAGGGGTTCAAGTGTTAAAAAGGTAGGGTTTCAAGTGTTAAAAAGGTAGGGTTTCAAGTGTTAAAGAGGTAGGGTTTCAAGTGTTAAAGAGGTAGGGGTTCAAGTGTTAAAGAGGTAGGGGTTCAAGTGTTAAAGAGGTAGGGTTTCAAGTGTTAAAGAGGTAGGGGTTTCAAGTGTTAAAGAGGTAGGGTTTCAAGTGTTAAAGAGCTAGGGGCTCAAGTGTTAAAGAGGTAGGGGTTCAAGTGTTAAAGAGGTAGGGTTTCAAATGTTAAAGAGGTAGGGTTTCAAGTGTTAAAGAGGTAGGGTTTCAAGTGTTAAAGAGGTAGGGGTTCAAGTGTTAAAGAGGTAGGGGTTCAAGTGTTAAAGAGGTAGGGTTCAAGTGTTAAAGAGGTAGGGGTTCAAGTGTTAAAGAGGTAGGGTTTCAAGTGTTAAAGAGGTAGGGTTTCAAGTGTTAAAGAGTTAGGGGTTCAAGTGTTAAAGAGGTAGGGGTTCAAGTGTTATAGAGGTAGGGTTTCAAGTGTTAAAGAGTTAGGGTTTCAAGTGTTAAAGAGGTAGGGGTTCAAGTGTTAAAGAGGTAGGGGTTCAAGTGTTAAAGAGGTAGGGGTTCAAGTGTTAAAGAGGTAGGGGTTCAAGTGTTATAGAGGTAGGGTTTCAAGTGTTAAATTGACCCTGTGTTTCTCAGGAATGGCTACCTGGCTCTTCTACACAAAACACACACAATGGCTTTCTCCATGCCAAATGGAGCCAATCAGATTTCATTTTCTCTTTTCTCCCTCATGCAAGTTTATGTCAGAAGGCCACTCCGCTGTGTTAGAAACCCTCGTTGCTCAATAGGCTCCTTCCCTTGCACCACCTCGCCTAGTTGTCTCACTCTACGACAAAAAAGTCAGTCATTGGATTCATGTTTATCTTCTATCTTTTTATAAAAAAGAAATCTTTCTCTTTTCGAATAAGAAGGGGGAAAGAAAAGGAAAGGGGAAAAACAAGTTTAAATGCTCACAGCCCAACACTCCTAACTGACACTGTGTGGCTGAATAGGGCCTAAACTTCAGACGACCCAGAGGAGGAGGCACCCAACCACAGGCCTGGGGGGGTGGAGGGTGGTGTTGGTGGGGGAGGGTGGTCAGTCATTTGCATGACCCATTGTGCTGCACAAGTTTGGATGTTTTTTTTCAGCGAGGGCCCTTTTGGACATTTACTTCCACTCTGGATGGCTGTGGCGGGCTGTGAATAGTCTCCGCTCCCGGCTGACACAAAGACACTTTTGTGCCGTAGCCGCACCATATTCATCATGTAATGCCTGTAAGACAAATCTGATTGGACGTCTCTGTCACTTTGATGTGGGTCCAGAGTGCGAGTGGCCCAGAGATTGCTAACTTCACTCTCTATTGACTATTCTCCAGCATTGATACAGGGGTGGGGGTGAGGAGGGATGGGGGTTTGGAGTTTGGAGGGAGAGAGAGAGAGAGAGGGAGGGAGGGAGGGAGGGAGGGAGGGAGGGAGGGAGGGAGGGAGGGAGGGAGTGGGGTGATGGTCCTCATTATTTGTAGGAGCAAATTCATAATAAATTCCCTCATCCTACAAAACCGGATCGAGATGATTGACACCACTTTGCGCCAGGCCGAACAAAAGCCCTGATTTAAGCAGAATGCCAAATGAATGGGGCGAGCGTGGACTCAATTCAAACAATTTTAATCTCTCCCTGTCCTACCTCCCCACAACCATTTCTCATCCCTCCCTCCCTCCCTCCCTCCCTCCCTCCCTCCCTCCCTCCCTCCCTCCCTCCCTCACTTACCCTCTTTTTCCCAATGCCAAGCTCTCCTGTGCCTTTGTCCGTGACATTCTCACTTTACAGGGTAAATCTACTCCATCCAAACGGCTAATTGTGGGTCTTGGTTCAACTGGCTACTGCTGAACTCCTTGGATAGAGAGCTGATGTTTGCCTGCTACCTAATGACTGGAAGGATGCTCAGTGGACCTGCCCACTTAACATAAGTAACATAATTTGTGGATTAACCAAACTCAGTAATGTAATCTGATTACTTTTGGATTAATTTCCCTTTAAGAGGCATTAGAAGAAGACAAAAAGGATCTATCAAACGCATTTGGTGTGTCATCATAGTAGTCAGACATTTGGTGTGTCATCATAGTAGTCAGACATTTGGTGTGTCATCATAGTAGTCAGACATTTGGTGTGTCATCATAGTAGTCTGACATTTGGTGTGTCATCATAGTAGTCAGACATTTGGTGTGTCATCATAGTAGTCTGACATTTGGTGTGTCATCATAGTAGTCTGACATTTGGTGTGTCATCATAGTAGTCTGACATTTGGTGTGTCATCATAGTAGTCTGACATTTGGTGTGTCATCATAGTAGTCTGACATTTGGTGTGTCATCATAGTAGTCTGACATTTGGTGTGTCATCATAGTAGTCTGACATTTGGTGTGTCATCATAGTAGTCTGACATTTGGTGTGTCATCATAGTAGTCTGACATTTGGTGTGTCATCATAGTAGTCTGACATTTGGTGTGTCATCATAGTAGTCTGACATTTGGTGTGTCATCATAGTAGTCTGACATTTGGTGTGTCATCATAGTAGTCTGACATTTGGTGTGTCATCATAGTAGTCAGACATTTGGTGTGTCATCATAGTAGTCAGACATTTGGTGTGTCATCATAGTAGTCTGACATTTGGTGTGTCATCATAGTAGTCTGACATTTGGTGTGTCATCATAGTAGTCTGACATTTGGTGTGTCATCATAGTAGTCTGACATTTGGTGTGTCATCATAGTAGTCTGACATTTGGTGTGTCATCATAGTAGTCTGACATTTGGTGTGTCATCATAGTAGTCTGACATTTGGTGTGTCATCATAGTAGTCTGACATTTGGTGTGTCATCATAGTAGTCTGACATTTGGTGTGTCATCATAGTAGTCTGACATTTGGTGTGTCATCATAGTAGTCTGACATTTGGTGTGTCATCATAGTAGTCAGACATTTGGTGTGTCATCATAGTAGTCAGACATTTGGTGTGTCATCATAGTATTGGTGTGTCATCATAGTAGTCAGACATTTGGTGTGTCATCATAGTAGTCTGACATTTGGTGTGTCATCATAGTAGTCAGACTCGCTCAGGTGGAACAAACTTAAACCTGTGCCTTTTTAGTCTATCTGTAATCTGATCACAATATTTTTTGGAAATCAGGGCTAAGCATGGGTTGATGCTAGGACACCTGCATGGGTTGATGCTAGGACACCTGCATGGGTTGATGCTAGGACACCTGCATGGGTTGATGCTAGGACACCTGCATGGGTTGATGCTAGGACACCTGCATGGATTGATGCTAGGACACCTACATGGGTTGATGCTAGGACACCTACATGGGTTGATGCTAGGACACCTACATGGGTTGATGCTAGGACACCTACATGGGTTGATGCTAAGGACACCTGCATGGGTTGATGCTAGGACACCTACATGGGTTGATGCTAGGACACCTGCATGGGTTGATGCTAGGACACCTACATGGGTTGATGCTGGGACACCTGCATGGGTTGATGCTAGGACACCTGCATGGGTTGATGCTAGGACACCTACATGGGTTGATGCTGGGACACCTGCATGGGTTGATGCTAGGACACCTGCATGGGTTGATGCTAGGACACCTACATGGGTTGATGCTGGGACACCTGCATGGGTTGATGCTAGGACACCTACATGGGTTGATGCTAGGACACCTGCATGGGTTGATGCTAGGACACCTACATGGGTTGATGCTAGGACACCTGCATGGGTTGATGCTAGGACACCTACATGGGTTGATGCTAGGACACCTGCATGGGTTGATGCTAGGACACCTACATGGGTTGATGCTAGGACACCTGCATGGATTGATTCTAGGACACCTACATGGGTTGATGCTGGGACACCTACATGGGTTGATGCTAGGACACCTACATGGGTTGATGCTAGGACACCTGCATGGGTTGATGCTAGGACACCTGCATGGGTTGATGCTAGGACACCTACATGGGTTGATGCTAGGACACCTGCATGGGTTGATGCTAGGACACCTGACTTTGCCTCTGTTTCTGCCTCAGCCCCAGTTTCATTCTGTTTCACATGATTTCCTTCTCCCTTGGTTAACAGGAGCTGGTAGTCACTGTATGTTATTGTTCTGTAACCTTAGTTAATGGTCCTCTTTTCCTGACAGCTTTAACGTTGCCCTTGACCTCTATAGACCTGTTTGCTAGTCCATCAGGAATTTATACATCAACCTTACACCGCCCCTAGCCTCCTAATGTGAGTGTGTGTTTGTGTGTGCATGTGCGTGTGTGTGTGTGTTTGTGTGTGCATGCGTTTGTGTAAGTCATCAGACAAGGAATGTAAGTCATCAGACAAGGACAGTGGTGTCTTCTGAGGTATGTGTGGGCTCGTCCAATGAATGGATTGTTGTGTGTATTGCTGTGTGTGCGTGTATGTGCATGTGAATGCCATCTTACCTCCATCCTCGACTACTCTGATCCATGCATTTGTGAGGCTGTGTTTATGAGTGTGTATCTTTGATTCCCCAATCCTCTCCTCTCCTCTCCTCTCCTCTCCTCTCCTCTCCTCTCCTCTCCTCTCCTCTCCTCTCCTCTCCTCTCCTCTCCTCTCCTCTCCTCTCCTCTCCTCTCCTCTCTCAATTCAATTTCAATTTAAGGGCTTTATTGGCATGGAAAACATATGTTAACATTGCCAACGCAAGTGAAATAGATAATAAACAAAAGTGAAAGAAACAATAAAAATGAACAGTAAACATTACACTCACAAAAAAAAGTGTTCTAATGATGTGCAAATAGTTAAAGTACAAAATGGAAAATAAATCATCATAAATATAGGTTGTTTTTACAATGGTGTTTGTTCCCTTTTCTTGTGGTAACAGGTCACACATCTTGCTGCTGTGATGAACACTGTGGTATTTCACCCAGTAGATATGATGGGAGTTTATCAAAATTGGGTTTGTTTTCGAATTCTTTGTGGATCTGTGTAATCTGAGGGAAATATGTATCTCTAATATGGTCATACATTTGGCAGGAAGTTAGGAAGTCCAGCTCAGTTTAAACCTCATTTTGTGGGCAGTGTGCACATAGCCTGTCTTCTCTTGAAAGCCACATAGCCTGTCTTGTCTTGGATCAGTCTCTTGAAAGCCAGGTCCGCCTGTGGTGGCCTCTCTCAATAGCATAGTCAAAGCTATCCTTAATTTTGGGTCAGTCACAGTGGTCAGGTATTCTAGCATTCCATTTTGCTCTGTTTTTTGGTTAATTATTATCAAGTAATTATCTTTTTGTTTTCTCATGATTTGGTTGGGTCTAAATGTATTGCTGTCCTGGGGCTCTGTGGGGTCTGTTTGGGGTCTGTTTGTGTTTGTGAACAAAGCCCCAGGACCAGCTTGTTTAGGGGACTCTTCTCCAGGTTCATCTCTCTGTAGGTGATGGCTTTGTCTCTCTTGCTCTGATATTCTCTCTCTCTCTCAAATTCAAATTCAAATTCAAATTCTGCTTTATTGGCATGAAAGTTACAACTTAACAATATTGCCAAAGCACTTTACAATGTAACAATAAAAATAAAAGAAGGTTCATACTATTATTAACAACAACAACAAAAATATAGATCCATTACATATTAATTATCACATACACATCCAAACATATTCAAAATAATTGTATGTTGTATGTGTGTGTTTTGTGTGTGTAAGTTTGTTGGGAGATTATTGGTTGTAGTTGGGTCAACTGGTTGTCCTTACGGGATTATTGGTTGTAGTTGGGTCAACTGGTTGTCCCTACGGGTGTGGCATGATGCAACATATTTTGCACCATAAATGGCACAATGGACCTTTTCACCCAATAGGCATTGTCATTTTTCATCGTCTGTCCCTGTTTCAAATTCTTTATTTCTATTTTTAATTTGGGGAAAGAAAGTTGCCCGTATGTATAATTATCACATTTTAGGAGAAAGTGTGTTTCTGTTTCTATTGCGTTTTGTGGGCAGAGTAAACACAACCTGGCGTCTCTATAGCCAGGCTGTGCTCGCTGAGTCTGTACATAGTCAGTTTTCTATCAGTCACAGTGGTCAGATAGTTTGCCACTGTGTACTGTCTGTTTAGTGCCAAATAGCATTGAAGTTTATAGCATTGAAGTTATAGCTCTCCTCTCCTCTCCTCTCCTCTCCTCTCCTCTCCTCTCCTCTCCTCTCCTCTCCTCTCCTCTCCTCTCCTCTCCTCTCCTCTCCTCTCCTCTCCTCTCCTCTCCTCTCCTCTCCTCTCCTCTCCTCTCCTCTCCTCTCCTCTCCTCTCACTGACAGGTTGGGACCTGCTCCAGTAGAACCTGTTCACAGTGACACAGCGTTGTTCATTACTCACAGTCATCTACCCTTATTTCGATCCTTTGTTTATCCTTCCCTTGTCCTTCCAGACATTTAATGTTGTGTTCCCCAACTTGTGGGTTGGGAGTCTGGGACACACATTTCATGGAAAGTTTTACGAGCTAAGGATACACACAAACACAGACACATCACCTCCACATATATCCCCCTACACAACTTCCACCTATTATCAGTAGAGTTGGCCAATAGAGGCCTGGGTCCCCCTCCCTAAAACAAGGTAAAGGGAGGATTAGTGAGAGCCATTTACAGGTCCCTTTCACCCCCCTTTTCATTTCATTAGCTTGTGACCCCTCCAGTTAATTATTTTGATCTGGCCAAAGACTGGGCCTGCTTTTAATGATCCGGACTGACTCACCACCCCCCAAAGACACGCACAATGCTTAACACACCCATTGAAGGCCCCAAAGAAGAGAAAGGATGAAAAGAGAAGGAGAGGGAGAAAGAGAAAAGAGAAAGATTGAAAGTGGCATTTACCAGTTACCGGTGGTGGAGTCTGTATGGAGGGTGAACCGGTGACGGAGGGGTGGCGTAACGCCGTTAGACTTTTGTCAGAATATGCTATTGTTCTTCATTGATGGAGTGGGTGCCCCCTTCTTTTGGAGGGCAAAATCGTAGCAGTGCTTTAAGCTTATTTCGGGGAAAAATTAGAGAATATAAAATAAAAAGAATCCACCACACCTCCAGAAATGAAATAAAAAGAATCCACCACACCTCCAGAAATAATAGGCATGCAAAACAAGAAAACCTCAGGCTTTAGAAAGTTTTGGTCTTAACTTGCAAAGCTTCATGCGATGTGGGTATTGTTCATGTTCATGTGCTCTGCTCAGAGGTTAAAGGAGACACAGTGGACTTTGATATGTGACGGATCTACTATCAAGTGCTGTACTGATGAAGAGAACGTAAACAGAACAGACCCTCTCCTCTCCTCTCCTCTCCTCTCCTCTCCTCTCCTCTCCTCTCCTCTCCTCTCCTCTCCTCTCCTCTCCTCTCCTCTCCTCTCCTCTCCTCTCCTCTCCTCTCCTCTCCTCTCCACCCACCTGTCTTTCTGCTGCTCTGTTGAACTAATTGCATGTATTTGTTCAACCTGCGGGTGTTTGCGAAGGGATCTCTTCCGTTTACCCATGGCCACATAGCCCATATTAAAACAAACAATCTGAGCAGAGCACATGAACATGAACAATACCCACGTCCCAATGCCTCACAAGCATGCCACCGAATACATTTCTGATATTAACTAAACAACTGGCTAAAATGCTGCAAGGTTGGAGAGCGATGTCCGTAGTTGTTGTGTTGTTTGGCTTTCCCTTATTTTCTTCTTCTCACTTGTTTGGGGCCTCGTATTTGCTGGCAGCTAGGTCGGCCAGTTTGCTCTGTCTGGCTATGCATGTAAAGAGCGTCCCCTCTTTGTTCCAGCCTTAGGCCGGCCCAGGGCCAAGCTCCCCCTTCAAAACTTCAGCCCAAACACACACACACACACACACACACACACACACACACACACACACACACACACACACACACACACACACACACACACACACACACACTCACTCACCAGATTCCCTCCTCCCTCCTAAACAACCCCATTCCCCTCCAGGTCCCCCAAATTACAAATAACAAAAAAAGAGGGGTTAGAACTGCAGAGACAAGCATTGCTTTAAAAGCAGGTGTCCAGAACTTTTCAGTGTTTGTCAATTTCAAATGGGGAGCCTTTAACCCATGCTTTTCTTGCTGGTGGCTGAGGTAGCCAGTCAGAAGCCTAATCAGTCTACCCTGACAATGCTGGGAGGTTAAGGGCTGTCAGTCTGCCTTTCAGACAGGGAGAAGCCGTGGCAGGGGAGACCCTGATTGATTAGTGCCTCTTTATTGAAGGGTGTGTGAGTGTGTGTGTGTGTGTGTGTGTATATGTGTGTGTGTGTGTGTGTGTGTGTGTGTGTGTGTGTGTGTGTGTGTGTGTGTGTGTGTGTGTGTGTGTGTCAGGGCAGGGGGAGGGTATAGGGGCCCAGGCAAGAAGCATTATTTGAGTCCAGGCGACAGAGAGAAGGCACTATAATTATGACTTTTTCTTTCTGACGGCTGACAGAGAGGATTCTTATGGCTCACTTCCCTCTCTCAGCCCCCTAAAGACAGATTATTGCTGCCCTGAGAGCCGGCCTGCTCATCAACAAGGCTTTAGAAAGGCCAGGGAGAGGGGCCACAATAAAAGGACTACAGAGAAAAGAGATGGATGACAATTACAAAGATGGAGACTGTGTAATTCCCAAATGGCACCTTGTTCCTTACATAGTAATCTACTTTGTACACTACCCGGTCAAAAGTAGTGCAGCCTATGCCTTCTATAGATACCTCTACTGCCTCTCGTTCTCTTTATCAGTCTGTCTACATTTATCAGAGCCATGTGTAACACACAGGTTGATATTCACTAGAGTGAAAGTGTGCGTTTGTCTGCGTGTGTCTGTGTGTTGGGCCTCAACCCGGCTCCCATTGTTGTTTAGTGACCCCTCCTATCTGCCAGGTCTCAGAGGAGTCTGTTTGAGGAGATATAACACCCGGCCTCACACTACTGGACTCAGAGAGAGATATAACACCCGGCCTCACACTACTGGACTCAGAGAGAGATATAACACCCGGCCTCACACTACTGGACTCAGAGAGAGATATAACACCCGGCCTCACACTACTGGACTCAGAGAGAGATATAACACCCGGCCTCACACTACTGGACTCAGAGAGAGATATAACACCCGGCCTCACGCTACTGGACTCAGAGAGAGATATAACACCCGGCCTCACACTACTGGACTCAGAGAGAGATATAACACCCGGCCTCACGCTACTGGACTCAGAGAGAGATATAACACCCGGCCTCACACTACTGGACTCAGAGAGAGATATAACACCCGGCCTCACACTACTGGACTCAGAGAGAGATATAACACCCGGCCTCACACTACTGGACTCAGAGAGAGATATAACACCCGGCCTCACACTACTGGACTCAGAGAGAGATATAACACCCGGCCTCACACTACTGGACTCAGAGAGAGATATAACACCCGGCCTCACACTACTGGACTCAGAGAGAGATATAACACCCGGCCTCACACTACTGGACTCAGAGAGAGATATAACACCCGGCCTCACACTACTGGACTCAGAGAGAGATATAACACCCGGCCTCACACTACTGGACTCAGAGAGAGATATAACACCCGGCCTCACACTACTGGACTCAGAGAGAGATATAACACCCGGCCTCACACTACTGGGCTCAGAGAGAGATATAACACCCGGCCTCACACTACTGGGCTCAGAGAGAGATATAACACCCGGCCTCACACTACTGGACTCAGAGAGAGATATAACACCCGGCCTCACACTACTGGACTCAGAGAGAGATATAACACCCGGCCTCACACTACTGGGCTCAGAGAGAGATATAACACCCGGCCTCACACTACTGGGCTCAGAGAGAGATATAACACCCGGCCTCACACTACTGGACTCAGAGAGAGATATAACACCCGGCCTCACACTACTGGACTCAGAGAGAGATATAACACCCGGCCTCACACTACTGGACTCAGAGAGAGATATAACACCCGGCCTCACACTACTGGACTCAGAGAGAGATATAACACCCGGCCTCACACTACTGGACTCAGAGAGAGATATAACACCCGGCCTCACACTACTGGACTCAGAGAGAGATATAACACCCGGCCTCACACTACTGGACTCAGAGAGAGATATAACACCCGGCCTCACACTACTGGACTCAGAGAGAGATATAACACCCGGCCTCACACTACTGGACTCAGAGAGAGATATAACACCCGGCCTCACACTACTGGGCTCAGAGAGAGATATAACACCCGGCCTCACACTACTGGACTCAGAGAGAGATATAACACCCGGCCTCACGCTACTGGACTCAGAGAGAGATATAACACCCGGCCTCACACTACTGGGCTCAGAGAGAGATATAACACCCGGCCTCACGCTACTGGACTCAGAGAGAGATATAACACCCGGCCTCACACTACTGGACTCAGAGAGAGATATAACACCCGGCCTCACACTACTGGACTCAGAGAGAGATATAACACCCGGCCTCACGCTACTGGACTCAGAGAGAGATATAACACCCGGCCTCACGCTACTGGACTCAGAGAGAGATATAACACCCGGCCTCACACTACTGGACTCAGAGAGAGATATAACACCCGGCCTCACACTACTGGACTCAGAGAGATATAACACCCGGCCTCACGCTACTGGACTCAGAGAGAGATATAACACCCGGCCTCACGCTACTAGAATCTGAAGTCAAATGTCTACTGTTTGCTGATGATCTGGTGCTTTTGTCACCAACCAAGGAGGGCCTACAGCAGCACCTAGATCTTCTGCACAGATTCTGTCAGACCTGGGCCCTGACAGTAAATCTCAGTAAGACAAAAATAATGGTGTTCCAAAAAAGATCCAGTAGCCAAGACAACAAATACAAATTTTATCTAAACACTGTTTCCCTAGAGCACACAAATAATTACACCTACCTAGGCCTAAACATCAGCACCACAGGTAACTTCCACAAAGCTGTGAACGATCTGAGAGGCAAGGCAAGAAGGGCCTTCTATGCCATCAAAAGGAACATAAAACTCAATAAGGATCTGGCTAAACACATTGCCCTCAGGACCATTCACAACAAGACGGGGGCAGGGCAGTATCGCTGAGCGTGTTTTGTCTCACTGTTTGTTTGTTTGTCGGTATCTGCGCTGTGACATAATGTCTAGATGCGCTGGGCTTGCTAGCCAAGGATACCTCTGCCGGGTGGACTAGCCACCGGTCATTTTTAAACTGCGACTGGGTGCATTGACCAGACCCACACACTGGGCGAAATCCCTGTCAGCACATTCCTGCAGCGGATGTTGAACACACTGGCGTTCTAACTAAGGCAACAATGCTCGAGCACACACTTGGTTTTTAACTATACTAGACCTGTAGGCTACAGCTGAACATTTTTAGGGCATTTAAGGTTTCAAAAGACTGACTCAGCATATTTTAATTTAAAGTTTTAGTTAATTATTGGATTCACTGGTTAAAATGTTTGTACAAATAGTTTTAATTGCTGATACCGCTAAACCCTACTTTGACTGATGGTACAGCAATGTTCATATTTCAGAGGGATCCGATTGTCTTACCATTTGACTCCAACTGAGACATAAAACTTTCTCATCTAAGGGTTTGGTCTGGCTAAAAACTGTGTTTGTTGTATCAAATGACTGTAGTTTGGATCATTTTAAATCATCTATGTGCAGAGACATTTCAGGAAGAAACAAATTCTTCTTCTTCTGCTTTTGGTGTCAGGAAACGTTCACCCAAACCCAGGCCCCTCATTGGCTATGGATGAACTTCCCACTCCAAACCCAGGCCCCTCATTGGCTATGGATGAACTTCCCACTCCAAACCCAGGCCCCTCATTGGCTATGGATGAACTTCCCACTCCAAACCCAGGCCCCTCATTGGCTATGGATGAACTTCCCACTCCAAACCCAGGCCCCTCATTGGCTATGGATGAACTTCCCACTCCAAACCCAGGCCCCTCATTGGCTATGGATGAACGTCCCACTCCAAACCCAGGCCAATTGGCTATGGATGAACTTCCCACTCCAAACCCAGGCCCCTCATTGGCTATGGATGAACTTCCCACTCCAAACCCAGGCCAATTGGCTATGGATGAACTTCCCACTCCAAACCCAGGCCCCTCATTGGCTATGGATGAACTTCCCACTCCAAACCCAGGCCAATTGGCTATGGATGAACTTCCCACTCCAAACCCAGGCCCCTCATTGGCTATGGATGAACGTCCCACTCCAAACCCAGGCCCCTCATTGGCTATGGATGAACGTCCCACTCCAAACCCAGGCCCATTGGCTATGGATGAACTTCCCACTCCAAACCCAGGCCCATTGGCTATGGATGAACGTCCCACTCCAAACCCAGGCCCATTGGCTATGGATGAACTTCCCACTCCAAATGATTTTAAAACTAGATGTGAGGAGTCTGATGCCGATAACGGACATGATAAAAGTCTGGGTTCGCACTGCAGACCCAGATGCCTTAGTTCTGTCCGAAACCTGGCTTAAGAAATCTGTTCTAAATCAGTCTATAGGCTTGGATGGTTATAATGTTTATTGATGTAACCTACAAAGTAAGGGGATATATGGTTACTGAACTAAGGTCTTTATCTAAACCAAAACAGTTTGAGTTTTTGGTATTGAAACTGCAGTTATCGAAAGCTATGAACTTATATTTAATAGGATGTTATAGACCTCCATCTGCAAAAGTAGAAACCCTGGATTCTTTGGCTGAACTGATGCGTGGTTGGGGGAAAATTGAAATGGTCCTTATGGTGATTTAAAATGTGATTGGTTATGTCCAAACTCTGAGGCCATAAGAGGACTGTGCAATACAATTTTACTCAAATTTTAAATGCAGTCACAAGACTCAATCCAAAAGACATCTCTAAGTCAACACTTTTTGATATTATTCTAACAAACAATCCGCATAAATACTCAGCCGTTGGTATTTTCCCTAATGATTTAAGTGATCATTGTGCAGTTGCTTGCATTAGTGACACCAAAATCCCCAAAGTGCCCTCTCGGTTCATAGTCAAACGCAATGTTACGCAATTCTGTGAGCAGGCATTCCTGCATGAAATTTATGCATGCAACTGGGATAGGATTGCGCTTATTCCAGATATCGAAGAGGCATTCTGATATTTTCATTCCATGTTTCCTACTATCTGTGATAAACACGCCCCTCTCAAAAAGTACTGGGTAAGAGGTGGCCAGTCCCTGTAAACCAATTCCTGGTTTACAGGGGAATTATCTGATTTGATCCATAAATGAAATATCAGGCTGAATGGCAGTTATTCAGGGCACTGAGAAATAAGTGCATCTTGTTAATACGGAAATGCAAATCTAGCTTCTATTACGAATCTACCAAGGCAAACCTCAATAACCCGATGAAATTATGGAAAACCATTAAATCCATGAATGCCAACACAAACTCCTCTGGTCTTCCGCTGAAATTGACCTCAAATTCAATGGATGTGACTGACAAGAATAAACTGCTTGACATGTTTAATGAGCATTTTGCTAAAGTTTGGCATTTATTTGATAATGAACTCCTTCCTAACATCTCGAATGAGGCTGTGAATGAAACTGCCACATGCCGTCCTACGGTTAATCTATTTAATTTGACAGAGATGGATCTTTCAGAAGTTGTAAAGGAACTCAAATCTATTGATATTAAGAAAGTGGCTGGCCAGGATGAATTAAACCCTCATTTTCTAAAAATTGGTGCAGAGATCATTGTTGCCCCTTTCACTCATATATATATATATTTTTATTGGCGAGTAATACCATTCCAAAAGTCTGGAAAGCTGCCTATGTCATGCCTTTACCTACGGGTGGAGAGCCATCCCAGTACCTATCGTCCCATTTCTAAACTGTCTGCATTGGCAAAAGCTTTGGAAAATCTTGTGAACTCACAGTTGAAAGACTTTCTTTATAATAACTCAGTTTTATCGCAATTCCAGTTGGCTTTTAGAACCAAGCATAGTACAATTACTGCAGTGAGTAAGGTTGTAGGTGAAATTCTAGATGCTCAGGACAAGAAAAATCAGTGTTTCACTTTTTATTGACTTATCGAAGGCCTTCGACACTGTTGACCATGACCTACAGTTGTATAGACTTAAAAAGGTTGATTTAAGTGTTAATGCATTGGATTGGTTCAAAAACGACCTTTCTGACAGAACACAGTGTTTAGCACAGGAGGGTATGATATCTGAGTGTCGAAGGCTTACCAAAGGAGTTCCCCAGGGCTCAATTTTAGGTCTGATCCTTTTTACACTGTATATAAATGATATAGGGAAGACTGTTGACTCAAGACTTACAGTTGACTTTTGATGTTATTCAAAGGCAGCTTTTCAAATTGCAACTTATGCTTAATGCAAGGAAAACAGAATTGATGGTTTTCTCTTCCCTGAAAGTAAACAGATAGAGTCAGGGGTGGGTAGTAACGCGTTACAAGTAACGCAAATGAGTAAATACTTTTTCGCGTTACTTTCTGTGGGCTGTAATTTTACTCTTACTCAAGTATTTTTCAGCAAGTAAAGTACTCTTTAGTCAGCTACATTTAGTTTGTAATGGTAAACAGGTATTTTTTAAGCCAATTCGTACTCATTCGCGCTCATCATGTAGTTTGACAAATGCAACCCATTCTCACTACTACTCTACTCATCATCAGTCAAGCATCGACAGCCCAGTAGAGGATCAAGATGTGGCAAGTCGTCTCCACCCTTGGCCACAATTGCAGGACATTTTTATTTTCAAACGTAAAAGAGGCAATACTATCATTATGAAATGTTGTCTTTGCTTCAACAAAAACGCGGAAATCTCGGCTTTTAAAAAGCACATTGAGGTAAGTTAGGCTAGTTAGCTAGCTGCTAGCCAACGTAGCTAGCTATCTAAATTGCCCAGTAGTGTAGATACAATGTAAAGCTAAATGTCAATAGGGACTAGCTAGCTAGAAAATATTATAGAAAAATGTATGGGTATGTGTTGTGTTGTATTAGTGGTCAATTTACTTTGCTTGACCTTATTTTTAGGATGGCATAAATAGTTACTCCAATGGTTAATTTTAAATGGGTTTCAATGGAAACCTTTTGTCTCGGTTGTTGTAGCCAGCCAGCTAAGTTGTTATTTCTGCACATAAAGTATGAGAAAATATTGGAAAAGGTACAATTTATGATACAGTGGAGTCTGCTTATTTTGATCATGTCCGTCCGGGTCAATTTGATCACTAGGGATGATCGCTATAAACATTTTTTTTCTCATACAGATTACCATTTATTTTACCATTTTAATTTTTATTACATGAATATAACGTAATGGAACGGACAGCTTCGATATTAACTGAAGTATACTGACATTCAAAATACGTTTGTATATTGCTGTACTGTTACATTAGGGCAAATAGGCTAGCACCACAGGTGCTTTCCCCTGGCGCATTTTTTTCTGTCTCCGTCACTACTAGCCATGACCGTAACTCGTTTTTATGGAGTTGCTACACTCTTTCCCTGAGCAATCTACAGTGGGGAGAACAAGTATTTGATACACTGCCGATTTTGCAGGTTTTCCCACTTACAAAGCATGTAGAAGTCTGTAATTTTTATCATAGATACTCTTCAACTGTGAGTGACGGAATCCAGAAAAAAAAAAAATCCAGAAAATCACATTGTATGATTTTTAAGTAATTAATTAGCATTTTATTGCATGACATAAGTATTTGATACATCATGTAGTTCTTGACCAGGTTTGCACACACTGCAGCAGGGATTTTGGCCCACTCCTCCATACAGACCTTCTCCAGATCCTTCAGGTTTCGGGGCTGTCGCTGGGCAATACAGACTTTCAGCTCCCTCCAAAGATTTTCTATTGGGTTCAGGTCTGGAGACTGGCTAGGCCACTCCAGGACCTTGAGATGCTTCTTACAGAGCCACTCCTTAGTTGCCCTGGCTGTGTGTTTCGGGTCGTTGTCATGCTGGAAGACCCAGCCACGACCCATCTTCAATGCTCTTACTGAGGGAAGGAGGTTGTTGGCCAAGATCTCGCGATACATGGCCCCATCCATCCTCCCCTCAATACGGTGCAGTCGTCCTGTCCCCTTTGCAGAAAAGCATCCCCAAAGAATGATGTTTCCACCTCCATGCTTCACGGTTGGGATGGTGTTCTTGGGGTTGTACTCATCCTTCTTCTTCCTCCAAACACGGCGAGTGGAGTTTAGACCAAAAAGCTCTATTTTTGTCTCATCAGACCACATGACCTTCTCCCATTCCTCCTCTGGATCATCCAGATGGTCATTGGCAAACTTCAGACGGGCCTGGACATGCGCTGGCTTGAGCAGGGGGACCTTGCGTGCGCTGCAGGATTTTAATCCATGACGGCGTAGTGTGTTACTAATGGTTTTCTTTGAGAATGTGGTCCTAGCTCTCTTCAGGTCATTGACATGTCCTGCCGTGTAGTTCTGGGCTGATCCCTCACCTTCCTCATGATCATTGATGCACCACGAGGTGAGATCTTGCATGGTGCCCCAGACCGAGGGAGATTGACCGTCATCTTGAACTTCTTCCATTTTCTAATAATTGCGCCAACAGTTGTTGCCTTCTCACCAAGCTGCTTGCCTATTGTCCTGTAGCCCATCCCAGCCTTGTGCAGGTCTACAATTTTATCCCTGATGTCCTTACACAGCTCTCTGGTCTTGGCCATTGTGGAGAGGTTGGAGTCCGTTTGATTGAGTGTGTGGACAGGTGTCTTTTAGACAGGTAACGAGTTCAAACATGTGCAGTTAATACAGGTAATGAGTGGAGAACAGGAGGGCTTCTTAAAGAAAAACTAACAGGTCTGTGAGAGCCGGAATTCTTACTGGTTGGTAGGTGATCAAATACTTATGTCATGCAATAAAATGCAAATTAATTATTTAAAAATCATACAATGTGATTTTCTGGATTTTTGTTTTAGATTCCGTCTCTCACAGTTGAAGTGTACCTATGATAAAAATTACAGACCTCTACATGCTTTGTAAGTAGGAAAACCTGCAAAATCGGCAGTGTATCAAATACTTGTTCTCCCCACTGTATCTGTTAGGATCAACACTCCACTGCCTGCTTCTGCTGCATGTGAAAGACTGTTCAGTTGTGCCAGACTATTTTTACAAGTAAAAGAGCTGGACTAGGCTGCAAAAACTTAGAAAACCAGCTTCTTCTGAAGCTGAACAAAAAATACACAAAGTAGACTGGGCTCGATTGTGCTGTATAATTTTTTTTCAAGAAATGTTTAAAGATAAATATATTATTATTTCTGTTAGCCCTGTTATATCCTCTACAATACACTAACAACATAACAATTTGTTACAGTATTTGGTTTATTAAACCAAATGTACTCAAAAGTAACTGTACTCAAGTACTTTTTGATTGAGTACTCATTTACTCTTACTTGAGTAGTTTTCTTGGGTGGTAACTTTATTCCTACTTGAGTACAATTTTACTGTAGTAGTTGTACTCTTACTTGAGTACATTTGTTCAGTACTCTACCCTCCCCTGGATAGAGTCACATGCATATTGACAAGTATTTTGGGATTTGGTTAGATGACAAACTGAATTTTAAACAGCACATTGATAACTTGACCAAAAAACTGAAGTTGAAATTGGGTTTCTATTTTAGGAACAAATCTTGCTTTTCAATGTTAGTCAGAAAGGATCTTGTTCAAAGCACTTTTTTTAATCAGTGCTGGATTATGGTGATATTGTCTATATTCAGGCCTCAGCAAGTAACTTAAAAACTCTGGACACAGTGTATCATGGTGCTTTAAGATTTATTACAAGTGCTACATCACTCACCCATCACTGTGATTTGTATGCTATGGTCAAATCAAATCAAAATCAAATCAAATTTATTTATAAAGCCCTTTTTTACATCAGCCGATGTCACAAAGTGCTATACAGAAACCCAGCCTAAAACCCCAAACAGCAAGTAATGCAGATGTAGAAGCACGGTGGCTAGGAAAAACTCCCTAGAAAGACAGGAACCTAGGAAGAAACCTAGAGAGGAACCAGGCTCTGAGGGGTGGCCAGTCCAGTTCTGGCTGTGCCGGGTGGAGATTATAACAATTCATGGCCATTAAGGCCAGTTCTTTCTCCAAGATGTTCATAGATGACCAGCAGGGTCAAATAATAATAAAAGTAGTTGTGGAGGTTGCAACAGGTAAATACATCAGGAGTGAATGTCACTTGGCTTTTCAGTGCAATAGAGCGCAGGTGTGGTAGAGAGAGAGTGAGATGAAAGCAACAAAGAGAATACAGCAAACCCGTAATGTGTCAGCTCACAAAAGGGAGACTAACACATAACAATGAACCACAACACAGGTGGGTAAAGGAACAAACTAAATAGGGTCCCCAATTAGAGACAACGCAATGCAGCTGCCTCTAATTGGGGACCAACACAAAACCACCATAAAGAATACCAGAGTACTCCTGTCAGTCCCTAGAAATGCCTATGGGCATCTCTAAACCTAAACCTAACCCTGACAAGTGGTCTAGTGATAATATTGTTTGTGTTTCTGTTGGTCAGGTGAAGGTAACCAGAAGTGGTCTAGTGATAATATTGTTTGTGTTTCTGTTGGTCAGGTGAAGGTAACCAGAAGTGGTCTAGTGATAATATTGTTTGGGTTTCTGTTGGTCAGGTGAAGGTAACCAGAAGTGATCTGGTGATAATATTGTTTGTGTTTCTGTTGGTCAGAGGGAGCAGGCGCTCTGCATTAAACGAATGGGGGCAAGAGATGTGAATTGTTTTGCTCTCAAGAAAAGGAAGCCATTGAAAGGCATGATTACTTGGGTAGCGGAAGGGGAAAATTCCCAGTGTTTGTGATGCTCGTCGTTTGGTGCGATGCAGACAGGGTGGCGTGAGAGGAGAAACAGTAGAGTCATTGTCTGTTCTTTTGAGTTTTGTTGTTGAGTCTTTGCCCGACAAAGTGATGTTAAGATATATACGTTACGAAGTTTTGTGCTGAATACATTATGTTGTTACAGGTGTCAAGCTTATGGGCGTGTGGCAGCAGCATGTAGGAGGGAGGTTCCTAGGTGTGAGAAGTATGCAGAAGGGCATGAGACAAAGGAATGCTTAGCTTTGGGGAAAGTAGAGGAATGTGTTAATTGTAGGGATGCCCATGGGGCTGGGGATCAGAAATGTCCCAAGCAAGAGAGACAGGTTGAGGTTTCCAGGGTTAGAGTAGTGCAGTTGTCATATGCTGAGGCAGTGAATAAAGTAGAGGAAGATGGGTCAAGGGGGAGGGATCCTGAGAGGAGTGGTGTGAGTAGTAGATCTGTACCAGTAACTGTATTGCAGGGATGGAACAAGTCGCAGAAAATAGAGATTGTGGTGGAGCTGCAGAGAGGTGTTTGGGTGAGGTAGTGGTGGAGCTGCAGAGAGGTGTTTGGGTGTGGTAGTGGTGGAGCTGCAGAGAGGTGTTTGGGTGAGGTAGTGGTGGAGCTGCAGAGAGGTGTTTGGGTGAGGTAGTGGTGGAGCTGCAGAGAGGTGTTTGGGTGTGGTAGTGGTGGAGCTGCAGAGAGGTGTTTGGGTGTGGTAGTGGTGGAGCTGCAGAGAGGTGTTTGGGTGAGGTAGTGGTGGAGCTGCAGAGAGGTGTTTGGGTGAGGTAGTGGTGGAGCTGCAGAGAGGTGTTTGGGTGAGGTAGTGGTGGAGCTGCAGAGAGGTGTTTGGGTGTGGTTGTGGTGGAGCTGCAGAGAGGTGTTTGGGTGAGGTTGTGGTGGAGCTGCAGAGAGGTGTTTGGGTGTGTGAGACTTGACATCAGAAGTGATGTCCTTTGATGTCCTTTCTGGCTGTGATGTCCTTTCTGGCTGTTGGCCTGAAGTAGGATTAAATAGATTTAAATAGTGGAGTATTGTATTTATTATTCTTATTTATTTATTTAACATTTGAATGTAGTGTTAGATGGGAGGGTATTTGCTGTATTTATTTAAGGGAGTTATACTCCAGTCCAGTAGGTGGCGGTAATGCAACAGTTATTGGATGCAACTGCCATTAACCTCATCATAGAAGAAGAAACGGAATTGAATTGAGACAGAGAGAGAGAGAGAGAGAGAGAGAGAGAGAGAAAGGCTCCATGTAGGTGGTACACATTATTTATAAGCTCTTCTGAACTTTCCTCTAGAGCACCTCCTCCTGCTCCTCCTCCTATTACTGCATTACTCTGTATCTGATCACAGTCAACACACAGGTAGGTCACACATGGGTGAGTAATGTTATGTCATCACGTTGTATTGCCTCTTTAACAATACAATAATACAATATACTATAACGTCATTTTGAATTGAACATAGTACTTTATACAATGGTTTGTCAGTAATTACTTTGAATGCGATGGTAAAATGTGATTAATATCAGGGTACAATAACATTTTGTGCCTCTGATCCCCCTGTCTCTACAGAGGCACAGTTATGCTGATGGAAATACTAACACAACATGAACCCTAACACATGAACAGGCTCAACACAATTCTCATAACACAATGTGAAGAGTGTGTCAGATGGGCCCTCCAGACTTGAAGTCCTGTTTGTTCTGCCTGCTGCCATGTTCCTCCAGTACCCTAGACTGTCCCCTGGCACAACCCATCACAATTACTGTCACTCCCCACATCTGACCTCTTTAGAGAAAACATACAGTATGGTTGAGGCTTGTTTGAAACCTGGATTGGAAGCAGTTCTTGGCCTTAGTTCTGTTTAGCTCGCTGTGACAAATGTGTTTATTAACAAGGTTCTAGCATATCATCGATTTATTGAACTCCTCTGAACCAATTTCCTAATCCCTCTGGTGGCTCTGATTGGCCTCGGGTGAAATCAGATGCCAAAGCAGAGTCAATATTTGGCCAAGTTACTAGAATAAGTTGTTTTGTGTTCTGAGTTTGTTCCCTGTGGTTGTATTTGTTCACAAGCAGTAGAGGGTTATTTTATGTGTGTTTTAAGTTATTTGTTCCCCGCGGTTATGTATTTTTGGCCCATCGTGCTGTGAGTGACAGAACAGGATGGGCGACTCTGTGGCTCCATCTCAGAAGAAGAATCCTCTCTCAGGATTAGTAGAATCAAAGGGTGGAATCTGAATGCTTTGAAGTGTCTGCAGTTTCTAGATCAGGTTAGGAGTTGTTCCATCTGACCTGACCTAACTCCTGGCTCTGTGTATACATGTACTGATAACTTTTTAACTTTTTCCCCCTGGTCAGGTCATGTTTTCCCATCACCGAACCCTCTTGGTTTTCCATCCTCTCTGCCTATATAATACAGTTTGTCCTTCTATGATCTCTGACCTATCTCCTTGTCCATAATGTTCTAAAGCAGGGAACATCAACTAGATTCAGCAGCAGGCCAATTATTTTCTTGAGTGGGTGGTCAGGGGGCCGGAACATAAATACAAATAATTTGTAGACTGCAAATTGACCGCAAGAAGCCCAAACAGATATAATATTTGACTAAAACATAATCATTTCAAACATTGTTTACATTTGTATACGATCACATATACAGTTAAAGTCGGAAGTTTACATACACCTTAGCCAAATACATTTCAACTCAGTTTTTCACAATTCCTGACATTTAATCCTAGCTAAAATTCCCTGTCTTAGGTCAGTTAGGATCACCACTTTATTAGTGAAATGTCAGAATAATAGTAGAGAGAATGATTTATTTAAGTTTTTTTTTCTTTCATCACATTCCCAGTGGGTCAGAAGTTTACATAAACTCAGTTAGTATTTGGTAGCATTTGTCATTTGTCTTTAACTTGGGTCGAACATTGTGGGTAGCCTTGCACAAGCTTGTTTGTGTTTCTGTTGTTGTTACTACACAACAGTAACCTAAATGACAGAGTGAAAAGGAGGACGCCTGTACAGAATAAATATATTCCAAAACATGCATCCTCTTTGTAATATGACACGAAAGTAAAACTGCTAAAAATGTTCCGGCTCAATGGAAGACTTGACAGAGCTTGAAGAATTTTCAAAAGAATAATGTGCAAATATTGTACAATCCAGGTGTGTAAAGCTCTAGAAACTAAACCAAAAGACTCACAGCTGTAAGCGCTGTCAAGGGTGATTATAGCATGTATTGGGGGTTGAATACTGATCTAATTAGTGTTTTACTTTAAAAAAACATTTTTTACAAGTGTTACACTTTGATATTACAAATGTTTTAAAATAATTAAATCCATTTTTATACCACTTTGTAACAACAAAATTTTGAAAAAGTCAAGGGGTGTGAATACTTCCTGACGGCACTGTATATTTAAACATTTCTTATTCAAACGGATTACTTGTTTACCTAGCTCTTAGCAATAGCTCTTATCATGTTGCAAATTACAGTGCATGGATAATGGTGTTATTTTTTATTATTATTTTTTATTAAGTAGATGCTTTTTCTACTTGAAGCCGGGATGTTCGCTAGACCTTATTCAAGGTTTCCTTGTGTGGAATTATTAGGGAATTAAGTCAAGGTCATAAAACGGCGGATCTGTAGTCACACGTCCTCCACACCTTCATTTATTTGATCTCCACCCCAAACTAATAGCAGGTGAATAGCATGTTATTCTCATGTTTATGTCAGAATACACATAGAGAGAAAAGTACATAAAAAGGGATTTACGTTCCATTTACCCTCGCTTAACTCTGGTTGGAATTCCCCCCTTGGAGGTGATTTGATGTTGTTTTTACAGTCTTTTATGTCCAACAATAAAAATAAGTTTTTTGGGGTCAATTAAAATCTTGGCCCACCAGTTGGGGAACCCTGTTCTATAGGGACTGGACCACCATTTTGGTTTCAACTGTTGATGGAATCTTAAATGTCTCTCTGGACAATGCAAAAACATCATGAACATTTGTCCTGACGAACATGACAGCGCTTGAGCCTCTCATTATGTTATCAAAATTATAAGACATGACTGAAAGAAGGAAATCAAGCACAGTAAATCGATTATAGAAGGAAAGCAAGTAAAAAAGAAAGGGAGAGAGAAAAAAATAATATTATTTGAAGAAAAACTCCATCAACACACTCTTGTCCAATCAATGTCCTTTACAATATGTAGGAGTGTAAACTGAGATTTTGTGTGAGTGTGTGTGTGTGTGTTGGGTTAACAGGTTGCCTATGTGGCGTGTGGCAGCAGGTCTGTAGGCTTGGCCTGCTAAATGTATCTGGTATTAATCACCCAGTTATATAACAGCCTGTTATAGCAGGGTCTCATTATGTCCCTGTGGCACGAGCCCTCCCCTCCACACCCAGTCACACAGAATTCACAGGCACATCTGGGTTACACGCACGCACGCTCACACGCACACCTACACACTTTCAGCACCCTGGACAACCACCTGTGCATTTAGTATGGCTGTGCATCTGGAGAGAGAAATTCCAGCGTGAGTCCAGTTATCGGGGGTTGGTGGGGGGGTTAGGGTTAGATATTGGCGAGAGCCAGGATTTAAAGTCAACAGCACGGCAGGTGTTGAGTGCTTTTTACTGTGGACAAGTGTCTACTCCTGGCTCTTTATGGGTAATAAAGGATGAAGCCCTCCCTTTCCCTCCAGGGCAGAGTCCGGACGGCTGGAGCTGTGCGGCAGCAGGAAGAACAGGCAGGGAACACACCACCCTCTGGCCAGCCACATGAAATACTATGAAGATAACCTTAGTACTCCTTGTTCTTCTGGTGAACCCCTAAAGTAGTGCCTAAACCAAAGGACACTATCAATCCTATTTTTGATATTCTACAGTAGCCACTACAGTGTATCTAACCAGCCATCAGTTCTCTATACTCAGTTCTATGAAGTGTTGCTCAGGAACAATTTTCCTTTTGTACCAGAGGTCAAGTAGCCTAACACTCAATGACATCAGTGACTACCACTTCTACAGTATCTGAGAGTCTATTTATGGGTGTGAACACTTTGATGAGAATGATTAGAGAGTTGTTGTTAAACTATTTCAGACTAGCTCATAAAACGTGTGGAGGCGTTAAGTGAGCTGTGTTTATCTCTCTGGATCCTCCTGAAACAGGTCCCAGCTCCTGGGCTATAGATCACTCTATCAAACCCCTCTAATTGGCCTGAATATAGCCTATTCACTGTGGCTTGTGTCTAAGAGAGTGAATGTGCCATTGGGGATTACAGTGTGTGTTCAGAGAAATAGTGCCTTCCCTTTGGTGGTGTAACAGGTCGTTCCAGTATACATTTACTGTAAAGAGTATTTCTGGGGGAGAAACCAGAGAGACCAGATCCTGGTTATATCAGCCAGACTGAATATTAGACCATCATATACAGTGGGGAGAACAAGTATTTGATACACTGCCGATTTTGCAGGTTTTCCCACTTACAAAGCATGTAGAAGTCTGTAATTTTTATCATAGTTACTCTTCAACTGTGAGTGACGGAATCTAAAACAAAAATCCAGAAAATCACATTGTATGATTTTTAAATAATTAATTTGCATTTTATTGCATGACATAAGTATTTGATACATCAGAAAACTTAATATTTGGTACAGAAACCTTTGTTTGCAATTACAGAGATCATATGTTTCCTGTAGTTCTTGACCAGGTTTGCACACACTGCAGCAGGGATTTTGGCCCACTCCTCCATCCAGATCCTTCAGGTTTCGGGGCTGTCGCTGGGCCATATGGACTTTCAGCTCCCTCCAAAGATTTTCTATTGGGTTCAGGTCTGGAGACTGGCTAGGCCACTCCAGGACCTTGAGATGCTTCTTACGGAGCCACTCCTTAGTTGCCCTGGCTGTGTGTTTCGGGTCGTTGTCCTGCTGGAAGACCCAGCCACGACCCATCTTCAATGCTCTTACTGAGGGAAGGAGGTTGTTGGCCAAGATCTTGCGATACATGGCCCCATCCATCCTCCCCTCAATACGGTGCAGTCATCCCGTCCCCTTTGCAGAAAAGCATCCCCAAAGAATGATGTTTCCACCTCCATGCTTCACGGTTGAGATGGTGTTCTTGGGGTTGTACTCATCCTTCTTCCTCCTCCAAACACGGCGAGTGGAGTTTAGACCAAAAAGCTCTATTTTTGTCTCATCAGACCACATGACCTTCTCCCATTCCTCCTCTGGATCATCCAGATGGTCATTGGCAAACTTCAGACGGGCCTGGACATGTGCTGGCTTGAGCAGGGGGACCTTGAGTGCGCTGCAGGATTTTAATCCATGACGGCGTAGTGTGTTACTAATGGTTTTCTTTGAGACTGTGGTCCCAGCTCTCTTCAGGTCATTGACCAGGTCCTGCCTTGTAGTTCTGGGCTGAACCCTCACCTTCCTCATGATCATTGATGCCCCACGAGGTGAGATCTTGCATGGTGCCCCAGACCGAGGGAGATTGACCGTCATCTTGAACTTCTTCCATTTTCTAATAATTGCGCCAACAGTTGTTGCCTTCTCACCAAGCTGCTTGCCTATTGTCCTGTAGCCCATCCCAGCCTTGTGCAGGTCTACAATTTGATCCCTGATGTCCTTACACAGCTCTCTGGTCTTGGCCATTGTGGAGAGGTTGGAGTCTGTTTAATTGAGTGTGTGGACAGGTGTCTTTTATACAGGTAACGAGTTCAAACAGGTGCAGTTAATACAGGTAATGAGTGGAGAACAAGAGGGCTTCTTAAAGAAAAACTAACAGGTCTGTGAGAGCCAGAATTCTTACTGGTTGGTAGGTGATCAAAAACTTATGTCATGCAATAAAATGCTAATTAATTATTTTAAAATCATACAATGTGATTTTCTGGATTTTTGTTTTAGATTCCGTCTCTCACAGTTGAAGTGTACCTATGATAAAAATTACAGACCTCTACAGGCTTTGCAAGTAGGAAAACCTGCAAAATCGGCAGTGTATCAAATACTTGTTCTCCCCACTGTATCTCTTTATATAACTTACTGTATAAATGTGTGTTTTAGGAAGATATAGTGAATTTTCGTGTACATATAGGTGTGTGTGTGTGTGTGTGTGTGTGTGTGTGTGTGTGTGTGTGTGTGTGTGTGTGTGTGTGTGTGTGCGCGCGCGCATACGTATGTTGGGCTACCAGCAGTGATATCTAATCTTGTTGCAGAGGAATGAGTGAAATGCTGTCTTCCTTACTGGGGGGGTCTCCTCTTAATTCAAACACTACTGACACAGATCCAGCAGCCCGGGAACCTCCAGCGAAGGTCAGCAGCCCGGAGCCTCCAGCCAAGGTCCGTAGCCCGGAGCCCCCAGAGAAGGCCCGCAGCCCGGAGCCTCCAGCGAAGGCCCGCAGCCCGGAACCTCCAGCGAAGGCCCGCAGCCCTGAACCTCCGGCGAAGGCCCGGAGCCTCCGGCGAAGGCCTGCAGCCCGGAGCCTCCAGCGAAGGTCCGCAGCCCCGAACATCCAGCGAAGGTCCGCAGTCCGGGGCCGGCCGCTTCACTCCAGTGCCAGAGCAGTCCACTCCACCGGTGCCCAGTCGGGGGCCGGTCGTCTGCTTCACTCCAGTGCTAGAGCAGTCCGTTCCACCGGTGCCGTGTCCGGGGCTGGTCGTCTGCTTCACTCCAGTGCCAGAGCAGTCCGCTCCACCGGTGCCCAGTCCGGGGCCGGTAGTCTGCTCCACTCCAGTGCCAGAGCAGTCTGCTCCACCGGTGCCCAGTCCGGGGCCGGGCATCTGCTTCACTCCAGTGCCAGAGCAGTCCGCTCCACCGGTGCCGTGTCCGGGGCTGGTCGTCTGCTTCACTCCAGTGCCAGAGCAATCCGCTCCACCGGTGCCCAGTCCGGGGCCGGTAGTCTGCTCCACTCCAGTGCCAGAGCAGTCCGCTCCACCGGTGCCCAGTCCGGGGCCGGGCATCTGCTTCACTCCAGTGCCAGAGCAGTCCGCTCCACCGGTGCCCAGTCCGGGGCCGGTCGTCTGCTTCACTCCGGTGCCAGAGCAGTCCGCTGCACCGGTGCCCACTCCGGGGCCGGTAGTCTGCTTCACTCCCATGCCGGAGCAGTCCGCTACACCGGTGCCCAGTCCGGGGCCGGTCGTCTGCTCCATTCCCATGCCAGAGTAGTCCGCTCCACCGGTGCCCAGTCCGGGGCCGGTCGTCTGCTTCACTCCAGGTCGAACTATCGCTGCGCTGCTCCTTGGTCTCTATCAACACCCACTCGTGACAGGAGATCTTCTGTTCACCTACTCTGCATCTCACAAAGACACCGTGGTTGGAACCACAAATCTCAAATTTGGACTCATCAGACCAAAGGACAGATTTCCACCAGTCTAATGTCCATTGCTCATGTTTCTTGGCCTAAGCAGTCTCTTCGTGGCCCTTTAGTAGTGGTTTCTTTGCAGCAATTTGATGAAGGCCTGATTCACGCAGTCTCCTCTGAACAGTTGATGTTGAGATGTGTCTGTTACTGTAACTCTTATTCTACAATGTAGAAAATAGTAAAAATAGAGAAAAACCCTTGAATGAGTAGGTGTGTCCAAACTTTTGACTGGTACTGTAGATCAAATGACTTACTAAGGCCTACAATCGACAAGAACACATGAAGACAAACAAATTCAACCAACCAAAGAATGATAAAAATCACGAAATACAAAAGGAAAATCTACACATTAAGGTCTCGCCCATGATTCTGCACCGCTTAATGGACAGCGCCTCGGTACAGGTAGGCATAATGGAGGTCTGTGGTGTGGTGCTGAATGGACAGTGCCTCTGTCTGGTAGCCCGCTATAGAACTCTTACGGTTGTGGACAGTTGGACGTTTTTTGGGGCACAGTTAAGTAGCCTACAATGCATGTATGAAAATCATAACTGGCACGCAGATCTTTACAAATGGTAGGATCAATTGTAAATTGGCACAGCATATGAAAAAGGTTGCCAACCCCATGCAATAGGCTATATAAAGCCACCCTTGTAGAAAGTCGCATACAGTGTACTATGACAGTGTCATTGTCTCAAAAACATGTCTCGTTGTCTCATTGCGCTGCATTCAGAGATGTTCCTCATTATGCATTTGTCTGAATTATTTTCCAGGGAAGGGAAATATTCTGCGAATATTGAATCATTGGGTTCAACAAGGTGGCACTGAGAATCATTTAACATTGTATCAACGGACGAGGCGGCTCTAAGAATATTGAAACATTTTGTAATAACAAGGCGGCTTCGAGAACGCTGCAACAAGCTCTCACAATCTCACTTCAGAATTAAACATTCATCCTTGTTTCTCAAACATCAAATTTTGAAGTTGTTTAAGGTTAAATGTAGGCATTAACTCCACATTTTTAAGGTTAAGGTTAAGTTTAGGTATTAACTCCAAAATTTTAAGATTAGGCATTAACTCTGATTGGTTAATGTAAGGGTTAAGGTTTGGGATAGGCTTAAAACCAAAATCTTTTTTTGCCTGATTCTTGGACGTCGAATACTGACTTGTATCATGGGTGACCGGGCTGTAACATTGATATTGCAACATAGTATCTAACGAGGAGGCGGTTGTGACAATTTTTCCACAGGCCTGCTTGTCTCTGTCTGATATTATTGTGTTGCCTACGCAGCAGTTGGACTATCTTGGTGCTATATATATAAAAACAGCTATCACAACCTATATTTTAATAGCAATATAATAGCTTTTGGTTTCAAATGCTATCAGATTACAACAAGGCTTACAAGACCGAGTTCAAATGCCGACATCAAATTCACAGCAATCGGTGCACTGCCTAAACACTGACCTGCAAAGCAAATGCCACAGTCTCTGCTCTCTGCTTTCTAAAGTGTCTGGAAAGGTCGCCCAGGCTGGCAGCTGCTCTCCGAGCGATGCTCCCCATGGTCTTAAAGCCAGCCATTTAATACGCTAAATAGCAGTTGCATTTTAATCAAAGTAAAAGTTTCAGCGTAGGCACTGATCAAGAACATAAAAAGAACATAAACTGATCCACAAAAAAATGAAAGAACATTAAGAACGCACAGACTTTACAGACCGCAGTCCTCAACGACCCCAGTACCATTAAGTTTAAAGATTGTTCGGAATATGACAAAGTTGACTATTGTCTGTCTTACCTAAAATCCCACCGACACACCCTGTGTTTGGTCCATTTGTAAACAAGACAGATGCATCTTTAATAGAGACCTGGGTGATTGCAGAAAGTAGGGTTAATAGAAATAGGATCAAATAAAGTGGAACCTGCATGCCACAGTTTGTTCAGTGATAAACCAATAAGATTTGACTGTTGTGATGGAGGTTTGGCTTGGCCGCCGGAACAGATAGGCGCTATGATTGGGTGCACAATCGCGTGTCCCCAGCCTCTGTATCAGTGGCTCTGATTTTCTGTTAGATAGTAGGGTTGGTCTGTGTGTGTGTGTGTGTGTGTGTGTGTGTGTGTGGAGGGATGGTGTTTGCTGTTGTCTTACGATCTGGCAGCCATAGGCAGGTGTGCGTTACAGCAGGGAGAGTGTTAGCCTTGGAACTCTGCTCCACAGTATACTGTGTGTGTGTGTTTATATGATTAGGGACATCTGGAGGTTGCTTCTCGCCTTTTTCTCAACAGATGAACAGCGGGGGGGGGGGGGGGGGGGGACTAGGAGGATAGAGAGTTGTATAACATTTGGATAGATAATTTGTGAACACATTCCTTCTGTCTTTCTTTTTCACTTTCATTTAGGATTAGGGAGGACAAAATGTATTTTTTATGAGCATGGCTTTATTTCTTTTACAGCATGTTGGATGACTGTCATTCATATTCCATTCACCCAGCTCAATGTAACATTGATAGGTTTAATCTACTACATGATACTTGAATTTGCCCTATACCCATCATGAGGTTTCTACAATTTAGCCTACAAATTAAAGTTTATAACGTAGGTGCACAGGTCGAGACACACATTGCAGTAATCAAGTTGACAGACAGTGACACATTAAATACATCCATGCACACACTTGCCTGCAACTAGCAGATCTGGCGAGTAATAATTAGTCCAAGTGTTTCTATTGTACAAATTCAGGTAGGTCCCTCCCCGTTTCGTTCAGTTTGTTTCCGTTTAAGAAATGTTTTGCAACAGAATCGGCGGAATCAATACACCCCTGATCACCCGCACACAAATTTCACATTCACAGCAGCGACATACAGCATCATCACTTTGCTTGTTGTATAATTCCGTCTCGCATCTACACGCTCTCCTCCTCTCACCTTTCCCTTAGCTTGTGTACATCAGTGCACAACACAACAGCTGTCTGACCATGTGCAAAAACCTCTCCAAGTCAAACCGCTAACCGCTACACAGCCTATATCGTTGTCACCATATTAACGTTATATTCAACAAACTAGAACTAACGCGCTAGTAAACCCACAATCCAATCCATGTGTACACTGATGCAGCAGTGTACAGCAAGCAGTTTAGCAGTTACACCTGCGGACCCAGGTGGAAATACATTTATAAAACCGAAAGCTTACCTAGACTTGGAAGAATTGCAGTATTGGATAGCCTTAGCCAGCTAGCTAAAATTAATTGCACTCCTCTCTGTTTGGAGTCAGGTTGTTGAGTATAAGCTGAGTTAGCTGCATTTCACTTACTTAGCTAATGCAGCTATCTCGCTCTCTCTGTCTTTCTCTCTCTGCTGCTTCACCTTCATTTTGAAGGTATTAATTTGTTCAAAACTGCTGAGTTAACTACTCAACACACTTTATGCACTGAAGTGCTCGCTAGCTGTGGCTTATGCTTTAGGTACATTCTCTGATCATTTGATTGGATGGACAACATGTCAGTTCATACTGCAAGTGCTCTGATAGGTTGGAGGACATCCTCCAGAAGTCGTCATAATTTCTGTGTAAGTCTATGGAACCATGAGCCTCCTAGGTTTGGTATTGAAGTCAATGTACCCAGATGAGGACGGAAAATAGCTGTCCTGCGGCTACACCATGGTGCTACCCTACAGAGTGCTGTTGAGGCTACTGTAGACCATTGCAAAACAGTGTTTTCATCAGTTATTTGGTGACGTGAATGTATTTGGAATAGTTTTATCTAAAAATTATAACTTTTAATGTTTCACTATTTAAAACGAGTTAAATGTAAGTAAATGTAATTGAAAATGTAATCCCATATTTATAAATAAATATCCTATTCAACAAAAATTTGAATTACTTAAATGCTTTCTAAATATAGTATCATCAAATTATAAAATGACAAACTATAAGATTTCACCTTCCTTATAAATGTAAAATTCATATTTGTATGTTTAGTATTAGAGAAAATGTTGTATATTTTCTAAAGGTTTATCTTGATCAAAACGTCTGCTCCCATCGCTATGAACGTCTCACAGAGCTCTAGCTTGGCTTCCTGAACTCGTTGGGAACTGGCCTAATCTCATATTAATCTTGTCCATATACGAAAAACAGAAAGTGTTTGTTCTTTAAAATCTTTTAATTATTTTTTTATTACTGGCTATAAATCGATCTCTGAATGTACGACTAAACCACTCTCTCCTGCTGCACTATGATTGTTAGTGGCTGTGATGTAGGGTTCAGCCAGGAGTTGATGGACAGCCAGAAGAGTGAATAAAATGTTAGGAGGGACATCCCAGCTTCAAGTAGAGTCAGATTTCACATCCTGCTTCACACAGGCCAAGGCATACTCCTGTGTCCATCTCTCTGCACAGTATATCCTCTTTTAGGAGTTTTACAAGTGACTGTAGGATTTCTGATATTTTTTCACCTGTCACCACAGGCAGTCTGATCTTTGGTGAATATGGAAGGTACACTTTTCAGTCTGCCGGGATTGGTAGCAATATGTCCTCACACACACACCCAGCACAGAGACGCGCGCACACACACACAAAATCAAACATTCCATTCACCTCTTCCTCCTCAGTCTACCCTTGGAGACAGAGCTCATTGTGTGTGTGTGTGTTGCTGTGAGCTCCAGGGGAGCTACTGTGTGGTTGAGCGAGAGGGGATTGGGTGATTTGTGACCCCTTTGGTGGGGAGCAGGAGTGGGTGTGGTTGAGAAGCAGAGTTCCAGGCTGTCGAGAGCAGTGTAGGCCGCAGGGGCAGGCCAGGCAAGGGAGTTGTTAGGTCACTGGGCCTGCACTAATGTGACATACACCCAAAGGCACAGAACAAGGGGCCCCTGCAAAAACATCATATCCAAGAAATCTAGGTAACATTTCCTTTTACAATACCAGGTAATTGTTTTATACTGTATGTAATAGCAGTTCATGGTAAGACAGAGTTAGATAACATACAGTATCTTTGTACAAAACAAGGTTAACACTTATTGAAATTCCAATGGGAACTGTAAGAATTTAAAATTCACATATGCTTTAATAATTATATATGCCTGGATGAAAGGATCAAGCAGTTGCTCACACGTCTGTCATTCATTAAAAACCTATAGGTGGACCATATCACCCAGAGTTGTGTGTCACCTGCCTTCTACCCAGAGTGTCAACACACAGGTTCTCTCATTGTATTTCAGAAAACTTAAGGCGGAATTTAACCCTGGGGAATTTGGGCTTGTTTTCATCATGTCTGAGGCATTTCTAGGACAGAATTGCCCAGGAGGAAGGCAGGTCAGGGCTTCGCAAGCTGAATGATACACCCTCACCCTATGACTGCTTCCGGCGTAGTCCTGCTTTGTGGCATTTCGCGAAGGCTCTATGTTATACTCATAGCACTATATGTTTTTGGGGGTGTAGATACGGTTGTCCTTGTTCGATAGAACGATTGGATGTCTTTCGGCAATGTTCCTATCATTGCTAAATATACAAGAAGACAAATTTGTTCCAGTCTCTGAAGATTACAACTTGTGTTTTGCGGCATTTCGTGCTCTGGCTCCCGTCCCTCCTCCAAGGCGTTTTTTAAAAGGAGGTGGACACTAACAACAATCCTTTGGGAAAAACTGAAAGAACTGACCAGACACAATAGCTTCAAGGCATCCGCTCATCAACATGAATTGGACAATGGAGAATCTATTAGCTACATGGTGACATTTGTCACGAACCGGCTCGTAGCCCGCAACAAAGAGGGAGCCCACATGGAGAATAACAAAATATATTTATTAACTGAATCAAACTATATACAATGACTAATGGTATGTGTAGTCAGTAATTAGTAGTGTAAGTGAGTGGATGTGTGCATAGATGTGATAATGAGTGTTGAAAGGTGCCAAAGCAAACAACCAATAAAGCCACAAAAATTATACAACCAAAATCCAACAATGTGTCTGCATGGACAGAGTCTCCTCACAGAATGGGGAAAAGTGTATTTATCCCTGGGACACACCTGAGCCCAGGTGTGTCCCATTCCTCTGACGACCCTCCCGGCTCCGCCCACCGACATCCTATTAATCTAACTAACTAATTATTTTTCTGTTTGCTTAAATAGCTAGCTAGGTAGCTAATTAAGTTAACTAGGTAAACTACCAGTAGCCATTTATATGGCAAAATATACTGTATATATTTTGTATCTCGATTGTAAAACCTTCTCTTTTTAGTCATAGATATGGCTAGCTTCTAAACAGCAAGCTACAACGTTACAACCAGCCAGCTAAAGCTAGATTTACCAGTAAACGGTAGTACATGATTGGAATTGGGTAGCTAGTTAGCCTGGCATCTGCTTACTTGTAATTTGTTTGCAAATGTGTAACATCAGCAACTGTAAATAATTGTACTAGATAGCTATGTAACATAATTGATGAGGGTTGACATTGAAGCTGGTTTTACTATAAAAATATTTGCCTAAGCATGCCTGATGGACATGGCTGTAGGTAGATACTGTTTGCCTACCTACCTAGGTACATTTGTACGGTCTAGTCACTCTGCAAAGTTTGAGGCCATATATATTTATATTAGCCTAGATATTGTTGTAAATGTAATCTCTGTGCTTATGCACATGCATGTTCAACTAGTTTACCCTATTGTTGATGTTATACTGGCACAGTTCAACTGTTCAAACTGTACAATAGAGTATAATTTTCTTTAGTTTTTTGTCTTACAGACAATATCGTGTGGTGCCTGGGATTCTTCCTGGAGTGGATTCTAGATACAGAAACATAATTCCTTTGCCTGTGTGTCATTGTAGCAGAACTGTATCTCGTGAACTGTATCCCTTTCGAGGGATTAGACATTGTGCTGGATTTTAAGCAGATGATTCATGAGGAGCTGAATGGCAGTTTGACCATGACAACACTCCTCCTACAGCTTTACAAGTATTCCCTGAACTTCTTTGGAATGGAAATTTCATCATGTCCACCTCTACCATCGTCTGCTGGTGACGTTCTCTTAGCTACAGATTGTTACACCAGATAATGTGATTTAACCAAATATTTCTGGTATCCATTTTTTGGAGTTACAGGATAGGTACTGTTTGATGCAGCACAGATCATTTTCTACCAACCTTCATCCTTGATTCTTCTCATAAGCAGGAGTGTGCTAAATATTTCTGTGTCCAGTTGCAGGGGGTCAGTTTGAATTTAGAAAATGCTCCGCTAATTTATTTTCCTTTTTTTGCTCCAGGAAGTAATCCTAAATGTGAATGCCGCCATCTTGTCCATTTCAAGTCTTCTCTCATTGATAGAGGCAGGTCTCTATCATCATTATATGCAGCACTTTGGGGTGAACACCCATCTGTTTCGATCAACGACAAAAGACTTGAAATAGACTAGATGTCGGCAAAAATCTTTGGGTAAATCACATTATCTGGTGTAACAATCTGTAGCTACAGTTCTCTGCACTTGTGTGTCTCTCTACACCTGAGACACACCCGGACACACTGAACTGTACTAAACTGTTCATACTATTTGTTTTGTATGTTCATTTTACCATATAACATTCTTGTTGAATACCCAGTTCTCTTGATATAGCATTAAATAGTGTACACTCCACTGTATTTTAGATTCTGACATTCCTTGTATATCTGAATGTCTAGCATCTGTTTGATGCTACAGAGCTCTGTGCAGCATATATAAATATCTTCTGTGAATCCATAAGGGAAAACAAATGTTGAAGATTGATAGAAAATATCCATATTTATTTTATCGTGATTGTACATAAGGGCTCTCCAATTCTGTTCATGGACAGCTACCGTCCTGTAGGTTTTCAATCCAAACCTAATCTAGCACACCTGATTCTAATAATTAGCTGGTTGATAAACTGAATGAGGTTAGTTACAACTGGGGTTGTAGCGAAAACCTACAGGAAGGTAGCTCTCCAGGAAAAGGGTTGGAGACCCCTGTTCTACATGGTCTTATGCTGAGCCACACTGACTGCGTTTACACAGGCAGCCCAATTCTGATATTTTTTCCACTAATTGGTCTTAATGGCCAGCTGGATAAGACTTTGCCGAAAGTGGTGTATGGCTTCTTAACCACCAACTGTTTGGTCCTCTTGCAGATTTGCTGGTACTACATGTCTTCTGGAAGACATGGTTGTGGTATTAGCATTTTACACTTTTTGTGGAAGGGATGTAGGGCAACACGCCTTTGTTGGTAAATGTATCAATCGAATGGGACCAGCTAGCGTTTTGTTTAAGGACAATGAGGGGACAATAGGAGCTTTTTTGAAAGGAAAGATCAGTCAACAAAATGAATGGGCTGGGGGGCTAAAGAAGATGTGAAAAGTCTTTGGAAGGCAGTTCTTACACAGTATGAATTGTTATGATTGGGATATTGAGGAGAAATAGCACCTCAATCGCTCTCATACACAACAATACATTTACTTTCTAAGTACAACCCTCCACAACCAAAACCCCCTTCCTCATCTCAAATTATACTGTCTGTAAACCTTCCCCAGCCCATTGACAGATCATTCTTGTCAATAGTAGCCCTTTGCAGGGGATGTCTTTGTATTTTGTTTTGAGAATGAGGTGGTTATGTCATTAGGGATTTTATGCCTTTCAGTGTCCCTTGCTGGTTTCAATCCCACATTCTTATTGTGATCCATAATCGCAAGGCGTGTCCGCTCCCTCATGCTTGTGTACCCAAAATGCCACCGCTTTGGGATATTTTTCAGCAGGGCACTGTGGAATAACTCCAGATAACCTGAGTTTTACAAAAAGAAAAGGTAAAAAGTGAAGAGGGGTAGACTAAATTGATTACATGGTCTGGAAGTTACTCTGTGATCCTCAGGCTACCTCTAACCATCTTTAACCCCATAGCACAAACACAAACCATACAAACACTACCCAATTCATGTTTATACCATGCTTACTGCTTTAACTATCTTAGCCATCAGCTTGTAAATATTTTTGCCAACTTACCTTCACCTTGTGCAGAGCTAGGGTTTGGAAGCACATGTTGGTGGAATCAGATTCTGTACCACCTACAACAAAATACACAACAATACACAATTTAACCTCCCCACTAATTGTATTGATCTCTATTAGACTGGCTAGCTTAGCATACCTAAAATGTACATTTCAATATTGGCTGCTTGATGTTAGCTAACTAGCGTCATTTAATTGGCAGAAAGATTGCGAGCCAGCGTTGACTGACTGAGAACCAACCAACCAACCATAGACAACTTTGCTACCAACACACAGTGATTTCTTTATTTATTTTCTTTCTTTATTTAACCTTTATTTAACTAGGCAAGTCAGTTAACAACAAATTCTTATTTACAATGACGGCCTACCTACAGGGTCAGCCCCTAGCCCCTGGAGCAAATTAGGGTTAAGTGCCTTGTTAAAGGACACATCGTCAGGTTTTTGTCACCTTGTCGGCTCAGGTAATCGAACCAGCGACCTTTCGGTAACTGGCCCAGCACTCTAACCGCTAGGCTACCTGCCGCCCGGTATTTAGCTATATCGACAATTCTATTTTTAGTAATGGAGTGTTTTCCAGACAATGGTGGAATAGATTGCTACCAGATTGAGCTACTCTTCTTTGCTAACATTAGCTTGCTTACGTTAGCTAACATCAGTCAAAGATCGAATGAACAAACAAACAAGTTTACTCTGCTAAAGGTAGCTACCAGTCTAGCAGTGACTACCATGGCATATGCAAAGTTGATTGGCAGTGTGTATACCAAAAAATAGCTATATGATTTAGCTGATGACTTTCAGAGTTCAATACAGGACTGTAACGCTAGCTAGTTAACTTACCTAGCTAGTCCAGCTAGGATAGCAAGCTAGCTACTGTTAGGTTATCTCTACTCGTGAATCTAATGTCTTGTTGGGAAGGAAATTGTTTTATTGTATCGCATCCCTTCTCAGCTGTCGTCGAAATGGTTTACCCATCAGGTCAGCCTGAAAATCCCTCTGATAATCTTTGGTCACCGCATCATTGTTGATAGCCACAACCCACTGGCAGCATCAGGGTAAATCTCTGGTAGGTAGAAGATTTTCGCGCTTGTTTGTAATTAAGACAGCCAGCCGCTGAACACCACCCAGGCATGATGACAAACATGAATGAAAAACAAACATTGTCAAAAAAATTATCTTGCTGACAGAAGTTCTGAGATTGCTGTGTGTTGTTCGTTCGAGGTACAAGCCTTCATTCAACTTTGTGGGCACACTCCTTTATACCTTAGCGGGCGGAATCTGCATTCGCTATGAATGCCAGACTTTGTGGTTCACTATGAGCAGACGAATACACAGGAAGTCGAAACTTCCCGATTCTACCAGCAAAATGTTAATGTGCTAGTTCTAGCCAGGTCGCAGTTGTAAATGAGAACTTGTTCTCAACTGACCTACCTGGTTAAATAAAGGTGAAAAAAAAAAAAAGCTTGTGGATTGAAAATTGTGATGTTTTTGATAAAAACGTAATGTTGTTAATGTAGTCACAACTAGTATTGTATATGCCG